>CM055275.1:55261403-55280721 GCA_029237695.1 Conchocele bisecta | reverse complement strand
GATCCTGACAAGACTGCAGGGGCCGTTTCACTAAACTTCATACTACTAAGATGTTCGTAAGTACAAATTTAAGATCGTCTGGAAATTTCAATTGATGGATTTACATTTATTGAGGATAATATAAATCCAACAATTGTTAATGTGAAATTTACAGACTATCATAATTTTGCACTTACAAGCATTTTAGTTGTACAAAGTTTAGTGAAACGGGCCCCAGATGGACAGGCTGATCTGGCCACAAATCTCATATAAGCCCAATTTCGCGAGTCACGACCATATATTTGTATTGCTTATGCACAAGTGACACATGGAATAATAATTCCAGCACAAAGATATTTACACAATTCCGTAACATTTGATTGGTCCGTAGCAAGTCTCTGTCCCGAATTTATATCCAAGTAAACTTCATGCCGAACTACTTTCCGTAACCGTCAGGCGCAGTTAAAATAATTCTTAAGAAAACGGAAAATAAACACATTTTCTTGATGAATTTATTTCAAATGCTAGAATTATAAGGAATGAATGGCCTTTTTGTGGAATTTATCGGGGATATAAACTTGGAAAAGTCACGGGAATACTGGACGAGGCCTTCCGATAAATTCCACAAAAAGGCCATTCATTCCTATAATAAAACTATTTATTTATTGTTTGAATTTTTTGTGATAACGAGGATCTGGCACCAGATCACGTTATTCCAATTTCACGGCTGAATATATAGTTTTCCTGTAAATATTCAGTTCTGATTTTGGGGTTTTCCTCACATCTGTAGTACATGCCATTGTGAAATATGGGATTCGACCCCATTAACGCTGTCATAAAATGACCTTAGCTGTTGACAGGCTGTTAAGCACCATTGAATAAATAAGTAACTACACTGGTCGCACATCCTATAAACCCCCAAATTTTCCTGTCACATGCACATATTTGTATTGTTAAGCACAATTACTTATACTTGTGATATATTTTATAATAAAACTATTTAATATGTTTGAATTTATCGTGACGACGTCATTGGGTTTCAGATATGCACTGAACTATCCATACAGTCTAACCCCTCTAGACCGGACACAAATAAATGTTAGTTGTAATTAATTGTAATCAGGTTCATTGCCATTTATCTCCGCTGAGTATGTATGTTCATGATCGCAAAGCACCCATGCGTGGCTTTGAGTAGGTGTCTGTCTATTTAGGGCAAATGCGACGGTGTAAATTAACGTTAGGGATTCCTCCTTATAAGAATCACGATTTGCCTGGTTTGGCCCTCGGGTACATTTTTATCTTTGGCTCTTTAGTTACCTGGGAGTTGAATTGGTTTATTGCCCATTATGAAAGTAGTAAGATTATTACTGATCCTACTGCTTTTGGGAGGGGCCAAATGATTCTGGTGTGGCGAGGACCTGGCATCAGATCGGAATTATTCTGATTTCAGTGCTGAATATAGTTTTTTTATTGTAAATATTCAGTTCTGATTTTGTGATTCCCCCCCCCCCCCCCCCATTTGTACATGTACTTGAACAGGTAATATATGAGATTTAGTACTAAATCCATTGACCCGGCCTTAAATGACCTTTAATTGTTGATATGCGGTTTTAAAAAACCCAACAAACAAACAAAAAAACATATTTTAATGATAGGTTTTTAACATTGTATGTTATTTCTGAAATCAATAATTGGTATTTGGGCCTCGTGTACATTTTAGCTTTCCTGTCATTTGAAACTTAAATCCAGTTATACCCATTAAATTACTAATCCTATTTGACCCTTGTATCCCGGCCTGGAATGACCGCAGCTGTGGACAGGCCGTTAAAGGTACATGCCCACTATGTAGGCACAAAATGTTCTTTATATCAGACATCATGCGATACATTTTCTGGCAAAATAAACATTCATTCACCATTGTCCCACGTACCGATTGGCATTATACAGTTTATATTCGATGTATAATATGTCGAAAGTACTATTTTGTTAGGTGACGCATTTAATTTGTATAAATAATTAAAAACTATCATGCCTCATGTGTATATGAATATAGCCTGATACACTGTACCACCGCGCGTCACTATCAGTAAAATAAATATTACTAAATGATTATATCTGTATGGCGGGCACTCGTAATGTTTAGAACTGGTGGAATAGTGACACAATTATACACTTATTTATTTCCTATAAAGAAACCTTAAAATACGTTTGCAATATGCAATTACCCTTATGGCGTTATAACTTTTTTTATAGTCGGACATTCGGTCCGGTGACTTTCAGTTTAACGTCGGACCGACGGCAATTTTAACGGACATGTCCGACGGACTGACGACTTTCGCGGAGACTGCGTATGGCATTGCTAGTGCTGCAAGAATTCAGAATAATAGGAATAGGAATAATCGTATTACTCGCACAAGGGGGTACCCCCTGTGCGAGTAATACGATTATTCCTATTCCTATTATTCTTCCTATTCCTATTCCTATTATTCCTATTCCTATTATTCCTATTCCTATTATTCCTATTCCTATTCCTATTATTCCTATTCCTATTATTCCTATTCCTATTATTCCTATTCCTATTATTCCTATTCCTATTATTCCTATTCCTATTATTCCTATTCCTATTATTCCTATTCCTATTATTCCTATTCCTATTATTCCTATTCCTATTATTCCAACCCCGAACCCAGTGCCGTCGCCACATTAAGGCACACTGGGTTGCCTCGGTGATATTTTATTATTATTATTATTGTTCTATGCTTTCATCTTAAAAGCAGATTTGACTATTCGTGACCATGTAATGTTATGCCTTAGTGCTTACCCCGGGGAACAAGACCCCCGGTAGCAAATATCATCAATTAATCTGCCATTCTCTATGATTTCAAAACGTTTTATATAAAAAGAGCAAAATATGTTGTCGAACGTATTGCTCTAAAATACGACAGAACGCAGAAAATGCGATGTATATTTAAAAAATCGTAGAAGGGGGCGGGTGGGAGGCTCTCGGTCGACGAATGATCGGTGCCCGTTCTCCGGGACAATGGTATTGCCTCGGTGTTTTTCAGGCTCTGGCTACGCCACTGAAACCCGTTGGCCCGGCTTTACATGGCTGTTGATACGCCGTTAAACATATAAATCAAATCAGAAGTTGTACATTATATGGGCTTTAAAATAACAAGACATCTGGAAACTATGGATATAAGTATTTAATATAATTCTTCGCTATTGTAATAATGGACTATTGTTTATACGGACATAAACACATATAATTATATACTAACATACGCATTTACATATATGTGGCTGTGACTGGAGAAGTGGGTCTTATGGGTTCTGCGACCAGTGTAGATCCAGATCAGACTGTGCATCCGCACAGTCTGATCAGGATCTGCACTGATCGCCATTTCATCAATGAAATATCCGTCATGCGCTTCCCGTTGACCCGTCTGCGTGTAGACTCCCTGAGGCTTGTACCTCTATGTCAGAAAAGCGGACGTTAAACCCTATTCACTCACTCACTCCCCGTCATGCGCTTAACAAGCAATATTATATATCGTTATCAAGATACATTGTACATGTGCTACACTGACCACAAATGCCATAAGCCCCGTTTATCCAGACACAGCCACATACTGTAGGTCATGATCTGACAAAACTGGCATTATATCCTTTCTGGACTTTCTGGACGTAGTAAAACTGACCTTATTTTCAATAAATATAATATAACATTGGTGGGGATTTAATATGATATTTTTTAAAACTCGTTCACTGATTTCATAATTATGTCATATATTAATTCCGCCCATGCAGACCATATGTACATGGTCAAACGACTTTGACATTTGCGTAAACTATTTAGTGGGGTACATTCATCAGTGTTTTTAATATGTAAATATCGTAACACAACCGTGTTGTGGGAAATCATATGACTCGTCTCATGTATCGTATGAAGCCAGCCATGCGACGTTGACATTTGCGTTAAATATTTAGTGGTGTTCATCCATCAGTGTTTTAATATGTAAATGTAACACAACCGTGTTGTGGGAAATCATATGGCTCGTCTCATGTATCGTATGAAGCCAGCCATGCGACGTTGACATTTGCTTTAAATATTTAGTGGTGTTCATCCATCAGTGTTTTAATATGTAAATGTAACACAACCGTGTTGTGGGAAATCATATGGCTCGTCTCATGTATCGTATGAAGCCAGCCACGCGACGTTGACATTTGCTTTAAATATTTAGTGGTGTTCATCCATCAGTGTTTTAATATGTAAATGTAACACAACCGTGTTGTGGGAAATCATATGGCTCTCTCATGTATCGTATGAAGCCAGCCATGCGACGTTGACATTTGCTTTAAATATTTAGTGGTGTTCATCCATCAGTGTTTTAATATGTAAATGTAACACAACCGTGTTGTGGGAAATCATATGGCTCGTCTCATGTCTCGTATGAAGCCAGCCACGCGACGTTGACATTTGCTTTAAATATTTAGTGGTGTTCATCCATCAGTGTTTTAATATGTAAATGTAACACAACCGTGTTGTGGGAAATCATATGGCTCGTCATGTCTCGTATGAAGCCAGCCACGCGACGTTGACATTTGCGTTAAATATTTAGTGGTGTTCATCCATCAGTGTTTTAAAATGTCGTCAAATTTGTAAATATTTTTCATGAGATATCGCGCATCTTCGTAGGTACATTATCACACATTTGATGTATTTTCGAGTTTTGTTTCTGCATTTACACAGCACATGGGCAATGTATTTGCACGATGATGTGATAACACAGTTAGATCACGTTCTTCCGCATGTACGATCGATAATCCACTCCCTAAAGCTCGCGGAATATCTTCTGTGCTAGCTACAATAATTCGCCTCCGATATGTTATGTACCTCGCGAGAGGTATGGAGCGGGGTAGCAATTTTGTTTCTACTCCTGTGCATGTGGACGAACCGTGATCTAACTGTGGCAATTCATATGGCTTGTCTCATGTCTCATATAAGACAAGCCATGTGATTTTGTACCAAAGAACATGTGCGATTTTTAATTAAACATATTTACAAAATTTACTATATTTTCCGTAAATGATGTCGAAAGGTGACGAAAGTTCCATAGCAAATGTGGAATTGAAATTGAATTGGGTACAAAATCATAAGAGGTTACAATATGATCGCGTCATATGCGACAAGCTTGTCGCATATGACGCGATCATATTGTAAACTCTTATGAGCGTCAAGCATAGTTACAAAACCGATGAAAACGACCAGAAAACTACGGCGCCCCGTAGGGGACATGAACTGTTTTTATTAATTCGTTCCCACGAAATAACAATTCGTTCCCTCAATTTAACAATTCGTTCTTTCGAATTAACAATTCGTTCCCACGAAATAACAAAGCGTTCCCTCGAATTGACAATTCGTTCTCACGATATAACAATTCGTTCCCACGATATAACAATGTTTATTCGAGGGAACGAATTGCTATATCGTGGGAACGAATTGTTAAATTGAGGGAACGAATTGTCATTTCGTCCCCTGCAATGATGAATATGGCAAGACATACATACACAACAACCTGCGTTAGTCTTGCACAGATGTCAACGTTTCTGAACATCTGTTTACAATATGAACTCGCTGTCAAGCAGTTCGATTGTCTGAGCCTGAGCTGTAGCTCAGACTCAGCCGATCAAGCTGCTTGATTTGTAGCACAATATTCAATTATTTTGAAATACAAAAAGACAAATATTGGCAAAATTAGCGCCGGCAGTGGTGTACCATAAGGTGTGAATGATCGTTGGTAACAGGGTATGGGATCACGTGGTCAATTGTTTTGTCTGGAGTAATGGCGGCGCCCATGATGTATCGGGTAAATCTTATTTTTCATTAATACGACTGCGGTTTCTTCCTTTTAATGGTCCAACCATTAACACTACAAGTCCGCCAATACCAAAGTTAGCAGCATTACTTATGTAGTTAGTCTGAACATTCTGCAGAGAAAGTTGAATCGGACGGAATCGAACGTCGTTTAAACTTGGTCCGATTCAAATTTCTCTGCAGAATGTTCGTACTAACTACATGAGTAATGCTGTGAAATTTGGTAGTGTTAACGGCTGGAACCTGGTCACCATTAAAAGGAAGAAACCTCAGTTGTAGTGATGAAAACTAAGATTTACCCGAGACCTCATGGGCGCCGCCATTACTCCAGACAAAACAATAGACAACACGATCCCATACCCTGGGTAAGGTAGTGCATTACTTGCAAGCCAGGTCACATGATGATAGTACACATCGTCACATGTGATGAACCCGCACCGGTGTAAAATGTTTCACGTCGAATAATGCAGTGTTTTCCTGTCAAGATGACACTCAGCTCTACTTAGAACCATCAATAACTCACATTCGTCATCTAGTAACCGGCGCAAATATCTAAACTTTTGTCTTAACCCTTACAATGTTGAATCGAATTAGTTTTTAGAATTATTTCTAAAGTGCTGTCGAACCATGTTTTTTATAGAGAGAAGTCAAAATATGATACAACAGCAGAAGATAATTTTTCCCGCATTCTAATGGTAGACTCCTTGGACGTTTTTCTTTGTAACTCCCGGGCAGCATCTCGGCTAACACGAGTAGCAGTGGAACAAGCAGAGTTCCTACTCGAGTTAATGAATTTGACTTTTGAACCTACATTGTAACTCGATTCGAACCCGGCTATGTGGTGGGTTACTAGAGTTCCAACTCGAGTTGGACTCGAACAGCGACTCTGCTTGTTTCAGTGCGAATCGGGTTACACGGGACGTGCAAAACGGCCCTGTATTGGCATCGGCTGGACACTGAGTGCAAAGGTCATGAACTTATTGTCGCTTAGTGACACAATTATTTTGACCCACGTTTAGTCCCCTATCGGGTGGCCGCAGTGTTTACAGAATAATCCGACGCCATTGGACGCATCCTTCATTTCAACCTTGTTGACCCCGTGGCCAGGTGGCGCCTTTTCAAGGACGATAATTGTGTCGCACTCCTCGCTCTCCTTCAACGCTGACAGGTCCTGCGGATGCCTGCAATATCACGTGACATGGGAATTCGTGTTATAGCGGGTGGATACAAACGACACCACCGTTCAAACTGCTATCTCTAATAGATATGTATCATAATTCTACTGTCGCTATCAGGTCGATACTACGATGCCGATAGTATGATGCTATGATTGGGGGTGGCAGGTGGTAATTTAACGATCGGTGTTCATCCATACCGGAATTCCGACTGGATACCTGGTTTGGCCCTCACATACGTCTTTGGTATTTTGTATGTGACAGTTGAATCTGGTTATTCAATATTCGTAATCCTATTTTAGGGGAAGGGGTAATTTTAACGATCAGGATTCATTCTTACTTGAATCCAGACTGGAGACCTGTAGCCGATATGTCATATTCGTTGCAAAAATATGAATATCCTCTATATATTGTACCTGATTTTCACACTTCCATTCGAGTAGTTCTCCAGTATCTCCTCGACCTTGGAATCAAGCGAGCCCTGCTTGAAACATCCCAATGTCTTACTGGCCGAGAACAAATCGATATCGAGGCTCTGCTGTTTTGATTGGTCCCGGAGGTGCACGCGCCTGCGCGGTGAGAGTCGCAATGGTCTTCCGCTAAAATCGGTGTTTGTGATTTCCTTCGCGTATTGCGCAATCAGTTGCTAAAAATATAATCAATGACTATTGTTATTATATTTTGTTTGTTCTTTAAAGGTTATATGAATAGAAAAAAGTTTAAATATATTCTGTGAACTGATAGATAATGAGAATACAAACCACATGTAGAAAACCCCATGTAAACATTATAATCCGTTCAAAAGTTATGCAATTTTTTTCCAACAACATTTTTAAAATCCCAATAAAAAGGTTTTAATTAAAATAAAAATATTTTTTACATTTGTCATTTTATTTCATCATAAATAAGTTCATGTAATAAAACAATGAGAAGGAAAAATAAATACATATACATGTACAAATAAATGTTCTTCTATGACCTCATAGTGGAACACGCATATTTCAGCTAATTAAAATGTTCAAACCTTTGTAACCTTTTTCATATTCGTTATTTCTATATTCGATTGTTAGCTTTTATTTCATATTATCAAATCGTATTACATGTATTTACAATAATACAAAAGTTGTTCATATGATCTTTAATAGCAGTTTTCCATTTCATAGAAGTTCGTGTTAATGCAGATTTTGTCCGTCCCACGTGCACGGCGGGTATAATACGTTACGCAGCGAGTTGGCATTGCCAATAGATGTTCAGACACGTTGTCATCTGGGGAAGATTCACGCAGGCGGTGTGTGTATTTACGTAAAGCAGCGAGTTGGCATTGCCAATAGATGTTCAGAAACATTTGTACTCTCGGCAAGATTCACGCAGGCGGTTGTGTATATAGGCAGGCGCAGACAAGCAAACTACTTGATTGCGAGTTGACATTGCAGGGGCATCGGAACAGGTCCGGCAGGTCCAGCGACTGCCGGATCAATACTTTTGACATATTTGTAATTCATACAAAAAACGGAACATAAATATTTTTCTGCAATTTTCTCATTTCTTATCAAAAGTGTATGTTGTTACCACTCAGTTGAACCGTCTCGGCGAGACGGTTCAACTGAGTGGTAACAACATATACTTTGGGTGGGTAGCGGAGGCACCCAGTCGATTCGCCGGACCAATCTTATGAAGCTTCCGGCGCCCCTGCATTGCCGTTGATGAACTTAGACGACATGGGCACGTTACTGTGGATCAGCCATATCCCGCAGTGATACTGGCCAGCGATTGGCTTAGAAATTAGGGCGAATTATAAATAGCTTTACATATTTATCACATCTTTGATACATTTTCAAGTTTTTTTTTCTGCATTTACACAGCACATGGGCAATGTATGGACCAATGATGGTGATGTGATAACACAGTCAGACCACCTTCATCCTGCACGTTCGCTATTAAGCTCGCGGATTATCTCCTCGTACATGCGGATGAACTGCGATCTAACTGACGTATACCAACCTGGTTATTGTCAAACATGGCGGCGAAACTACCGTTGATGAACTTGGGCGACATGGGCACGTTACTGAGGATCAACGATATCCCGAAGTCCTTCCGTTTGTGGGTGAGAGGCGTCAGGGGAGATAACTGCTGCTCCTTTTCCTTCATTACCTCCTTCTCAGGTAGTTCGAACACTTCGTCGTCAAATGATTCTGAAAATGTGGATGTAACTGGAGAAATGGGACTGTGACTGGACATTTGATTTATTGGTGTTTAACGACCTATCAACAGCTGAGGTCATTTAAGGTCAGGTTCGATCGCGCATTTAACCTGCACTTGTACTTAATTTTGATATGTTTCATTGTCATTTACCCCCAATAATACTGTCTGTTCATGATCGCAAAGCATATATGCATGTCTTGATGTAGTCATCTGTCTGTTTTACAGTGAATTCTCTCTAAACCGTACACCGTGGGACCTCACAGGGTGTCCGGTTGAGAGAGGTTTCACTGTAGAGTCAATTTGCTAATACATTTTTCAGAAGATTTTAATTAGGAACAAATCTCACACACGGATACACACATGGACGGGCACTATATGACTATGCCGAGACTGGGGGCGTAACACATATAATCTTCATAGGTTAAGGACCGTTCTATACATGTAGCCGATTTCACCAAAAGTATAAGTATAACTTTCTTACTAAGTACACTTTGAGGGAGAAATTTTCAATTTAAGGATACATTTATCATTAATTTTTATTACACTGAATTTATGACATTATCACAGCCATTTTGGCTGTGATAATGTAATAAATTCAGTATAATAATTCTGCATACTTTTAATCATCAAAATATGCAGTCGTTAGTTCTATATGAAATAATGCATTTCGGGAAAGATAAATGATTACTCCCTTAAAGTATACTTTGCTAGATAAGTATACTTTGCAATGTTGGTGAACTAGGCTACTGATTATCATTTGATTCAAAGATAATTGCTTTGTAAATGTGAACACTGTCTCGTTACTGTATCCTATACGGCACATTGAGTGGCGAACTCAGCCATCATTGTGTGCTCAAGCCATCGGCCACTTTCACCTCTTCTGGCGTTTGACACAAAACGCAAAATGTGAAGTAGAATATATGGTATAATGTAGTTAATCACATGTAGAAAAGACAGGACAACGGACTCCTATCAATTATATTACACCAAACAGTAAACTATATCATTTTTTCTGGACAGGTTTGTGCCTGTGTTTTTAACAACATGAACCACCATTGTAAATAGCCTCATACACATAAATATCGCACATTGTATCACTTTTACCTGGCAAACCACACGACACACACCATATATACACAATACTGTACTCTGTTATTAGCTATCAAATCCAGTGACATGTAAGCAGTTACCTGAGTGTATTGTGTCTGGTGTCCACTCACCCACTAACTATGACTCTACCTATGGGTAAAGTGTGCACTAACAATATGCTTGATGGGATAAATGTTCAGATATCTCGTCTTTTGTATAGTTTGCTGGCATAATATTTATAGCACGCCGTTGTCATATCTCTCTATTATGTATTGCATAGCATTTTATTTGGTTTACTGTCATATTATTTTCTGTATGTGTTAAACGCACAAAGCGGTGAAACTATAGAACGGCATGTTCATACAAAGATGGCGGAGACGGCAACTCAATGTACCATATAGTATACATTAACGAGACAATATTCACATATGTTATATTCATATATCACATCACTCTTATGAAGCAATTATCTTTGAAGCCAAGTGTATCTATGTCCTAATACCTTAAGCCGGCCATACAATGTTAAGGAGGTTGAGCTCACATTACGTATCTGCTGACTGCATGAACTATATGAACGAACATGTTTGCAAACACAACTTGATTTGTATCTGCCATGGCTAATTAATACTCCATGCTCTATGTGGCTATGACTTGGTGAATAGGGCCTATGGGTTTTGCGACCAGTGTAGACCCAGATCAGCCTGTGCATCCGCACAGTCTGATCAGGATCTGCACTATTCGCCAGTCCATCAATGAAACGCCCTTCGTGCTTCTAAAAACCGATATAGAGGGGATATCACACCCTTTTTATCCCGTCAACACAGTGCGTATGTGCCGTGAAACACGGTGCCTTGAAACATTTTTGATATCCAGTCAATACAATTTTTGTATTTTACAGCCATTTGTTTGTGTTGACGGGATAAATAGAATAGTAGGTTAGTGCCGTGAATGGGAAAAAATATCTGGCGCGGCACGGAAACAGGATGTGCTCGGCAGAGCCTCGCCCATCCCGTTTCCTGAGCCTTGCCAGATATTTTTTCCCATTCACGGCACTAACCTACTATTCTCTATCTATTTTCCTTATTTCTGAACCAAAGTATATGTTGTGACCACTCATTTGAACCGTCTCGGCGAGACGGTTCAAATGGTGGTCACTACATATACTTCTGATGAGAAATAAAGAAATTCATGAGCGTTGCCGGATATTTTTTCCCATTCACGGCACTAACCTACTATTCTCTATTTATCCGGCTACAGGAGTATGCTGTTTGATCGTCCGGGACGTACTCTGGTCACAAATTCCACAATACCCATTTATCTTGAATATTGTGCTTGAAATCAAGCAGCTTGATTGTCTGAGCCTGAGCTGTGCTACAGCTCAGGCTCAGACAATCAAGCTGCTTGATTGTGAGTTGGCATTGCCAGTACATGTAAACGTTGATAATCTGGGCAAGATCAACTAATGGGGTTATGTATCGTACTATATTGAACGACAGACTCCAGCTAAAATCCTTGCAAGTACATGTAGTATAGATTCAGATAAACCAGTATAAATATGGCATGACTGGATCATCCTTAGTTCTGAGTACATAATAATAATTACATTCATTAAACTGCATTACATAATAGTTATGACGGAGTAGTCTTTCCAAAATGTGCGTTTGAAGCGTTCTTTGTTTACTTTCTACTTCGTTGAGAGTGACCTAAGAACTTTGCTAATACACACTTTATTATGTGAGTTTATGGTAATAGTTTTGTCATATTTTAGAATTGTCTCTCAATAACAATATAGCGAAGTATGAACGTCAACGCCCTGTACGGTTTTCGTATATTTTACTGCGCGAAGTGTAAATGCTAATACGCACAGTTTTACTGTGTAGCGTGGTGTAGCGATGTAGCGCAACATGTTGCATATAAAGCGGAAAAAGTGCAGCTACCATTTATCCAGTCACAGCCAAATATACGATAAAAATGGACTTAATGGCTAGGTGAACAGTGTAGCCATATATAGCCTATGCTATATACGTAGCTACTGAGCTGAATGTTTGCTATGTGTACAGTGAAACCTCGCTAAACTGGACACCCTGGGAGGTCCCCAGTGTGTCCGGTTTAGCTAGGTTACAGGGATGGGTGGAGTCCTAGCGGTTACGGCACCTGACTTCCAATCCGGAGGTTGTGGGTTGAAACCTAGCCTTAGGCATCAACACTATTTACATCCTACTGGTCTGTCGGATGATACTTTATACCGTGGTCCCGTCTCTATATGACCTTAGCTGTTCACTTTCACTTTTCCACTGTATACAGGCATTTGAACTATGTGTATGACCTTTGTAATCGCGAACGGACAGTATGACCTGTTTTAATAAATGCTAGTGAACCACAGGTGGGTGTGTGAACAGATTGTGAGAATGTTGGTGTCATATGGGTATTTGGGTTGATTTTGGGTAGATTTGGGTGGATTCCGTTGATTTTGGGTAATTTACATAGTCCGCAATTGCTCTGCATAGTTTTGTGCAACTAAAAATACTCAATCATTGCACACGACAGTTAATCATCAAATATCTTCACATTCACCATTCCGAACTTTCGGGCCCCTTTCCTACTGTAAATTCGTACGGGAGGTGACGTAAATTGTATGTTGTTAACATTGCACCCAAACCACCGGGGTATCGAGGTTCCACTGTATCAGGAATCTCCCCACTCCCACAATGCAACAGCGAACAGCGCAGACCAGACTGAGCGGATGAGTCTACAATGGTAGTAAACACAACAAGGGCATCGTTATCACTAAGCTAGTCCCTCCGCTGGAAGCCTTGATACTAATAATAATAATAATTACAAAAAAAAACAGTTCTGCCTTGCAAACAAGTAGTTGCGAACAGTAACTCTTGCAATCAACTCCCGTACAGTGTCCGTAGTCGGGCTACGGACGGTACCGGAGTAGACTGCAAGAGTTACTGTACAACTAACATATAAGGTGAAAATACGCGCTCAGTGACCTTGACATTGGGTACTCGGAGGTTGCTCGTGTGCAAATCAAAGCACCATCCATAGACACACATTGTGATAAAATATTATCAAAATCGGTGACAAGGTTCTTGAGTTATTCAAAATGAAAGGTGTTACAAACGCACGTACATGGACTAACGCTATTTATTTTATACCTACCTATGAAATACATAGTTATACGATCTAAATAAAAGTCATATGTTCTCATCGATGAATTAAACAACTTCCGGTGAAAATACGACTACTTCCGCTATCTATATTCATAACGCGCATCTGCAGTGAGGACTGCAAATAGGCTGCACATACACATTCATAACCGTATACAGTCTAAAAAAACTGCTAATTTCCATGGAGCGGTATATGATTATCATCGAGGGAATACCAAACCCATTTTATCGTGGGAAGCGACACATACTCCCCTGCCTAAAAGCTCTTTGTGACTATCAGCCGTGGTCCAATACACAAGGCTATAATTGAGTCAAGCCATGTGAATTTGTATCTAAGACGATGTGCGATTTTTCATAAAAAAATATTTACAGAAACTGTGATAACTTCTGTAAATAATGTCGAAAGCTGACACAATTCGCAGAGCAATTGTGGACTAGCATTTACTATGTAAAGTCCATCTACTGACGACGTCATTGGCGGAAAATATCGTAAATTTTGTAAATACTTTTCATGACATTTGGCACATCTTCTGAGGTACAAACTCCCATGATTTGTCTCATATGGGGCGGTATGCTCTGTGTTTCCTAAATTGTTTAATTTACCTAATTTGTTTCGCCCTAGTTAGTTTCATACACACATATTTGGGATCACGTAGTATCTTTACGGCGTGACTTCGTGAGTTTTAGATATGTTTACAGTAGACTTCCTTTAATATGTTTCCGAAGAAATGACGGATTTTATATAGGAATGAATGGCCTTTTTGTGGAATTTATCGGGGTATAAACTTGGAAAAGTCGCGGGAATACTGGACGAAGCGATACAAAATTACAATTTTCGAAAAAAAAATTAAAAAACTTTTTTTATTTTTTTTCGAAAATTGTAATTTTTTAAGGCCTCGTCCAGTATTCCCGCGACTTTTCCAAGTTTATATCCCCGATAAATTCAACAAAAAGGCCATTTATTCCTTATAATTCCAGCATTTGAAATAAATTCATCAAGAAAATGTGTTTATTTTCCGTTTTCTTAAGAATTATTTTAACTGCGCCTCACGGTTACGGAAAGTAGTTCGGCGTGGGAGTTGCGAAACAGGTTGCTCATTATTGTATAGTGTGCTTTAAAGGTACATGTCCACTCAGTAGGCACAAAATGTTCTTTATATCGGAGATATCATCTGAGACATTTTCTGCCAAAAAAAACATTAATTCACCATTACCCCATGAATTGATATCATACCTCATTTGCATATGAAAATAGCCTGATACCACCGCGCGTCACTATCAATAAAATAAATATTACTAAATGATTGTATCTGTATAGCGGACACTCGTAATTTTTAGAACTGGTGGAATAGTGACACAATTGTACACTTATTTGATTCCTATATAGAACCTGTTGTGCCTACTGAGTGGGCATGTACCTTTAATCTCACAATTATGTCATTTTGACGCAGAATCGGTTACCGTCAATGCAAATAAAACTATAGAGCATTAGAAATAATGGCATTTCAAAATTAATTGCCGATTGAGAAAATGGATTTCTTTTGACCAGAAGCCGATTTCACCAACATTGCAAAGTATACTTTACTAGCAAAGTATATTTTGAGGGAGTAATCATTTATTTTTCCTGAAATGCATTATTTCATATAGAAGTAACAAATGCATATATTTCATGATTAAAAGTATGCAGAATTATTATACTGAATTTATTACATTATCACAGCCAAATCTAATAAATTCATCTATAATAAAAATTAATAAATTTATCATAAAATTGAAAATTTCTCCCTCAAAGTACGGAGCCCCACAGGGGACATGGATTATTTTTTATTAATTCGTTCCCATGAAATAACAATTCGTTCCCTCAATTTATTAATTCGTTCCCACGAAATAACAATTCGTTCGTTCAATTTATTAATTCGTTCCCACGAAATAACAATTCGTTTCCACGATATAACAATTCGTTCCCACGAATTAACAATTCGTTCCCACGAAATAACAATTCGTTCCCTCGAATTGACAATTCGTTCCCTAGAATTGACAATTCGTTCCCACGATATCGTGGGAACGAATTGTTAATTCGAGGAATACAAAATAATCATACGTCCCTTGCGGGGCTAAGTAGGTCAGCCAACGCATCCATCCGTCAGCTAAAACTGCTTATGTTATAGCATACCAATCTGCAATTTTGTAAACACATACGATGATCAAGATCTACACTGGCAACATATGCCATACGTTCCCCTCTATCACATGGTGGCCCAAAATACAAACCTATAGACATGGAGGCCGTTTCACTAAACTTCGTACGACTAAAATGTTCGTCAGTGCAAAATTATGGTAGTCTTGTAAACAATGTATAGCTTTCTTGTAAACAATTATTGTATTTACATTTATTGAGCATATGCTGCATAGTCAGCCTATATGCAGCCTATGTTCAATACATGTAATTCCATCAATTGAAATTTCCAGACGATCCTAAATTTGCACTTACAAACATTTTAGTCGTAGGAAGTTTAGTGAAACGGTCCCCAGTCATATAAATAGGTTACCAAACATGAGTAACGTCCCTTAGAACAACTTCTAGGAATCCCTTGACGTCGGAATTGGCGGAATGTGTCGGTTTGATACCACGGTGCTTAGTTTAAACTTAGCAACGTGACGTCAAATCGACAAATTCCACCATTTATAACGCTGACCATTTACACCTATACATTCATAATGCAATCGCCCATTCGACGTATTGCGATTACATCCCAATACCATACATTATACACACGTGACATCGCGTGATGTAGTTGATTGGTTAAAGTTCGCAACGTCGCTGTTCCAGGAATTGCGACAAAATGACGTAAAACAAGATTAATCTTAATTTTAACGCCATATTCGGTTATTTACATTTTAATATGAGACTATCAGAACATTCAGTGTAAGTATAAGTAACAAAACGTTTACTGCTGTGTACAATACATGTGGTCTGTTTAACATTTGCTAGTCCCGAGTCATTCGGACTCCACCAATTTAAACAGACCAAATGTATTGTTACCCCAGCAGTGATTCCGCTGGCGATCGCCACTTTCGCAATTAGCGATAAAAATAAAAAATATTTTTTTTCGAAAATTTTAATTTTTTATCGCCAATTGATTTTTTTTTTTTTGAAGTGGCGATTTTTTTTATTTTCCCCAGCGGAATACCTGCCCCAGTAAACGCAACATCCCATGGTTTCAGTCCTGAATTATACACTGGAAGTAGTTACAAAGGGAGGTTACTCGTGACTTTCCATGTTCGGTAATCTAACTATAACACTGGATTATAGGAACACCCTACCAGCGGTGAGTAGTTTAGTGTGGGTTTCACGGATGATCTTCCAGTCCCGATCGATGTCCGCTTCTGTAGTGTATTGTGACGTCACGGTAAACCTCATGACGTATTTCCCCTTCAGTGACGCGGGAACCATGTGCAGCTTCCCGGATCTGTTAAGTCGTTTCAGTAGAAGCTCGGTGCTGGCGTTGTGACCCTTAAAGCAAACAATAATAATTAAAACACACCCAGTAATGCACAATTCGCGCGAAACCATAATATGTCGTTATGGTGACTGTTGCGTCGCGGTTTTGATCTTTTCGCTAAAACTGTAGCTTTACGCGTTTTTACAGTGTGGATTTGGACTATGTAAACGTCATGAAAGCACGAATTTTCTGTTTGAATTCGCTTTTTCATGATTTCAACTGTTCACCTTTGAGAATTCGAGTTAGAAATTAAAACTCGTGGTTATGAGAAAGAGAAAATTCGCAGAATGAAAAGGGGCAATTCGGTAACATTTCGTAGTTGTGTGAAAATTCGAAACTAATTTCGCGAAATTTCAGGTTGAACTTTAACGTTTTCTCGGTTCGACACTGTAGAAGCGAAAAAGCGAGATCGCAATGGACGAATACAGTCATCATAGATCATAGTTGAAGTGCAATGTCGTCGCGAAACATCATAAAATCGTGAGACCTCACATTTTCACCACAGCGATACATGCACATGAGGTGTTTCAAAACAAAACAGTAACATTATCGCCACGTAATTGCTATTATTTTTGAGACATTGAAGTCATAATGTACATGGAATATATGTACATAGAGAATAGTAGGTTAGTGCCGTGAACGGGAAACGGGATGGGCGAGGCTCTGCCGAGCACATACCGCTTCCATGCCGCGCCAGATATTGTTTCCCATTCACGACACTAACTACTATTCTATTTATCCCGTCAACACCTACAAATAGCTTTAAAATGCAATACAAATAACCCCAGCCACCGCACATATTCATACGCAGTGATTAGGTCGTATTGACAGGATATCAAAAATGTTTCGCGGCACATACTCACTGTGTTGACGGGATAAATGTATGTCCTCAATCGAAGATCAATGTAAATGGTACACCAACAAAGATAGTCGTATTCAGCACAACTCAACATAGTAAACTAGATCTATAGCAAGCGAACAGAGGCTCACGGATACACCCGGCCGCCGCATGAACCAACACACAACATATACTTTAACGCAAATCTTACGGACGGACAAACGGACGGATGCAAATACGAAAACTATATAACCTTCGTATGCAAGAGGGGATAATCACTATCAAGTATTCAGAAAATACTAATACAGAACATTACTAGAGTTACCTACCTTGACGCGGAAAACGACCATGCCGAGTATTCGTTCCTGCGGAATCTCAAACCGCTCGTCACTGCGGACTTTCTCCTCGAAATACGTCGCCAGGCGCACACCCTGTACATACATGGGCATTTAATATTTAATTACCTCCCTGGAAGTATCGCTGTATTTCACCGATATTGATTTCTAAAATCGTTCGTAGTTTCCAGAACTGACGTCATAATTTGACAAAAAGTTCTGAGCTCGTGCGGAATTCAATTCCGCACGAGCTCAGAACTTGTTCTCAACTTTCGACGCGATTTACAATAATTGTTGACATCGAATTACATCGCTAGGCGCCCACCCTGTATATATATGAGCATGGGGTTACCTCCCTTGAAGTATATCTGTATTTTAGGAGGTCCCCAGTGTTTCAGGTTTAGAAAAGTTGGACTGCAACACTGCTATATGTGGCTGACTGGTGAAATGGGGCTTATGTGATTTTAAATAAGTGGCCCCATTCAGTTCCTTGTTGATTTAGACCCCTGCCTCTCCTGACCCTTTCATTTGACTTGCATTGATTTAATTTGTTTCCGCTATTACTATAATTACACGTACAAGGTGTATGATCACGTGGTTATAACAACAACAACAAGTACTGAAACTTCCAGAAGCCCTCCGATTCAAAGTACGCATTATTTTATTTTCTCCTTGTTGCGTAACGGATTTTGATGAAATATGGCGCATCAAACGCATCTTGTTAAGCTGCATTTGGTAGTCTCGGTACTTCGGTAAAACTGCTGTCGTTTTTGCGAAGAATCGATTTCCGTGTCTACTGACACGGAAATCGATTCTTAGCAAAAACGGCATAAGTATGTACCGAACTCCCGGGACCACCACAAACAGCTCACGCAGACGCGTTTGCTGCGCCATATTTCATCAAAATCCGTTCATATTAAAGGTACATGCCCACGCAGCAGGTTACACTGTACTACTACTTTTCATTTTCTGTCATGCCTTATATGAGCCATTTGTCTACCCACTAACGAGTTATTTTTAATTACGGCGCGTGTTAATTGGTGTTAAATCGCATTTTATATGCCGCGACCAGAAAGGGTATTTTCCGACCTCGTGCTATTTTTACCAACACGCGTCACGTGACACGGTCAATAATATCAATTA
>CM055275.1:55233950-55260903 GCA_029237695.1 Conchocele bisecta | reverse complement strand
GATCCTGACAAGAATGCAGGAGGCCGTTTCACTAAACTTTGTACGACTAAAATGTTCGTAAGTGCAAATTTAAGATCGTCTGGAAAGGTCAATTGATGGATTTACATTTATTGAGCATAGGCAGCAGCAGCCTATGCTCAATAAATGTAAATCCAATAATTGGTTGCAACAAAATATTGTTAATGTGAAATTTACAGACTATCATAATTTTGCACTTACAAACATTTTAGTCGTACAAAGTTTAGTGAAACGGGCCCCAGATGCACAGGCTGATCTGGATCTGCACTGGCCGCAAATCTCATATAAACCTCATTTCGCGAGTCGCGACCATATATTTGTATTGCTTATGCACAAGTGACACATGGAATATATTTTATAATAAAACTATTTATTGTTTGAATTTATTGTGATAAATAGGATCTGGCACCAGATCACGTTATTCCAATTTCAGGGCTGAATATATAGTTTTCCTGTAAATATTCAGTTCTGTTTTTGGGATTTTCCTCCCATCTGTACATGCCATTATGAAATATGGGATTCGACCCCATTAACGCTGTCATAAAATGACCTTAGCACCATTGAATAAATAAGTAACTACACTGGTCGCAAATCATATAGACCCCAATTTTCCTGTCACATGCACATATTTGTATTGTGAAGCACAAATTATTTATACTTGTGATATATTTTTTAATAAAACTATTTAATTTATCGTGACGACATTATTGGGTTTCAGATATGCACTGAACTATCAGCGGAATATATTTACCCATACAGTCGAACCCCTCTAGACCGGACACAAATAAATGTTAGTTCTAATTAATTGTAATCAGGTTCATTGCCATTTATCTCCACTGAGTATGTCTGTTCATGATCGCAAAGCACCCATGCGTGGCTTTGAGTAGGTGTCTATCTATTTTACAGTGGTACCTCTCTAAACCGGACACCCTGGGGACCTCCCAGGGTGTCCAGTTTAGAGAGGTTCCACTGTATTAGTAAAACTATTTTGTGGGTGGTTGGTCAGGCAAACGCAACGGTGTAAATTAACGGTAGGGATTCCTCCTTATAAGAATCACGATTTGCCTGGTTTGGCCCTCAGGTACATTTTTATCTTTGGCTCTTTAGTTACCTGGGAGTTGAATTGGGTTATTACCCATTATAAGAGTAGTAAGATTATTACTGATCCTACTGCTTTTGGGAGGGGCCAAGTGATTCTGGTGTGGCGAGGACCTGGCATCAGATCAGAATTATTCTGATTTCAGTGCTGAATATAGTTTTTTTATTGTAAATATTCAGTTCTGATTTTGTGATTTCCCCCCCCCCCCATTTATTTGTACATGTACTTGAACATGTACTTGTACAGGTAATATATGAGATTTAGTACTAAATCCATTGACCCGGCCTTAAATGACCTTAGCTGTTGATATGCCGTTTTAAAAACCCCAACAAAGTTTAACAAAAAAACATATTTTAATGATAGGTTTGTACATTGTATGTTATTTCTTAAATCAATAATTGGGATTTGGGCCTCGTGTACATTTTAGCTTTCCTGTCATTTGAAACTTAAATCCAGTTACAGTTATTTAGGGTATAGTGGATCTCTAAGCAGATTATTGCTGCATACGTCTTTAAAATATAACGTTTGGACAAGTACCTGGTACCAATAGACAGGAAAAAGTGTCTTCTTTCCAAATTGGGGGTTACCTTTTTAATTTATTTCAAGGTTTTACTCGCATAATTCCTTGTTTACCTAACGCATTGAATTGGTCAGTAACTGATAGCGTTGGGGTTTACCGGATCGCTGTGCGACAGTTGCTGAGGGGGGAGTCTCAAAACATTCCAAATCATGTATTTGTTTTGTAAATGACTTGGAAACATGCTTACATGTATATTACATTCAGACATGCCAAGTCTCCCGATTTGATCGTAAGTCTCCCGATTAGAGACTCAAAACCCGATTCTCACGATCGGGATGAAAAAAATCCCGATTTGAAAAATGTAAAAAAATAATAAAAATGCAAAAAATAACACAGTTACATTTTACTTTATTTGGTAGATATACACTTCCAAAATTTTTTTTATGGCTTTAAAAAATACATTTGCTATAGTGTTTTCAGGTCATATTTTGTTTGAGACGATCCCCGCAAATAGGCAAAATCGGCGATCCGCTACTACCGGAATCAGCGTTATTATTGACGTCTGTGTTCAGTGACATGGCGTGATTTATGAACCAAGCTTCTTTGCAGTTATAGAGGACATTATTGTACATCATATTATTCACAGAGTTTGTTTTTTCCAAACTAACTGTTAATACATTTTTAGTGAAATTAGTCTGGAGCAACCTACTTTCGCTTTAACTGGTGTAAACTTCCGGTTACGTCATTGTGTTTCTTGAAGCTATACGCACGGCAAGGAAACTGCTATTTCAAAGTAAACATGTCATTGTATGGGGGATAGATCACTCTTCCTAACGGTAATATTTTATTTATTTTAAATGTACATTATAAAAACATATGTTGATACAAATCTACACCGATCCGCTATACCCTAAGATCCGCTATAATCTTAGCCCTAAGATCCGCTATACCCTAAGATCCGCTATATCCTAAAGAACTGTATACCCATTAAATTACTAATCCTATTTGACCCTTGTATCCCGGCCTGGAATGACCACAGCTGTGGTACATGCCCACTATGTAGGCACAAAATGTTCTTTATATCAGACATCATGCGATACATGTTCTGGCAAAATAAACATTCATTCACCATTACCCCACGTACCGATTGGCATTATGTAGTTTATATTCGATGTATAATATGTCGAAAGTACTATTTTGTTAGGTGACGCATTTAATTTGTATAAATAATTAAAAACTATCATGCCTCACGTGCATATGAATATAGCCTGATACCACCGCGAGTCACTATCAATAAAATAAATATTACTAAATGATTATATCTGTATGGCGGGCACTCGTAATGTTTAGAACTGGTGGAATAGTGACACAATTATACACTTATTTATTTCCTATAAAGAACATTTTGTGCCTACTGAGTGGGCATATACCTTAAAATACGTTTGCAATATGCAATTACCCTTATGGCGTTATAACTTTTTTTATAGTCGGACATTCGATCCGGTGACTTCCGGTTTAACGTCGGACCGACGGAAATTTTAACGGACATGTCCGACGGACTGACGACTTTCGCGGAGACTGTGTATGGCATTGCTAGTGCTGCAAGAATTCAGAATAATAGGAATAGGAATAATCGTATTACTCGCACAAGGGGGTACCCCCTGTGCGAGTAATATGATTATTCCTATTCCTATTCCTATTCCTATTATTCCTATTCCTATTATTCCTATTATTCCTATTCCTATTATTCCTATTCCTATTATTCCTATTCCTATTATTCCTATTCCTATTATTCCAACCCCGAACCCAGTGCCGTAGCCACATTAAGGCACACTGGGTTGCCTCGGTGATATTTTATTATTATTATTATTGTTCTATGCTTTCATCTTAAAAGCAGATTTGACTATTCGTGACCATGTAATGTTATGCCTTAGTGCTTACGCCGGGGAACAAGCCCCCGACCCCCGTAGCAAATATCATCAATTAATCTGCCATTCTCTATGATTTCAAAACGTTTTATATAAAAAGAGCAAAATATGTTGTCGAACGTATTGCTCTAAAATACGACAGAACGCAGAAAATGCGATGTATATTTCAAAAATCGTAGAAGGGGGCGGGTGGGAGGCTCTCGGTCGACGAATGATCGGTGCCCGTTCGCGGAACAATGGTATTGCCTCGGTGTTTTTCAGGCTCTGGCTACGCCACTGAAACCCGTTGGCCCGGCTTTACATGGCTGTTGATAGGCCGTTAAAAATACAAATCAAATCAGAAGTTGTACATTATCTGGGCATTAAAATAACAAGACATCTGGAAACTATTGATATAATTATTTAATATAATTTTTCGCTATTGTAATAATGGACTATTGTTTATACGGACATAAACACATATAATTATATACTAACATACGCATTTACATATATGTGGCTGCGACTGGAGAAATAGGGTATACGGACATAAACACATATAATTATATACTAACATACGCATTTACATATATGTGGCTGCGACTGGAGAAATAGGGCTTATGGGTTATGCGACCAATGTAGATCCAGATCAGACTGCATCTGCACAGTCTGATCAGGATCTGCACGGATCGCCATTTCATCAATGAAATATATGTCATGTCTATGTACGTACGTACGTTAGTAACACCTTTCATTTTTTAATAACTCATGAACCGCTTCACCGATTTTCATAATATTTGGCCTCAATGTGTGTCATGAGATGGTGCTTTGTTTTGCACACGAGCCACGTCCGACCGGTCAAGGTCCCTGAGGACTTATGTTCACTTTGTTTGTAAGGAATTTTTTTTATATTTTTTTCAATAACTCATCAACCGCTTCACCGATTTTGATAATATTTGGCCATATATGTGTCTAGGGATGCTGATTTCTTTTGTATAAGACCCACGTCCGACCGCTTAAGGTCACGGTCACTGGGGAATTATGTTCACCTTGTTTGTAAGTCAAGAATGTTTTTTTTTGTTTCTATTTTCAATTAGTCGTGAACCGCTTCACATATTATTAAGGCTGCCAGCGAGTGAATTAGCTTCGTTTAACGATGTGAGTTCTTGTTACACTGGTGTATCATGACTGAATACACACTGTGTTGTTACGCTGTAAAAACCCATTTATGCAATACATGTACAGTGGAACCTCTCTAATCCGAACACCAAGTCAACATCTGTTATCCTATTTTTGATGTGTTTCTTGGTCATGTATCTCGGGTGATAATATCTGTTCGTGATTCGTGATCGTATAGCACATACCTATGGCTCAGAATGATCAAATGCCTGATTTACAGAGAAACCCCTTTAAGTCGGACACACTGGGAACCTCCGGTTTAGAGAGGTTTCACTGTACATATATTCGGTTTGTTATGTACCCAGAACTATAATTTGTGGTACATATAGTCACCACGATGTTCGTCTGTCTGTCTGAGATTTGCGTTTATGTGTCCGGTTACCTTCTACTTCTGTTACAGTAAGTCAGATTGACTTGAAACTTCATATACAGTCTACACTCGTTACCTCAAACTCGGCACTAATTGGGAATCTGTCTCGCTTAACACTTGTTAATGTTGTTACGACCTTCACTGACCAGTCCAACAAAGTCACTGTGAGCCAAGAATTCTTGTGTAATCCGTCTACTGAATATTTGACAAACTCCACTACACTATAAGTATGCATCCTTATTAGTTTTACCTCACGATCATACCTGGTTATGTGCACATTAGAATCCTGCTTCTCGATGGGATTCGAACCAGTAAACCCGGCCTAATGTGTTATTTTGTCTAAGAACATGTGCAATATCTCGTGAAAAATATAATTTTCACAGCAAGTGTGGGGCGATTCCACATTTCCAATGAAAATGTCTTTATCTTTCGACGTCATTTACAGAAAATATCACAGTTTCTGTGAATGTATTTCATGTTCTTAGGTACAAAATTACATGGCGAATCTCATATGGCGTTAGCTGTTGACAGGCCGTTACACGTCGGTAAATAAATAAATTCACATTTTAAATTCGTGGTCATGTGTTTTGTGGCATGCAACTGGCCTATAAACAGGATATACAGCTTTGTATTTTATCATAACAAAGTAGTGCTATGTTGAATAATATTACAAACTTAAATGATGCTTTGGTAATGGATGTCCGGTATACGTGTGCCGGTAAAAAGAGACAATGTTAGAAACTAGCATGCCAAATAATTGTAGAATATTCGTATTATATTTACACATATAGGAATCAATGAATTGCATTCTCTTCGAATCTTAGAATAAAGATACGCATACTGCTTTGGTGCATTTTAAATAGGTTGTTTAGTTCATGCAATGATGTACGTATATTAAATGTCGTACGATAATCTTCATGTGTTGTCTTCTGTACATACACACATAGATCAACAGTGATAACAAGTGGCAGTAATGGTAACATGGTTAGAAAGTTCCCAATTGTGCTGCGGAAAACTGTAAAAAATAAACATTGCCATGGAAACAAAAAAAATCTCATCTAAGATATATTATTAATGGAATATCATTAGGATGAGTGTGACAATCGTACTGCTTGACTATCCAAAATATAAACACGGCCTTTTATATGATCCCCGCATATGCCTTCTTTAACAAATATTTTTTTTTGCGATTTTATTGATAGTCGCACAACACGACGGCCACACTGGTCTTACTGACCTTTATCTAAGAATAAGCTTTTTGCTATTTAGTTGCTCACACATTCCTGGTGTATCAAACTTGCAATGCATATCCGGAGCCATACGAGGCTGTATGCTTATTAGGGGCTGCACTTCAAACATATTGTCGTAGGGTCAAATACATGTTTTCCCACGCAATGACAAGATACGGCATATTGAGAATTATGATCAGAGTTTTGCCTAGTGACTTCAATATATAATACGGTTTATGAATTGCTTATAGTGAAAAGTTTCATAGTGAGAGGGATGTTACGATTTATGAAAATTTTCATAGTGAGAGGGATTGTACATTTCATGAAAATTTTCATAGTGAGAGGGATAGTACATTTTATGAACTTTTCATAGTGACAGCGATTGTACGGTTTATGAATATTTTCATAGCGAGATTGATTGTACGGCTTATGAAAATTTTCATAGTGAGAGGAGATATTACGGCTTATGCAAATTTTCATAGTGAGGGGATATTACGGGTTATGAACATTTTCATATTGAGAGGAGATATTACGGGTTATGCACATTTTTCATAGTGAGAGGGGATATTACGGTTATGAAAATGTTCATAGTGAGAGGAGATATTACGGGTTATGAACATTTTTCACAGTGAGAGGGGATATTACGGTTATGAAAATTTTCATAGTGAGGAGATATTACGGGTTATGCACATGTTTCACAGTGAGAGGGTATATTACGGTTATGAAAATTTTCATAGTGAGAGGAGATATTACGGGTTATGCAGTGGGTGGTAGGTGGGAGCACGCGATGGGTAATTTAACGATCGGGGTTCATCCTTACCGGAATCCCGACTGGAGACCTGGTTTGGCACTAACATACGTCTTTGGCATTTTGTATGTGACAGTTGAATCTGGTTATACCCCTTATGGAGTATTACGATTATTCGTAATCCTATTTTGGGGGAAGGGGCCAAGTGACTGGTGTGGCATGGACCTGGCACCAGGTCAGGTTATTCTAATTTCAGGGCTGAATATATTTTATCTCGATGTAAATATTCCGTTCTGATTTTGGGATTTCCCCCCCAATGCATCAGGTTAAAATGGGATTGAACCCGTTTACCCGGCCTTACATGACCTTAGCTGTTGATATGCCGTTACACACCAATAAACAAACAAAACAAACGGGTTATGCAAATTTTTATAGTGAGAGGGGATATCACGGGTTATGAAAATGTTCATATTGAGAGGAGATATTACGGTTTATGAACACTTTCATAGTGGGAGGAGATATTACGGGTTATGAAAATGTTCATAGTGAGAGGGAGGTTACGGTTTATGCAAATTTTCATAGTGAGAGGAGATATTACGGGTTATGCACATTTTCATAGTGAGAGGAGATATTACGGGTTATGCACATTTTCATAGTGAGAGGAGATATTACGGGTTATGCAAATTTTCATAGTGAGAGGGAGGTTACGGGTTATGAAAATGTTCATTGTTAGAGGGAGGTTACCGTGTATGAAAATGTTCATAGCGAGAGGGGATATTACGGTTTATGAAAACTTTCATAGTGAGAGGGAGGTTACGGTTTATGAAAATTTTCATAGCGAGAGTGATCGTACATTTTATAAACTTTTCATAGTCAGAGCGATTGTACGGCTTATGAAAATTTTCATAGTGAGAGGGATAGTACATTTTATGAACTATTCATAGTGAGAGCGATTGTACGGCTTATGATACTTTTCATAGTGAGAGGGGATATTACGGTTTATTTTCATAATGACTATTGTTTGTCATATAACAGAATGTTATGAAAATTTTCATAGTGACTTCAATATGTGAGTCACAGGGATTCCTAGAATGTGGTGAAATATTATAATTTTCATAGTCAAGTGCAGTCTGAATTTTTCATAACCCTCCTTATGCATATGGGGTCGCTATTTTGAGCAACTGGATTTGCTCAAACAAAACTGGAGCCTGTTATTGTGTAACCTGATAACGAACTATATTCCTTGTTAGACATGTTAGAAGCATTAAGCGTATTTCGTTGATGAAATGTCGAACAGCGCAGATCTTGATCAGACTGCGAATGCACAAGCTGATCTGGATTTACACTGGTCGCAAAACCCATAAGCCTCATTTCTCCAGTCACAGCCACATATCTTGGAGAAACATCGGTGAAAATATGAGAATACGTTAGAACATACGTCAGAATGGTTACAGTGCTGCTCAACGTCCATTGTACGACCATTGGTGCTACTCGGTGCTACAAGTGATTCAAAACCACGAAGGTCAGGCTATTCATGTGGTCAAATACAAAGCGTACTTTCTGCATTACATGACTTGTGTGTATATCAATTTTCTACGGTGGCACAGAGGGGACATGGAAATATTTTTTACGCACGCGAAAGTAAACAATATTTCCATGTCCCCTCTGTGCCACCGTAATTTTCATATTGAAATAATTCATTTGTCTAATCATGCGTACCGGGTTGTAAACGCAGGTTCGCTGATCAATTCAATTCACCAAAATTGCTAAGCATACTTATTTAGCATAGTGTACTTGGAAGGAATACTAATTTAATTCTCCCGAATGCATTATTTCATATGTTACTAACGAATGCATATAGTTGATGATTAAAACTATGCAGAATTATTATACTGAATTTATTACATTATCAGTCAAAATGGCTGTGATAACGTAATAAATTAAATATAATAGAAAATAATAATTTTATCCTGAAATTTAAAATTGCTCCCTCAAAGTGTACTTAGCAAGACAAGTATACTTTGCAATTTTTGTGAAGTCGGCTACAGGCGTACGCTGGTCAACATCCAGCCGGCAACGGCCAGTTTGTCCTGTTGCGGTATACGCGTGTAACAACACACATACATTTAACCATTACCCTGGTGAGCTAAATTTTGTCGTCTGCTGTTTATTTTCAATTTTCCCTTTTGTCTCATCACACAACATGGTTTGACATCACTTGAGAATCATTTCCAATGGAAATGATT
This sequence comes from Conchocele bisecta, assembly GCA_029237695.1. Lineage (NCBI taxonomy): Eukaryota > Metazoa > Mollusca > Bivalvia > Lucinida > Thyasiridae > Conchocele > Conchocele bisecta. Next base: position 55,251,587 of record CM055275.1, on the reverse strand, counting down.
CTAAAGTGCAGTCAACCCGTGTTTTTTTTTTCAATTAAGAAGGCACAATATAAAGCAACAGCAGACGACAATGTTCGTGTCCAGTATGCTAAGGGTTAGCCCTTTCAACACCAGTGACATCATTAGTGGTATTGGCAAAAAGTGTAGATCCAGATGAGCCGGTTCGTGATGAGCCGTTTCGTCAGGATATGCACTTTTTCCAACCAATTTTCATACAAACTAAAAAAAAATACACCCCCTTTTTATAAATGGACTAGTCTGAAAATCATTTTGTGACAATTGGATTGGTCGGAAAATTAACATATCACAATCCATTCCAGTTATATAGGGGTAAAAGGGTTAACAGTTGCGGCGGCGGAGGTTTGTATCACAGTAGAAAGACGTCTTCGACAATGCTGGTCACAGCTGTGCTCGTGTGTGCACTGGTGTATGCTGTCTATGGTGGCGACCATGAGCCGCGATGTTCCAGGTTCGACTTCGAAGAAAAGGTTCTGGAGAAGCTGGTACGAATGGAGCACAAAATGTCACTGCACGACGAGCAGATGGAGGCGATGCAGAAAGACGTGAAACAGCAACTTGATGCGCTTGTCGGAGTGAAGGAGTCGTTGGTGACAACGGTGACCGATCTATCAGAAATCGTCGCACAAAAACTTGAAGCGGATGCCGCGAAGACGGAAAGACTTTCGAAGGACGTCCACGACACGATGCTGGGTGACAACATGACGGTTGAAATAAAAGGTAAGGCCGTGAGCAATACATAACGTGCTGTCCTCGATACAGTGTACCGCGGGTTCTCGCGTAAATATACTGTCCGGATTTGTTTCTGGTTAAACAAACGAACATTTGCCTATTGTTTGCACGTCGTTTTAACATGGTTTTCCTTTTTATAATTAGAACACGATGTTTTCGTTGGTTTAAAGCTACATGCCCACTCAGATTGTTAATTCATGGGAACTAATTGTTAATTCGTGGGAACTGATTGTTAAATTGAGGGAACGAATTGTTATTTTGTGGGAACGAATTGTTATTTCGTGTGGACGAATTAATAAAAAAGAACTCTACGTCCCCGGCAGGGCTCCGAGCATTTGCATATGTATTACACTGGTGTATTATGTGAACTCCTATTTTATGCAATACACACGTACCGAAGCACGTGGGACGGTATCCGGGACCCAAAGCCAAGTGTTATATCTGGCTGTAACTAAGTAAATGGTACTTATCGGTTTTGCGGTGACCAGTATAGATCCAGATCATCATGTGCATCCGCACAATTCGCCATTCCATCAATGAAACACTCGCCATGATTCTAACAAGCAGTATACATGCCATAAACCCTGTTTCTCCAGGCACAGCCACATATATCCGGCGGAAACACTCCTTACCCGGATCCAGCCCATATATAATAAAGATACCGACATGTGGCAAGACGCTGCAAGGCCAACCTGTGGCAAAATCTTGCTAGCGAGCAACCAGGGGGCCGTTACTAAACTTCGTACGACTAAAATGTTCGTAAGTGCAAAATGTATCGTCTGGAATGTAAATCGAATAATTATTTTCAAGAAAACATTGTTAATGTGAAATTTATCATAAGATTGCACTTACGAGCATTGTATTCGTACGAAGTTGAGCGAAACGGGCCCTGTCCACTGCCAGTCAGGCCAACATACGGCCTTATAATATATTATATTCTCTGCATGACATTTACCCAGCTTGTCTGGTTTCAGCCAACTAAATTTAACTAGTGTTATTTACCAAACACGTCTGTCATACAGATATGGATCCTCAAGGAACAGGCCATATCCTTACATATATACCTGATCAGCATATAATTTAAACATAGTTGCTTCTTAAATGTTATGGAATATATGTAGACCATATCTTTATTATATAGTGGAATCTCTCTAAAAAACCAAGAAACAGCTGTGATCTTATTTTTTGGGGTTTCTTGGTCATTTATCTCAGGCGATATTGTCTGTTGATGATCGTATAGCACACAACTATGGCTCAGACTTATCAAATAGTTTAACGGTTAGTAACCTCGCCAATATGAAATGCACCAAGTGTCACCATCATAGCGTGAACCAGTGTTGTTTTATACCGTTAGTAACCTCGCCAACATGAACTGCCGTAAAGGGTTACCGTCATATCGTGAACCAGTGTTGGTTTATGCTGTTAGTAACCTCGCCAACATGAACTTGCAGCTAATACAAAATAAGACGATAATCTACCGTGATATGGTCCCAAAACGTTTATACAAGTAATCACGGATCGTCATGTCACCGTCACACTGCACCGGCAATCATACATAGCGGATAATTATAATATCACTAGTAAATTGAATTACAATGGTAACACATGTATTATAATTATCATGAGAATATTCTAATAATTCCAGTGCGCCAGATAACCACATGGAGGCGATTCTCATGTGCATTACTCCATGACTAAAATTATTAAAATCGGTGCATTCACTTAGCCAACAAAACATGATAAAACAGATCATATGTGCACCACAGTAATCGGATCCACAAATACAATAACACACGTTTATGTCACAATGCAATTATGCATATACAACAAATGCGCAGACAGTATACTTGGCTATGCTGTTGCTGATATATCATTGTCACGGTAGACCTCATTTTCTCACTGCTGTGTTCCTGTCGAACATCAGTCCGTTCATGGAAGAAGGTAGCAGACAGCATTTGCAACCAGTGTAGCCCTGGGTCAGGTTAGATAGATAGATAGATAGATAGATTTCACGCCTAGTTGTGGGGTTCAACTTGTACCCCATAATTTTGTATATAATTTCGTATATATATATATGTATATATAATGCCCTACAATTTCGAATTTTAATATATACCAAATATATACCCCATTATTAATGCTAATGTTATGTGTACATGTATATACCCCGTACGCTTACATATACCCCGCAACTTTTATTTTCTATAAACAAAAAAACAAATACATCATAAATAGTATACCGAATCACAAATTGCTTCGTCATTTTGTTTCAGAACGGCGACATTGCTGGCCAAAGCATGCCATTGAATTACACCATAAAGTTTTCAATGCCCAGCACTTACTAAAATTGTGACATTGACCTTGGGATTCAACTGGTTTGTTGCTTAGAATGATGTGGGATAATGTCACCAAGTATACATGTATGAAATACTAAAGCATTCCATCAAGGCAAAATGGATGCTATAATGACTTAACCGAGCATTAAGTTTTCGGTATCGAGAATTTTCCAAGACATTGACATTGGGATAAAATTTCCAAATTCAATCATTCCATCAAGGACTTTGATATAGGTCCTTGATTCCATCAAGGTACATTGAAGTTTACTAAGGAATTAAGCACAGCGTTAAAGTTTATACTATTACAATTGAAGTAAAAATTTGTTAAAATATACGGCCTAAAATATATTTCATTTACACTTCCATTCACAAATATGTCTTTCAATAAAGCTAAATATTCAACACATTTTTTACGTCAATTGTAATAGTATTCCTTTAAGTTATATGATGGACGTCACAGACGGATGACGGACAGACAAACGGACGACTTTTGCATCCCTATACATCATATTTCGCTTCCTGAGGGGATAATAAAACATCAGCTAGGGCTGTTGTGTTTATTGTAAAATCGGACTCTACGTACGTTAAACAGACCAAATGTTTTCCGTGTTACAATAAACGCAATAGCCCGTGGTTTTATTACTAATAATATTGCATTTTCCAATAGTTTCATATATGGTGTTAAAATTAAAGTTCATTTTGTTTTATATCGTTGTTGCCAATCAAGAGCGTGTCGTTTATTGACAACGTCGTGGAAATTAATGACGTCAAGTGAGGGGAAGACATTGATAGGTGCATAAATATTTGCATATACACACTATAGATATTTAGGAACTTTACTAGACCTGAGTGTTTGACCATACACAGGACTTTGTGAGCAACACAAAGTGGGCATAATAAACCCAAAGTCAGAAGAAATGTACTTGCAGTGGAAAACATAAGAAAACACAACTGCAGTTTCTGTATTTGTTAATTTCAGTTTAATTGAAACACAAATACTATTTTGATACAATGTAAGTCAAAAGATAAAGAAAAATGTGGCGTCTTGAAGGCTGTTACAACTAATATTGCAATGCATTACCAGTATTGCAATCAAAACCAGTATTGAAATAAAAACAACCGGTATTGAAATAATTGACCAATATTGAAATAAAACATAACCGGTATTGAAATAAAAATTTAATTTCAATACTGGTCAAGAATGGTCTAATTTCAATACTGGTTATGTGATGGACGTCACAGACGGATGACGGACAGACAGTTTTTGTCGCGCCCGCTTGCGGAAAGAGCGAAACAGTCGGCACTTTGGCGTACGTACGTACGTGTGTCCGGTTAAAGTTTTTGGTTAAGTTGTTTGGTTAAAGTTTTTGGTTAAGTTGTTTGGTTAAAGTTTTTGGTTAAGTTGTTTGGTTAAAGTTTTTGGTTAAAGTTTTTCGTTATACTATATCTCTGCAACTGCTTTGCCCATTACCTTGAAACTTCACATGGGTGTTTATCATCATCTATATTTTCATTCTACCCCCTCCCGTGAGGCCCCTGTGCCCAATGTCAAGGTCAAATTACTTTGAAGTTTTTTCGTTAAGTTCTTTGGTTAAAGTTGTTGGTTAAGTTTTTTGGTTAAGTTTTTTGGTTAAAGTTTTTGGTTAAGTTTTTTGGTTAAAGTTTTTCGTTATACTATATCTCTGCAACTACTTTGGCCATTACCTTCAAACTTCACATGGGTGTTTATCATCATCTATATTTTCATTCTACCCCCCTCCCGTGCGGCCCCTGTGCCCAAGGTCAGATTACTTTGAAGTTTTTGGTTAAGTTTTTTGGTTAAAGTTTTTGGTTAAGTATTTTGGTTAAGTTTTTTTGTTAAAGTTTTTCGTTATACTATGTCTCTGCAACTGCTTTGCCCATTACCTTGAAACTTCACATGGGTGTTTATCATCATCTATATTTTCATTCTACCCCCCTTCCGTGCGGCCCCTGTGCCCAATGTCAAGGGTCAAATTACTCAAGTTTTCAAATGACAATATGTAACATGCATGTATCCGTCATGTAAACAATACTAATACAATACTAATACTATGGTAATAGCAGCTGACCTACCTATTACTATTACTATTCAAGTTTTCAAATGACACTATGTAACACGCATGTACATGTACTCGTCATGTAAACAAAACATAACTAAAATACAGACATGAAGCAATTTATATTGGTACTCTGTGTAGCATCAGTGAAACAGTGTGTCCTTTATACAAGAGTTCCATCTAGCAATTTCCTTCATGACAATGAAAGTACACTACACATACTGTCTACAATGGTCAACATATTGCCGAAAGTCCGACCATCCTGGATAGATATCCATTATGATCAGGAACTACACTGGTCTACATAATGCCAATAGTCCGACCATCCTGGATAGATATCCATTATGATCAGGAACTACACTGGTCTACATAATGCCAATAGTCCGACCATCCTGGATAGATATCCATTATGATCAGGAACTACACTGATCTACATAATGCCAATAGTCCGACCATCTTGGGTAAATATCCATTATGATCAGGAACTACAGTGGTCTACATATTGCAGGTAGTCTAACCATCCTGGGTAGATATCCATTATGATCAGGAACTACAATGGTCTATATATTGCCGGTAGTCCGACCATCCTGGATAGATATCCATTATGATCAGGAACTACATTGGTCTACATAATGCCAATAGTCCGACCATCTTGGGTAGATATCCATTATGATCAGGAACTACAGTGGTCTACATATTGCAGGTAGTCCGACCATCCTGGGTAGATATCCAATATGGTCAGGGACTTGTCACTACAATGGTCTACTGTCTGTTCCACGATTTTCTGCCGACAAACTTTTGGCTATTAAATAAACATAATAAATCTAAAAATAATTTAAATGTAATTACTTTTATATCAATAACAAAAAAGTCGCCCTGCCCAAAAAAATTATTTGATGAAATTCCATCAAATATTGATTTTATTGCGAAAAAAACGATTTTCCTATGCGATTATTTAACATGGGGGCTAAACATGACAATATTTTATGGAATTTCATCAAATAACTTTGTTTGGGGGGGGGGGGTGACTTTTTTGTTATTGATGAAAAAGTACTTATATTTAATTTGTTTGCCTGTTTCGATAGTCCGACCATACTACGTAGATATCCATTAGTGTCAGGGACTACACTGGTCTACATATTGCCGGTCGTCCCACCATCCATCCTGGTAGATAATTGATATCCATTATCATCAGGGAATAACTGGTCTACATATTGCTGGTGGTCTGATCATCATGGGTACATATTAGGGACTACACTGGTTGACATATCGGTATTGCCGGTAATCTGACCAACCTGGGTAGATAAGCGGTTTCCACCATAAACTTCACACCAAGCTCATTAGATATCATAAAGTTCTAAAACAACACCACAATTTAAAAAAATTGAATGGATGGTAGTAATAACGTGATATTTTTTCTGATATTTATATTTTTAAGTGATGATACGATGGTATAACCACTTTTCACACAAACTGGCTACTATTTTAAACAGGCGAGAGCACACCAGATTTTGTGAGATTTCAATTTGTTTGTCCTCTATATTTTATTTCCTTGCTATATTGGATGGATTACCAGGTGACCAACATGGGATGTTTTCCCATATTTTCTCCTGATTTCCTTTCCACAGATCTCCCAGATGACCAATTGTGATGTCCAGCTGTGTCTAAATTTTATCTCCAAATAAACAAATGAAATAAGCTGGATCATGGGGAAACAGTACATGGTAACGTTGTACAGAACTATACTGGTCTGTACGAGACGGACACATGCTGTACATGTACACGTTGTATAGAGCTATGCTGGTCTGTACGAGATAGGTACATTCTGTACATCTATACTTTGTACAGCGTTATGCTGGTCTATACTAGACGGCATATACTGTACATGTATACTTTGTCTATACAAGACAGGCACATGCTGTACATGTATACGTTGTACAGAGCTATGCTTGCCTGTACGAGATAGGCACATGCTGTACATGTACATCTATACGTTGTACAGAGCTATGCTGGTCTATACTAGACGGCACATATTGTACATGTATACGTTGTACAGAGCTATGATGGTCTGTACGAGACGAGCACATGCTGTACATGTATACGTTGTACAGAGCTATGCTGGTCTGTACAAGATGGGTACATGCTGTACATCTATACGTTGAACATAACTATACTGGTCTGTACAAGACGGGCACATGCTGTACATCTATACGTTGTACAGACCTATGCTGGTCTGTACGAGATGGGCACATGCTGTACATCTGTACGTTGTACAGACCTATGCTGGTCTGTACGAGATGGGCACATGCTGTACATCCATACGTTGTACAGAACTATGCTGGTCTATACATGACGGGCACATGCTGTACATCTATGCTTTGTACAGAACTATGTTGGTCTGTACGAGATGGGAACATGCTGTACATCTATACGTTGTACAGAATTATGCTGGTCTATACAAGATGGGCACATGCTATACAACTATACGTTGTATAGAACTATGTTGGTCTGTACGAGATGGGCACATGCTGTACATCCATACGTTGTACAGAGCTATACTGGTCTATACAAGACTGGCACATGCTGTACAACTATACGTTGTACAGAACTATGTTGGTCTGTGTTGTATAATAGCCAAACATGTATCATAGTAGACACAGATGTAAACATATATGTAGGTATATACTACCCTCTATCACTGTCCCTCTGATAGCACTGCAGCTTGAGAAATAAAACAATTCATGAGTAGAACTCGGATTATATTGTTGTGTATTCTGTACCAGTTACAAATAGCAAATACATAACATTTTGGCGACGATGATTTTTAGTGGTTTATACCCTACTTGGCAATGGCAAATTTTAAAATTGGAATTATTGGGGAGTTCAGTGAAAATAGTGAGAAATGGAGCAGTTACGTTGAACGTTTGGAACAATTCTGTATTGTTAATGAAATCCCAAATGACAAAAAGTTACCAGCCTTGCTGACCTTAATTGGAGCTAGCACATACAGTTTGCTTCGGAATTTAACTGCGCCAGATGAGCCGAAATGAAAATCATATGATGAAATTGTGGAATTATTGAGCGACCATCTATCACCAAAACCATTGGTGATTGCCGAGCGATTTCGTTTTCACAAACGCGACCAGAGAGAAGGGGAGCCGTTAAACGTGTATGTGGCTGAACTGAGAAAGTTGACCCAGCATTGTGATTTCGGGACAATGCTCAATGACGCTCTACGTGATCGGCTGGTTTGTGGACTTCGAAATGCGAACATTCAGAAGAAATTATTCTCCACACAAGACCTCACATTGGCCAAAGCCACAGAGATTGCCATCGGCATGGAAAGCGCTGCCAAGGACGCCACCGAGCTTTAGCAGCAGCACAGGACAGAACCTGTGCATAAAGTAAAGAAAACGGCAGCCGCACAAAAACTACAGCTGCTGAAACAATGTTTCAGATGCGACAGAAAAGGGCATACTCCAGGAGAATGTCACTTTAAAGATGCACAATGCCATTTCTGCAAGAAAAAGGGACACATTGAATCTGCTTGTCTCTCCAAGAAAGGACAACTAAAGAAACCAACAGCAAAAGTCATTAAAACAGTATATACTATATAAAGTCAGAAACACGCGATCCTGAGAAATTTATCAGTGTTTTACGGATTAACTCTGGCAGCTCAGATCCAATTACCGTTACACCCACTGTAGATGGAAAACAGCTGTAGATGAAATTAGACACTGGGTCCGCGATATCAGTGATCTCCTACGACCTGTACTTGAAGTTGTTTAATAACAGGCAATTAGCTGAAACAACAACCGTACTAAGGACATACTCTGGCGAAGTGATAAAGCCAGCTGGGACAATCCAGGTCAATGTCCAATATAGGAACCAGGAATGTAATTTAGGCTTGTATGTTGTGAAAACAAACAGTTCCCCATTATTGGGACGTTCATGGCTGAAACAGATACAACTTGATTGGAAAGCAATCAAATTGCTAGTCACAAGCCAGTGCCCCAGATAAGCTAAATGAAATACTGCAGAAATATGACACCTTGTTCAAACAGGAAATAGGAAGTGTTAAAGATGTCAAGGCAAGCCTTACACTGAGCGAAAATGCACAGCCAAAATTCTGCAAGGCACGGCCAGTACCATATGCATTGAGAAATAAGGTTGACACTGAGCTGGACAGGGTAGAAAAAGATGGAATTATCTCAAGGAAGGACATCAGCGAATGGGCCACATCGATAGTCACGATACCGAAATCTGATGGCACCGTCAGAATCTGCGGCGATTACAAAGTGACGTTAACCCACAGCTGCAAGTGGACCAGTATCCGCTGCCGAAAATAGAAGATATTTTCGCGTCACTGGCTGGTGTACAGAAATACACGAAAATAGACCTGCGCCAAGCCTACTTACAGTTGGAATTGAACGATGACTGCAAAAAGTATCTGACAATCAACACAAGCAAAGGACTGTATCAGTACAACCGCTTAGTGTTCGGAATCGCATCACCCCCGCTATATGGCAACGCACCATGGATCAGGTATTGTAAGGAATACCAAACACAAGCTTCATCCTCGACGATATGATCATCACAGGCAAAACGGACGAAGAGCACCTCCACACTCTTCAATTAGTGTTGCAACGTCTACAGGACTACAACCTCCGTGCAAAATTGGAAAAATGTAGTTTCTTCCAGAATGAAATTACATACTGTGTGCATATCATTGATGCAGATGGACTGCACAAGACACCAGAAAAGGTTCACGCAATGATGAATGCGCCGAAACCAGAAAATGTGACACGACTAAGAGCGTTCTTAGGACTTGTCAACTACTATGGACAATTTATTCCAAACATGGCAACTATTGTGCACCCATGAAACAAGCTGTTGAGAAAAGATGTGACATTTGAATGGTCACACTCTGCGGACAATGTGTTCATGAAAGTGAAAGAACTGATCACGTCAGACACTGTGTTAACACATAACAACCCAGATCTGCCGATCAGACTCGCGTGTGATGGATCATCCTATGGACTAGAATGTGTACTGTCGCACGTTATGACCACTGGCGAGGAACGACCAATCGCATTCGAATCGCGCTCCCTGAGCACAGCTGAGACAAATTACGCGAAAATCCACAAGGAAGCGTTATCAATCATATGGGCAGTGAGGAAATTCCACTGTTACCTGTATGGGCGGAAATTTGTACTAGTCACTGATCACCAGCCGCTTCTTACCATACTTGGTACAAAGAAAGGGATACCAGCGACTACAGCCGCCCGACTACAGCGATATGCAATCGAATTGCAAGGCTACGATTACACAATCGAGTACAGAAGTTCCACAGCAAACGCAAATGCTGATCTGATGGACTGTCACGGTTGCCATGCCCAGAGCAAGAGAAAGAGTCACAGTCTGACCCAGTAGAACTTTTCAATGTGTCACAAATTGAAAATATACCCGTAACCGCAATGTAAATAGCAAGTGAAACGAGGCGCAACCCAGTGCTATCAAATGTGTTGGAATTAACACAAAACGGCTGGAAGCATAAGCCAGGTGACGCTACAGTGAATGCATTCTATATTCGCAGAAATGGACTATCAGTTCATCAGGGATGTTTAATGTGGGGAATACGCGTCATCATACCACCAAAGTTGAGAAGCAAAGTTCGCGATGAATTACATGAAGGCCATGTCGGTATTGTGAAAATGAAAGCACTCAGCAGAAGTTACTTCTGGTGGCCAGGTCTTGACAATGAAATTGAACAGTTAGCAAAACGGTGTTCAGGCTGTCAAGTACATCAGAACGAGCCAACAAAAGTAGAACTGCATACATGGGAATGGCCCTCCGCTCCATGGGAACGCATACATATCGACTTTGTCGGACCATTCATGGGTTACATGTACCTAATTATGGTCGACGCACGCTCCAAATGGCCAGAAATCCAGGTGATGAAACGAACGACGACGTTAAACACGGTCGAAGTTCCTAGAATCATCTTTGGACGTACCGGTTTGCCGAAGTATATCGTCAGTGACAACGGAAGTCAGTTTACTTCAGAAGAATTCCAGGAATTTGTCAAACGCAATGGAATTACCCACAAACGGTCAGATCCCTGGCACCCCGCCAGCAACGGACAGGCTGAACATTTTGTGCAAACATTCAAAATGGCAATTAAATCGGCAACTCCAGAGGGAGGTACAGTCTACAAGAAAATCGCAAATTTCTTGTTAGCCTACTGGAGCACGCCACATTCCACAACAAAGGAAACCCCTGCGAAGTTGTTTCTCGGCAGAAATCTGCGCACACGTTTGGATCTCATCAAACCAAATATGGCAGATACCGTGCAGAATACGCAATTCTCCACTCTCGGTAACAGTAGAACCCGCCAGTTCGGTGTTGGAGAAAATGTTATGGTGCGCGATTACCGTGACAATTCCAACAAATGGGCCAACGCTACAATATCTGAGAAAACCGGTCCACTGTCGTACAAGGTCGTGACCAGCGACAAGGCAACATGGCGACGTCATGCTGACCAAATGACGAAGACATCAGTGGAAATACAGTCTCCGGAAATTGAACCAGAAATCATAAACAATTCCGAGCCGGCACCAGAACTCCATTGTGACAAATCTGTGCCACATGTGCCTGTGGTTTCTGCAACCCGGTATCCAGTGAGAAACAGAAAACCACCTGACAGACTGACCTATAACTGAGGTATCAGTTACAAGTGAATTCCGCTGAATGGATTACTTTATGAATGAAAGTTACCGTTCTGGGAACTTTGTGTGGGTAAACAGAGCACAATAATCTCTGCACACAAAGTTTATGACGTGATTAGAGTAATGATCACCTCTTTTCTCTGATTAGGGATTGTGAAGTCGGGATAATTTCAAGCAAACCACTTCAGCAGTAAAATTTTCCTAATTATGCATAGAACAGTCCACAGCTGTTTACTGGTAGCAACGTTATCAGATAATGACCATTTCATTGCTCTGTACTCTGTACTGCAGTGACGTGAGACGGTTTGTTTGGATTTGTCTAGATGTTGATACATGCAAGACAACTGTAACCAATGTAATCTGTTTACAGTAGCAACTACAAATCTTAAGGGGAGGTAATGTTGTATACTAACCAAACATGTATCATAGTAGACACAGATGTAAACATATATGTAGGTATATACTACCCTCTATCACTGTCCCTCTGATAGCACTGCAGCTTGAGAAATAAAACATTAATGAGTAGAACTCGGATTATATTGTTGTGTATTCTGTACCAGTCACAAATATCAAATACATAACAGTCTGTACAAGATTGGCACATGCTGTACATCTATACGTTGTACAGAACTATGTTGGTCTGTACAAGATGGGCACATACTGTACATCTATACGTTGTACAGAGCTTTGCTGGTCTATACAAGACGGGCACATGCTGTACATCTATGCGTTGTACAGAACTATATTGGTCTGTACAATATGGGAACATGCTTTACAACTATATTTTGTACAGAACTATACTGGTCTGTACAAGATGGGCACATGCTGTACATCTATACGTTGTACAGAACTATGCTGGTCTGTACAAGATGGGTACATGCTGTACATGAATACATCATACAGAGCTATGCTGGTCTGCACAAGACGGGCACATGCTGTACATCTATACGGTGTACAGAGCTATGCTGGTCTATGTGAGACGGGCACATGATGTACATCCATATGTTGTACAGAACTATGCTGGTCTACAAGATGGCACAATGTGTCTATATACTTGTACAGAACTATGCTGTATGTACAAGACGGGCACATGCTGTGCATGTATGCATCATACACTATGCTGTCTACACGAGAGGCACATGCTGCATGTATACATCATACTACGCATGCTGGTTGTTACAAGACACATGCTTGTACATGTACACTCAGACTAGCTGGTCTACGAGACGGGCACATGCTGGCATCTATAAGTGTACAGAACTATGCTGGGTCTAGCAGATGCACATTATGTACATGTATAACATCATACAGAGCTACTGCTACATGCTACTCTAGCGCAGCACGGGCACATCATATGTGTACAGACAGTAACTATGCTGGTCCATACGAGACGGGCACATGCTTTACATGTACATGTTGTACAGAGCTTTGCTGGTCTATACAAGATGGGTACATGCTGTACATCTATACATTGCACAGAGCTATGCTGGTTTATACAAGACGGGCACATGCTGTACATCTATTTGTTGTATGTACAGAGAGCTATGCTGGTCTATGCTATGCTGGTTTATACGAGATGGGCCCATGCTGTGTATGTACACGTTGTCTACACGTTGTCATGCTGGTCTATACAAGACGGGCACATGCTGTTCATCTATACGTTGTACACACAAAGCTATGCTGGTCTGTACGAGACGGGAACATGCTGTGGATGTACATGTTGTACAGAGCTATGCTACTCTATACAAGATGTGCACATGCCGTACATCTATTTGTTGTATATAACTATGCTAGTCTATACGAGACGGGCACATGCTGTGTATGTATATGTTGTACTGAACTATGCTGGTCTATACTAGACGGACACATGGTGTGTATGTATACGTTGTACAGAGCTATGCTGGCCTATACAAGATGGGCACATGCTGTACACGTATACGTTGTACAGAAATATGCTGTGCATGTACACGTTGTACAGAAATATGCTGGTCTTTATGAGACGGTCATATACTGTACATGCATATGTTGTACATAACTATGCTGGTCTATACTAGACGGGCACATGCTGTATTTACTGTAGACTATGCTGGTCTCTACAAGACGGACATGCTGTACTATATTTTTGACAAAACTATGCTGGTCTCTACTAAGACGGACACATACTGTACATTCACATTTTGTATAGAATATGTGTCTATAAGACGGACACAGCTGTACATCTATTTGTGGTACATATGCGGACTATACGAGGGCACATACTGTACATGTACAATGTACAGTGGACGAAACAACCTGCTGGATCTACTACAGAACGGTCTATACAAGACGGGCACATGCTGTACATCTATTTGTTATACAGAGCTATGCTGGTCTATACGAGACGGGCACATGCTGTACATCTATTTGTTATACAGAGCTATGCTGGTCTCTACGAGACGGGCCACTCAGTAGGCATAAACTGTTCTTTATATCAGAGACTTCTGATATGTTTTCTGGCGAAATCAACATACATTCACCATTACGTCACGTATCGATTGGCATTATTATACATTTTATATCGTACGTAAATTTCCACACTGATATTGGGCGATAACCGTGTTTCCTTAAAATTACTATTTATTCTCTATATTTATTTTTTGATGTGCAATGATAATACTTGATAGTCAGTATTTTATTTTTAGGTGACGCATTTAATTAGTACAAATAATTAAAAAATATTGGGCCTCATTTGCATATGAAAATAGCCTGATACCACTGCGAGTCACTATCAGTAAAATAAATAATACTAAATGGTTATATCTGTATAGCGGGCACTCATAATTTTTAGAACTTGTGGAATAGTGACGCAATTATACACTTATTTAATTCCCCTAAAGAACAGTTTGTGCCTACTGAGTGTGCATGTACCTTTAAACCCATTTGTTTTCACTTCTTTCCCCTCAAACTTCTCATAAGCAATATAGGGAAACACATTAGAGGTACAATGTAGATTTGACTGCATCCCATGATCTGCATGTGAAAGTGTGTTATGAAAAGATGATAACAGGATTGTCTGAATTGAAATGGGTACTAAGTGGTATGGTGCAAAATGATCGTCATACTAAACACACCAGGACCCACAGCCCCACAATTCTATAAAGCACAGTTAATTTACATACAATCAAGTCGAGCAGTCAAAACAATGCTCTTGCAGTCTTTGTGGCTATAGAGAGAGAGAGGCGAAAAATAAGCGCCTGAATTACAGACATACAAAAACAACAACATTGAAGTAAACATCTACTACCGAAGTCATAACCGAACTGCTGTGTTTTTTTCTTTATAAATTTAATATTAGCTATACTTTGATACCAGGTATGTCAGCTACACACTGGACAGCGCCGATCCAGGATTTCGGGTGGGGGTGGGGGGGTGGGGGGTGGGGGGGGGGGGGCGTAACTATTTTGCAATACTTGCTATATTATCGAACGTGCTAGGGGACTCCGGGGGCATTCCCCCCGAAATTTTTTTGAAATCTACATTGTATTTCCTGCGTTTTAGGCGCATTTTGGAGCAAATAAAACCCTAATAAATTCAAAACGCGAACGTAGAAACGTTCCTTGTAACTTGTAAAAAATCTTTACTCGGCGAATTTTAGGGGGGGGGGGGGGGGGGGGGGGGAGGGGGGGGGGGGGGGGGGGGGGGGGGGGGGGGGGGGGGGGGGGGGGGGGTGGGGGGGGGGGGGGGGGGGGGGGGGGGGGGGGGGGGGGGGGGGGGGGGGGGGGGGGGGGGGGGGGGGGGGGGGGGGGGGGGGGGGGGGGGGGGGGGGGGGGCGTGCGCCGGTGTGCCCCCCCCCCCCCCCCCCCCCCCCCCCCCCATGAATCCGTCCTTGCTGGATGACGGTCCACTGAAGGATAACTAAAATGTGCATTAAGAATTATATAGTTAACTATATATTGTAGCAATGATATATCAGAATATATAAATACCGTAAAGATTCTAATAGACGCCCATGCTCTAATAGACGCCCACCCCCCACATTTTACGTTGAAAATTACACATTTTTTGGCGGATTTTCACAAAATTAGTGCCTCTTATAAACGCACAGTACCGACTTGAAACAAAATCGGAGCTAATTGTCCATTTAGATTTTTTTTCTTTCCATTATTTCGAAAGCAACTTCCTTTAAAATCGGGGAAAAAACATAATTGCTACTTTCACTTTCAAAAGCGGAAGCGAAATTCGACTGTTTCCGGTGTCACAGTAAATTCCTCATCAGCAGTAGCTATTTGCACGGACACAGGGTGATCAGAATTTACACGGTTACGGAGACGCCATTTTCAAAGCATCTCAAACCCGACAGATCCGAAACGCTGACGCTGACGAAACGTCCGTAGGCGTAAATCTGATAAGCATTAATGATTGACGCTGTCTTGATATACATTACCATTAAATTTAACATTTCTACCGACTCTACCATAATGACCAGAGTGGGCCGAAACGTCTTGGCCCAAATGTTTATAAACTGACAGACAGTACAATCAAGTCTGGCGTTTGAGAGTAACGTCCCTTAGTTATGTTTTTGTTCAGATAGCAGAACATCGTATATTTTTTTTAGCATTTTTCCTTTGCTGAATAACACTTGCCTCTATTAAAAGCACACCCTGGACTTCGGAGCCAGTGGTGATTCTTTACGGTACATAATAGATGAAACTTGAAATGCCAGGAAATGGAGTATGTAAAATATGGAGAAATGCTGTAGTAACTTGCAGGATATTTTAAAATACAACTCTGTTACACCTTGTTACACTTTGTTACAGTATTTCCACATACGTTACACACTTCAGCATTGTTACGGCCCCCTGGAAAACATGTCCAATTGTTTTGCCTTTCGTTACAGTCGTTACACCATCACAGTGTAACGATAAAAATGTGCAGGATATTTTAAAAAACAACTCTGTTATACCTTGGTACGCTTTGTTACAGTATTTCCCCATACGTTACACACTTTATCATTGTTACGGTCCTCTAGAAAACTTGTCCAATTTGTTTGGCCTTTCGTTACAGTTGTTACACCGTTACAGTGTAACGATGAAGATGTGCAGGATATTTTAAAATACAACTCTGTTACACCTTGTTACGCTTTGTTAGAGTATTTCCCCATACGTTACACACTTTATCATTGTTATGGTCACCTGGAAAATATGTCAATTTATTTTGGCTTTTCGTTACAGTCGTTACACCGTTACAGTGTAACGATGAATATGTGCAGATTATTATTACATGCAACTCGGTTACATCTTGTTATGCTTTGTGACAGTATTTCCCCATACGTTACACACTTTATCATTGTTACGGTCCCCTAGAAAACATGTCCATTTTTTTGGCAAATAAGCAATAAAACAGAAAATATCAATAGTATATGTCAGTTACTGGGGAAAACATCCTTCGTTACAATGTTACACTGTAACACCAGATGGCCGCGGCCCGCATGTCGAGCCCGCCGAGACATTTGATGGTCTCAGAGTGTATTTATTTGAAGTTTGAATTAACGGTTGTGGAAATACAAGGTATGTAAAAGCTTTAATACAAATTTGACCTTGAACTTGGGCAGTGGGCCGCATGGGTGGGCTATGGAATGAAAATATGGAAGATTTATAATTTTTTGAAGTTTGAAGTAAATCGGAGTAAGTATTGTGGAGATATAAGGTATGTAAAAACTTTAACACAAATTTCAAAGTAATTTGACCTTGACATTGGGCATGTGGA
>CM055275.1:55143950-55228950 GCA_029237695.1 Conchocele bisecta | reverse complement strand
GTATTGGACCTGAACCACCAATGCAAGTAAAACATTTATATATCGTCTGAAAAACGTCAAATATTTTCAGATAGATGGTCGAGCTTTCAAAGCGGGGAAATTTGGTTACACAGCGACGTTCACTGGATGACACACATATTTCATCTAATAATAGCGTGACTGGGATGTTGTTGTAGATTTTGTTACATCACGGGAAATGGCTATCCAATCAAATGGCGCGCCACGCGTGTAATCTCCAAAGGGCTCACGAGAAAATCTCACATTCGTATGGTTTTAATGTCTTAACTGTTGGAATAGATCAATGCAGTTCATGTATTCATTCGGCATCAGCAGATTGGTAAATGTCTCCTGAATCAAGAGAACCCGAATTTGGAGTTTGTGGCTGAACATTGATGATATAATCGGTCTGAAAAGATCGCATGTTGTGACGTTTTATTGACCAACTATTGAACAAGATTTCATTCCTCTGTTCTTCTGAATGTGTAGATAATTGACGATTTCTGTTGTGTGTAATGATTGAGCATTGGTCGTTGCACACAACTATATAAATTACCCAAAACCAACGAAATGCACCCAAATACCCATATGACGCCAACATACTGGTCATCTGTTAAAACACTTGTGGTTTATATAACCACCGAGACTATCAGGACATACACGTGGTTTGTTACTAGGTATTCTTTTATGTATTGTTGTTAAACTTCGATGGCCGGTCATAAGAACTATGATTACCGTTGTACGATTGTCTGATTTATTTAACCGCAAAGGTGACATTTTGGTTTTCCTGGGATGTTCGATCTTTTTAGTGTATGTTATTTATATCTTCAAATGCTTTACTTGGAAGACTTACTGTTGATTTCCGATAAAGTGGCAAGGGCATGTGACGTCACGGGGTCAGCGGATCAGGTATATTTTAGCTTTATACGGATGTAGCCATTTTACAGTTATTTTAGGTCGTCGAATCGACGCTTGAAACTATATGCTCCTGATAACTTGCAGGGGCATAGGAACAGGCCCGGCAGGTAAGGCGACTGCTGGACCAATAACTTCGACACAAATATGACGTTTTATTGACATGTTTAGAATCCATATATATATATTACACAAAAACAACGGTAATGAATGTAATTATTAATATCGACAATAAGTTTATGTTGTTACCATGCAGGTAAACCGTCTCACCTTCGCCGGACCAATCTTTACGATGCTTCTGACGCCCCTGGCTTGGGAGATCATTTAAATTACCAACTGGTTGACCAGTCAGGGATGTAACTGATTTCAATTATGTTCGGGATAACGTGATAAAGATATGTTTGCAGGTCATGCATAATTATCTCCCTTTGCGAATAACGTGTGTCAGTTATGTTGGCTGAATGGAATTTTACACTGAAAACAGGTTTTCAAGTTAGATTCTACTCCTCATTCGCATTGGTTCGTGCTATAGACCAGTGTGTATATTCCATTAGTATGTACTGTAACTATGTATTGACATTCACTGGCACGAGTGGCACGGAAATTGCCAAGTTTATGCACATTTCGCGCACTTTTTTTGCATAATAAAGGGTATCTTTACAGGTGGTTTTTGAAGCTCTGAAAGTTTTCCCGAGTGATTGTATAGTTTTCTAGTTATAATCAACACCTTGCAAACACGTGTAAACAGGTTTCTTCGTTGCGCATCGTAGATTAGCGTTGCGCAAAGCCTTCAAAGTGTACAGGTAATTCCCAGGATAACGTGCTTCAGTTATTATTTTTGGCGCCAAGTTTTATCTACGCTTGCTGCAAGACAACTCTGTAGGGCTTGTCCCGATAAGACGGTTAGTCATTGCTTGCCTGCTCTTTGATCGTGGGTTGTGAATATGGTGTTTCGAAGTCTGATTATGGTCATATGCTGATAAGATACGCCCCGTCATTTTTCCACCAGTCTACATGTCTACACAGCATTATATTATAGATATATAACTATAAGTGTGTGTAGCATAGTCTTTTGGCGTTATACAATGACGCCGGTGTAAGCAGCATTAGGCAATCATCATGATCATGACAATGCTATAAGATACGTGTATTCGTATTTTGCGTACTCCTATTCACGTAATAGACATGTAATATCCGCGGCACTTGAGCTCCTGTATGCACCGTAAAGTACACATGGTAGACGTGATTGATAATTGATAAAAGTCGTACATTTCGTGGAAATACATGTATTTTGTTTACATCAACTAATTTTAATAATAACCAAAATGGGCATTTTGTATGCAACTATCAATTAGCGACCTGTCTATCTCCTGATTTGCCATCACGCACCTACATCTTGACCTGCTGACAGGGAAATATACTGTTTGCTGGAGGCAGGGTCAATGCATGGTTCGTGTTTCACTGATAAATACACATGGTAGGTTCTGGTCAGACTGCGCATATACGTCGCAAGGGCAGCTTTCAAACGAGTTTCCGCGCAGTGTGATCAGAATCTACACAGCCGTCTGATTTATCTAACACACAAGAGAATCAAAATCTGCAAACTGTTCCAACTGCAGTATTGTCCATGTTCTTATCCGTATACCCCGTATGTGACCCGATCTGATAAAACCGGGCTGGCTAATTGGCTGATCGAATTGCGAACATTCAAGCTGGTGATGTGTATAGATAGACTGGCCGGTGGCACTGTCTGGTCTCGGTCTACACATGAATAACCCCATTTTGTCGGATCGTACATGTATCGTGGTAGACACCATGCTGTGGTCACGGTGATAAAGCTAGACTAAGTTTGACATTGTAATCGTTCCCCAGGGTTACGAAGGCTGGAGGCGGGATAGGACAACTCTCGTATTTTACAGACTCCCTACACCAGTATAGTATCGCTTTCCATGTTCAATAGTGATACATGTACATATACAAGTTATAGTAGTAGTATCTTATGTGGCTCTACTGGCAAAATGGATCTTACAATGAACAGATATTTTCAATAAATAAGTCGTGTAAATCATGTGCATTCTACATATTTCTACGCTAGATCACTGGTCAATAACATGAATTATGTTCCACCTCGTAATAAATCGATATTATCTGTATTCGTGCGTGTTTGTTACTTGAAGCGTTCATAACACGAGATTGACGGTATCTGATGTTGAACTCGCAGATTATGCTTTAACTATTCGGAAATTGAATACACAGTCGTGTATTTCGTTTCGCATAATCATAGAGACCCTGTTTATGAACCTACGTTTACCACGTCTTCACACGCAAAATTTCATTTTTAGTGATAATTCAACTCGGTGTTTCCGAGTTGGTTACGCGCAATACAATAGGATTACAATTGAGATACATACCACATGAATTCACCAGGGTCATGTGGCATGTATCTCAAATGCAAATTGCAAATGAATGTCGTAGATCCCGATGAGCCGGACAAAGGTACGGCTGCCATCCGCAATCCAAAATAAAACAATCCGCATTAGGATTCGTCTAGAGCTGTCGTTTCGCAATGTTTCCGTCTTGCGAAAACATGCGAATCGTCTCCTAAAGATATGAGAATCGTCTCGCGTTTTCGCCATCTCGCCTTCCGCTTTTGGAAATATAGTTTGCTGTAACCCGAATTATAAAGCGCAGGTAGCGCAGGGCGACTTACCCTGTGTTGCAGACAAAAAATTCGGGTTAGTTTTGCTCATGCGTGTTGATGCAGATCGCGAAGCAAAAACGCGCGATCTTCCACCTGTGGGCGAGGCTGCGAAAAATCAAGATTGAATATAATAGAATCGCGCGTTTTCGTCTCGCGATCATACTTCGTAATCTCGCGATCAACCTATGCTCGATATCGCGAGATCGCGAGATTGTAAAATGTCCCTAACAGGACACGTACAAATAGTCTTAGGACACGACTCTCATGTGCTGCTGAAACATGCTTTTATTAAGAAGTAGAACAAATGTGGACAAACACTAATAATTCTTGACAAAAAACAACAACATAGTTTGACAAAAACATGATAATCGTCGTCTTAGGAGAATATTCTTATGTGCTACCAATACATGTTTATTGTGTGGGGGAGGGAACATATTTCGATATAACTTATTGGTTACTGCATCGCATCGCCGGTTTTTGCCTTACCTTTTTTCGGGGTTTCTGCACATCCTACTTTTAAATTTCGATGTCATAAAGTTATGGAATAATTATATGCCAAAGATAATTCCAGAGCCAAGTCTTACTAAATAAAGTTCTATTTCATTCCATACGTCATAGTGTCACGAAATGGATACATATGTGTTGAGTAATTGATCGTAAATGTGTGTCTCTGTTGACATCGCGTCGGCGTGTATCAAAGGTCAGATCTGGTGAAACAGGTGATTGTAAAGAATAATAAATGCCATATTTAAAGTATTGCTAATTGAAACATATTGATTGAACAGACTTGCGCAAGAACAAGCATTATTGTCCCCACAGCTCAGATGGTAGCGCGCTCGGTAAATACATTCGACCTGCATTCCATTTGTGCGAGTTCGAGCCTCGGACAAATTATTATTTTGTTTTTATTTTTTTTATTCATAATTGATTCAACGTTTTCCCACATTTTATATGGTACTATATACATACTGTATTGGCAAAGTGTCATTGTGACGTGTGCACTGGGTTTACTGCGTAGAAGAGCACGCAGTCAGACCGGGCCGTATGGTGTTAACAAATCATTTGCTAAATAAATCTTATATATCTATCAACGTGAAAAAAAACCGGGATTTAGACATATTCTAAAAGTGTCGCCTGTACGCATTTCATAGAAACAACATGAAGCGGGGAAGATGTTGATTGCGCGTATACGTGTGGTCCAGACAGACATATGGTTGTAACTAAGACGATTCAAATGGCATTATGTAATATACGTATATATCAGTTTTCGAACATATGTAAACAAAATGTTTCTATAAGCTACATTAAATAATGTTTATACAATAAACGTATTAACAACGGCAGATATGTGGGAGTATAAGTGTGTGTGGGTGGGTGGGCGGGTGGGGGGGGGGGGGGGGGGTCAATAAAACAGATACAACAATGGTGGTGTCGAACACACAACCCTCAATGAATGATTAATTAAAAAAGATAACTGTAACCACTACGTTACATGCATCAGACACGAAATATATGTATTGGTCACAAGTCGATATAGGTGCACGTATGTATAACAATGTATGTACGTTCTAAAATTAGATATATGTAAAATCACAGGTACATTGTTGTCCATTAATTTGGACTCGATCATGCTTGCATTTTCAATGGAGGGCCTGGTGTATGTTGGTGTGATACACATGCGATTCGAGTGCCTGTGCTCACTATTTTCTTTTGTAACAAATACGTAAGAACAAAAGTGAAACATTTATTCAGAATATGCATGAATGTTGTTTGAATATAGTTCGGGCCAATATTGGTCACATACTTGCTACATCGTCGTGCTAATGTTAGTTTTTCACTTTTTATATAGTTCAATATGGAATCCCCTGTGACCTTTGCCCTTGCCACTTTATCGGAAGCTGACATTAGCACGGCGGTGTAGCATGTATATGTATATGCATATTACGCCCCCAGAAGTCTCCCCGCCCCCTCCCCGTGCATCTTTTTGGTCTTCTTTCACGTTTTTTGATAGATATATAACATTTATTTAGTTAATTAATTTTGAACACCATCATCCTTGGTCTGACTGCGTGATTTGCACCCTGATCTGTGAAAACAGTCAAACCAGTTCACACATCACAAGGACCCTTGGGTCAATCTCTAATATTTAGCTTATTTGAGAAAACGTTGCATCTGTTACGAATAAAAGAATATGATTCGTGCGAGGCTCGAACTTGCACTAAGGGAACGCAGGTCGAATGCATTTACCGAGCTTATCATCAGAGCTGTGGGGACAATAATGCCTGTGCTTGCGCAAGACTGGACAATCACAGTTAATCAACTATTGAAACATGTTACGTTTACAAATGTGGCATTTTTTTTGTAGTTTTCATGCACCTGTTTCACCAGTCAACCAGTTGGTAAGTTAAATTATCTCCCAAGCTACCAGGAGCATATATTTTCAAGCACTAATTTGCTCTCGATAAGGCGTCGATTCGACCACCTAAAATGGCTGCAAATGGCTACATCCCTAGAAAGCGAAAATAGACACCGTCCGCTGACCCCGCTGCCCTTGCCAATTTATCGGAAACCAACAGTAACTAATCGCTTATTACATGTATACCTGTTTATTTATTTTCTGTTAAAGTTGGAGTCGTGAGTGGTGCGATTTATACCCGATGGGGCCGTACAGTCTGTCCATCTAACACGACCGCCATATACGCAGGTATATTGCAATATATACATATACCACTGTCGGTATTGTGATACGTCGGAGAGTTTCCGTGATACGGTGCAGACAGGGCATATACATGTCGCCAAGATGGATTCGCGGAACGACAGCAGGTGAATGTCAGTTTATAAATATTTTACAGCTTACATGAAATTATCAGCAATGTATCTGGTATGTACAGGCGCAGAAATGAATATGCCGTCCAACGATTACGCTCACAATAGTAATGACAACGTATTTTCTGAATAATTGGCTTCAAAAGACGACACCTTTTTGTACGTGACTTTTGAATCGAGGGAGCGTGATGAAAGTGCCGATTACTGGCTAACACACACTGCACGTGTGATTTTCCCTTTTCGGTAACAATATCGAGTAAATACAGTCTAAATGATCCGTGGAAAGTGTCAGCTCTCTACACGTAGGATACGACATGTTTTGTAAGGCATTTTCCGATTGATCTCGTTATGGTTTGTACCACCTTTTATGGTGTAGAGTTTCCGTAAGATATTGCATAACATGATACGGTGTTGTGCGAAACCAAGCTACGGGTTGTACAGGTGCGACAACATAAATACGGTGTGTCGCACTTCAGAGCCAGCTGACAGGTGCGTTGATTACCTCTTTTACCGTCAGTTTGTCGCTTTTTCGCATTATATTCAAGTGTCCAATCATAATCACAGTCCTTAACCCGCTGCCGCAACGATATTTTATTTCTTTATGCAATGCCCCATTTCGGGAAGTGTGCAGGATAATATTTTATTCATATATACATGAAATAAATCGAGTTTCTCTGTATTTATCCGGTACTTTACCATTTACGGTTGGATGGAGTGTAGTCAAATGAATACGACTCTAATCGTTACCTACGATGTTGCTTCGCTAAAAAATATTTCCATCCGTTATGTACCCACTGAAAACGAAATGTCCGCTGCAAAACGTGTGCAAATTGCTATATTTTACATAGTTAAATAACGAACTGTGTACATATATTTCTCATCCAATTAGCCGACACAGTTATCCATAATACTTAACTAATTTTAACCAGTTTAATCAACTTATTAACTCCTTGCTGTCTATATATTTCGACACGTTGAAATCAGAAAGCTTCATGTCCGCCAGTGTTGTTGTTTGTAGAATCACACACGAGTACTACTGTCGTAATTGAAAATCAATAGTATGCATATGTAACATATACTATAATAGAATGCGGTTGGTATTGAAGTTTTGAATTCCCATTTATTTATGCTACTTGTAAGTCATCGCAATTAATCCCAATTGTGCTATGTTAGTAGCCAGAGTGAATACATCAATATAACACAAAGATACGGTGGAAAATGCTGACCTGTTGCATCATGTACATGTATCCTTGTTTTCTTCTAGAATGTGTTCAGGTTACCATATTTGTTAAAATATATAACCTTGCTTCAGAAAAATTATGACAGGTCAAGTGGGATTCATTTGTCATGCACATTCGTCAGTAAATGTTTCGGAGGTAGAAGTATATTGTAAATAGTCCTATTTAAATAACACTATCTTTCTTGGGAGATAGCTGCATGATCTGAATGTTATTTATTTTCACACAAAACTAAAATAATATAAAACGTCAACTTTTATATATTCAAAGTAGATGCTAAAGCATACTACTCATGTTATTTTCTTTAATGACTTTCAGTGGGTTTCCAGGATTTGTTAGTGAATTATAAATCGATTTATATATATGTGGAAGAAAGAAACATATAGGATTTGTATATTTATAGATAGTTTCCTTAACTAGTTTCATGAGTTGCATTTGACACGGGCGTTTTGTCTTTGAAAATAGTCAGTTATAAATGTTGGTGAGATCACAATAGCAAATGGGTAACACAATCGGCAGATTGATACATATACCTTGAAACTTGATTTATCCCGTAAACACAGTGCGTATGTGCCGTGAAACACGGTGCCGTGAAACATTTTTGATATCCAGTCAATACTATTTTCGCATTTTACAACTATTCGGCAGAGCCTCGCCCATCCCGTTTCATGAGCCTTGCCAGATATTTTTTCCCATTCACGGCACTAACCTACTATTCTCTACATCTTTATCGGAAAACTTACGTGACATAAAGGCACATATTATACGTACTTTAAAAACAAATACTTATTTTTTAATATTGCATTATATATATATATAATTTATCGATGTATAGGAATAACTATTTTTCTCATTATTTGGAAGACTACAATGTTATTGGAAAAGTAAAAGCATAAAACATATTGTTTTTTTTTTTTTTTTTTTGTTGTATTTTATGAAAATTCGAAAACATATTGGGAATAGCCATTTTGGTTATTTTCATTGCTTTCACATTTATCATTTTGATTTTAATCAGCATCAATACATACGTTTTCAAATGAGTACATACGAATTTTATTTTCAGCATAAAATTATTAAGTTATGTTAGTTACTGTACTTTTTTCTGATTTAGATTTGTCAAAATGTTCAAACTATTGTTTTTCAATTGTCTAGTTTATCATATACCAATTCAGCCATCTTCACTAGTTTTCAATAACTTAATTCAATGGAGTATATGTATGTTCGCATGATCTTCAACGATAACGTGTATTAGTTATTTGATTGTGATAAAATGCCTTTGATCGAAAAATTACTAATTATCGATATAATGTCATCATATGAGTGATCTAAATTATGATCAATATACATGTAGCTCCTTATCAACTAGTTCATACAGCCTGGTCTGGGTGAACACTTATAAGCAGAGCCATCTGTAATTTACATAAATGTAATATATTTGTTAGTGCATACTATGTGGAGTCAGTGTTGAAATATACCTATAAAGACTGGTAGATAGTAACACCCATGATTACTTACCATGTTACTACTGTCTGTTTCACGAAAGCTGCCCAGATTTTACGGCCATATAAACAATTCAAGAACATTTTTTTCGATAGTATTAAATTAAAGGAAAATTTAAGAATGAGCCTTCTTTTTATTTCGTGAAATTTGGTCAAATATTGGTTTTATTACGAAAAATTTATTTCTCTATGGGAATTTAACATGGGGGAAAAGAGGCAAAGGAGTGTGGGAGGAGTCAAAAAACGTAAATGATCCAACTAAGAAAACAAAAGTTAAATTTTGAAAATCGGTCCAGGATTACTGAAATTCTAAAAAATTTCCCCATGTTAAATCCCCATAGACATCTTCACTCCGTGAAGATGTCTATGGGGATTTAACATGGGGAAATTTTGTTTTCGCAATAAAATCAATATTTGACCAAATTTCACGAAATAAAAAGAAGGCTCATTCTTAAATTTTCCTTTAATTTAATACTATCGAAAAAAATATTGTTACTTTTTTTATTATGTGTGCTCATAACGTTTTGGGTAGCCGTATAGTCTTCTCCATTATTTACAATAACATAAAAAATGAGGCGAACATGGATTTAATACATTGCCAAGGTGAAAGACTTTGTGAGTGCGACCAACATTTTAAATAAAGTTTGCTAATATAACTTTCATGTAACCAATACATGCACGACATATAGATACCACCCGTCTCGTTTATCATAGTGTGGAATATTAAACGTTTTACATATTATGCAATATTTAGAGATTTTGTATTTGAGACCGTTTGTCCAATAAATGGAAATATTTCTACCACACTATATTTTCAGATTTTCATACAGCATACTTATTTTGAAGAATGTGATTAGTAGAAATTGGCTCTTTGTCTTTTAATGGCTATGACATGTTAGTAGCGTAAACATACTGATAGTCCAGTTACTAGCAAACACTGAACAAATTGAAATTTGGAAATACATGTACATGTAATTAATTTGCCAATGTTGTTATTTTTTACCATTTTCTCTATCTTTCTTGATCTTTATGGAAACTTTATTTGAAAGCATGTTTTTAAAATCTATTGCATTTCGATCAATTATAATAAAATGTATTAGTATAACTTTCATATAATAAATACATATAATATACCACCCCTTTGTGTATATTGTTGACTAATTAAAAATCAACATATTATACAATGTCTGGAGATTTTACTATTTCTTGACCATTTTTCAAAAAAATTGAAATATTTCTGCAACAATGCATTTTCAATAGTTTCATATAGTAACTTCTTTTATACGGAATACGATTTTCTTATATTGGTGTTGATCATTTTATAGGTGAATACATGGTTATGCAATGTTCTTAGTGTGAACGTACTTATTTTCCAGTTGCTTGTAAACAATGAAAATCAAAATTTGTGAATTCAAATAATACATGCAGTTAATTTGCCAATGGTATTGCTTTATTTTGTTTTGCATTTATTTTGCATGTGTAACTAACTACCTGTCTGAATATCCATGGGCACGTCATTTTAAAACAAATGTGTTAAAAAGACAATTTGTTTACGTATTTATGGCCAGAAAGATTCTGAAACGATTTAAAAACGCAACAAGAAGGTGGACATGTTAGTAAGTAAGTAAGTAAGTAAGTAAGTAAGTAAGTAAGTAAGTAAGTAAGTTGATCTCCTTGTGGCATTTTTAAATTGTTTCGATATATACTGTTTGTTTTAGGCATTGTTTGCATGTTTTTATTTTGTTTGCACATCATACTAATTAAATTGTTCATAGGAATGTTTATTGACACCTTATTTTATGGTGTTTGAGAATAATACTCTTTTAGTGAAGGCTTGAAGTGAAACAAAATATCTGTATTACAAAATAAATCAAGTTTTTGAATTATTATAGTCATTTTCGCCAATTCAAGTTCACAATGTTTTTTGGATGATTTAAGATCAATCAATTACAAATATACTTCCACTCGGTATGTACGCGTAGGAATTGTGTTTTATTCAGCAATGCGGGTGTATTCAGCAATTTAGGTGTTTTAGTCAATTAAAAAGATATTTGGGAATAATTCCATCACAAAAATATTTACACAATTCCTTAACATTTAATTGGCCAGTAGCAAGTCTCTCTCCAAAATTTATATCCCAGTAAACTCCCACGCCGAACTACTTTCCGTAACCGTGATGCGCAGTTAAAATAATTCTTAAGAAAACGGAAAATAAACAGATTTTATTGAGGAATTTATTTCAAATGCTGGAATTATAAGGAATGAATGGCCTTTTTTTTGAATTTATCGGGGATATAAACTTGGAAAAGTAGCGCGAATATTGGACGAGGCCTTCCGGCCTTCGTCCAGTATTCCCGCGACTTTTCCAAGTTTATACCCCGATAAATTCCACGAAAAGGCCATTCATTCCTATATTGGGCGATCGCGGGTTGAACTATAATTATAGCCATTTGTCATTATTTGGAAAAGTATTAAATACGTCTAATCGCACTACACCTCTGTCTTCGTTCGTCATAGCATGCGTGTTTGTTTTCTTATTGTCGATATACTCTGTTACAATAGTGGAAACTTCGTCGATATCTCTTTGTCTAATTTTAAGCATTTCTGTCTTTTAGATAAAGACGGATTATCTTCACAGCCCCATAAATCTGTATCACAGTGCCTTCCATCATGTCCATTTGTTGCAGCATTCGTGGGGTTTGTGGGAAACCAAGAATCATCATGTAGACGCACATTGTGGCCAACTATTTTTAAAAATCGATGAATTAATTCATTAAGAAATAATAGGTGTCATTAACGTATGTACATATATACGCCGCTACGTACGCACATACATGGAATATCGCTATATCCACTCCTGCCTATTGGTGAGGAGATAATAGCCATGTCCTGTAAATGGCTTTCGGTAAGACGGAAGGGTTGGCAACCTGAACTCAATCTGTCCCCATCCCATCAAACAACTAGTTGCGGTAGCGAGTTAAGGACTGTCAACATGATTTGTCACTTGACCTTGTTTTATAATTATAATGACAGAACACGAGCAAATGACGATCAATGATGCTGTAATCAACGCACCTGATGTCAGTTGGCTCTGAAGAGAAATGTGTGACGCATCGTA
The DNA here is from genome assembly GCA_029237695.1 of Conchocele bisecta. Taxonomy (NCBI): domain Eukaryota; kingdom Metazoa; phylum Mollusca; class Bivalvia; order Lucinida; family Thyasiridae; genus Conchocele; species Conchocele bisecta. The sequence continues at coordinate 55,216,656 of CM055275.1, read as the reverse complement.
TCTATTTTGCCGTTCCTGTACAAACCGTAGAGTGTTTTCGCGCAACACCGTATCATTGTATACACTTTCTTACGGAAACTCTAGAAAATGCCATAACAACATGTCATATCCTACATGTATAGAGCTGACTTTCCGCGATCATTTAGACTGTATTTACTGGATATCGCCACCAAAAAGAGACAATAACACGTGCGTGTTAGCTAGAAAACGGCACTTTCATCACGTTCCATCGATTCAAAATTCACGCACAAAAGGTTTCATCTTTGCAAGCGAATTATTCAGAAAATACGTTGTTATTAGTATTGTGAGCGTAATCGCTGAACGGAATATTCATTTCTGCGTCTGTACATACCAGATACATTGCTGATGATGAACTGTATGCTGTAAACTATTTAATAAAACTGTCACTTACCTGCTGTCGTCCCACGACTCCATTTTAACGACATGACTGCACCGTATCACGGAAACTCTCCACCGTATCACAATTCCGACAGTGTATACTGTCATAATGGAAACGCCCATTCAATGTATTGTGCTTATAAATATCCCAGTACATTACATTAGCCACACGTGACGTCGCGCGACGTCGTTGATTCGTTAAGGTTTGTTTGACGTCATTAAAATACATGACGTTCATCATCGTTGTCAGTAACGTCACGCTATTGACCGGCAACGTCGCTGTTCTATAAATTGCGACAAAATAACGGAAAATAAAACTATTCCTAATTTAACACCGTATTTGGTTATTTACCGGTTATTTACCGGCAATGTAATTATAAGTAATACCACCATGGGCTCTTGCGTTTACTGTAGTTTGAAACACATTTGGTATGTTTGAAGTGCGTGGAGTCCCATCGGACTATTCCATATTTAAAAATCACGAGTTCCCATTATACAAATATACTCATTTAGTGCTCTTTATTTCATTGATAGTGACTCGCGGTGGTATCAGGCTATTTTGATATGCTAATGAGGCATGCCCTTTTTAAATTATTTATTCAAATTACATGCGTCACCTGAAAAAGTAGTTTTATCGCCATATTATAAAGTATTATCATTGCACATTAAAATATAAATGTAGATAATAAATAGTAATTTCCGTTAATATTTTGAGAAAAGACGGCTATCGCCTCTGATATCAGTGTGGGAATTCACGTTAGATATAAAAAGTATAATAATGACAATTAATACGCCGGGTAATGGTGAATGAATGTATATATTACACAAACAATGCAATATCTAAAGAATGGACGAAAAAAATATACCTCCACTTAGCTCCGATTTTGTTTCAAGTCGGTACTGGGCTTTTATTAGAGGCACTAATTTCGTGAAAATCGGCCAAAAAATGTGTAATTTTCAACGTAAAAAGTGGGGGGTGGGCGTCTATTAGAGCATGGGCGTCTATTATAATCTTTACGGTAACTGCTTCGTAAATGTGATGGAATATATGTATAACATATATGTGAACACTGCCTCGTTACTGTATCCTATACGGCACATGGAGTGGCGAACTCGGCCACATGTGTGTGGTGAAGCCATCAGCCAGTTTCACATCTGATAGAAAATATGATATAATGTAACTAATCACTTGTATAAAAGCCAGAACAACGGTATATTACACCAAACTTTAAAATATGTCAGTTTTTGGACAGGTTTGTGCCTTTGTGATAACAACATGAATCACCATTGTACATAGCCTCATACACTGTGTGTGACTTTTATCTGGCCAACCCCACAGCACATACAAAACAACTCACTACTTTACTCTGTTATTAGTTATCAAATATAGTGACATGTAAGCAGTTACCTGAATGTATTGTCACTCGTGTCTGCTCGCCTACTATGCTAGTAAATATGGCTTTGCCTATCGGTAACGTGTACACTAACAATAGGTGGTGCATCAGATTGAAACAATTACATGCTAAAATTTATTTTGAGAATGATGGGAGAAATTCTAAGATATCACGTATTTTGTATAGTTTGCTGGCTTAATATTTATAGCACGCTGTTGTCATATCTGTCTATGATGTATAGCACCAAATTTTATTCGGTTTACTGTCATAGTATTTTCTGTATGTGCCAAACGCTCGAAGTGGTGAAACTGTACGATGTCTTGTACATACAAAGATGGCGGAGATGGCAACTGAATATACCATATAGTATACAGAAACACGACATTCATATATCACATCACTCATATTAAGTATTTATCATTGAAGCCAAGTGTATCTTTCTATGACCTAATTCCTTAAGTAATACTTCCCGTTGTCGTTGCTTAAATTCGTCAGAAAGTATTGACATACAGTGTACATGTTGCATACCGCCGGCTCTTCTGTTCCATCATTCCTTTCTATCATATTTCTTGTTAATTATATGTTTACATTCATTCAAAATGCAAGCTTACATATGCGATGCATATTAGCAGTTGTTTTCAAATACATGTATATGAACAAGTTCATATGGAATTAATATAATTTTACGTGAATTGTATTAACTTCTCTTTTTACTGTGTAATGAACGCAACCTCAATCATAACACCGTCACATTTCTAGGATCGACAGCACTTTGCATCCACAGGTGTTTCTAGCGTGTCGTGGATGGTCAATTATTGTGTGTACATACATGAAACACATATCTAAACCATGTACAAAACAATTCAAATGCGATCAGCTGTAATACATATAGAGTAGTAAATAGTATAGTATTAAATACTATAATTATTACACTCAGGAGCATTCGAATTGTTTTGTACATGTGCAGAAAACTGACATAGTGTAACAAAGCAAGCGAGCGGTCTTACAATTTGTTGTTGTGTCAGGATGGCTTATGAAGAGTCAATGGAAGATGTTTATTCAGGTATTCAGTTCATTATCCGAGTGTTATTCTACGACCAGACCATGACGGGTACTGGTTACATTCAGGTGACGACTACTGGTCACTGGCGAGAATACGCCACATAGATGTTATCTTTTGCACTGATGAGCTGAACCATTCGATCCTAGCCAATGGGGTTGTATTCAAAGGTTCTGAAACTATACCACATGACGTCACTTGATCAATCAGGATGCTTGGGCGTCGGGCAAATCTGTCAAAAATGTCAGCCATCTTGCCAGATTTGCGAGATAACCAGAAATGACGTCATCACCATGAGACTTTTGACAATTACACCCATTAAAACAGCTTAAAACCAATCTGGCACATCTCAAATATGTGGTGTATATATTTATCTGGGTATTTACACAGGTAATCAAGAATGGTTTGGTGATTTGATGACTTTATGGGACAATTTTGGTCCGGAGACGCTTGCGTTTTCACATTCAAAATTGAGCGCCACTTCAACTTGATTTTATCCTTAAAATCAACCGAAACGTGAATTTAACAATCTGGAACTTTGTTTAAATGTTCATCTTAAATAATTAATTATGATTTACAAACCAGACCTCGTGAATATCTGATTAAATAGCCTTAATTTAGCGATTATAATGTGCTTCCCAAGATCTGTCAGATTTGGCAGATCTGCCAAGCATGGCCGCTGTCAGAGAGAAATCGTGAACATGTAAACTTGCCAGACTTGGAATGTAAACAAATATAGGACACATAGGCATACAGGATGTGGATCAAGACTCTCATAAGATATTCCTTTTTGCAAGAAAACGTGAACTAGTCATTAAAACACTTCCATCATCCTAAGAATAAGACTGTCAGACACTACCAGCAAGATTGCCATACATGTTTGTCAGTCTTTCCACAATTCTGTCAAGTTACCAGATTCTTCATGTGACCATAAAAGCTATCAGGCATGTTTGTCTTAGTGAAAATGTGAAATTATATACCCGAATTACCATTAGATTAGCTACAGCGTGTAAATATGTAAATAATAATACCATATTTAGGTTGTCAAATGAGTCATATACCCCACCCACTCACTTTGCATGGGGTTATAATTACACTCAGTTTCTATTCTGTTACAATATTTTACAGTTTGGTGTAATATAATTGATAGGAGTCCGTTCTCCTGGTTTTTCTACATGTGATTAGCTACATTATATCATATGTTCCACTTTACATTTTGAGTTCTTTGTCAAACGGCAGAACCGGTGAAACTGGCTGATGGCTGGAACACATTAAGATGGTCGACTTGGTCACTCCATGTGCCGTATAGGATACAGTAACGAGGCAGTATTCACATATATGTAAAACTTATATTCTATCACATTTGCGAAGCAATTATCTTTGAATCAAACGATGATCAGGTATACAACGGGTTCTTTATGACATAATTCATTCGTATTGAGAGAGAGATTGCCTTCACACAATTATTTATTGTCATCTGATAGTTTACATATGTTGTTATTATCTGCAAAGAAATTGTGATGTGTAAGTTGGATCTCCTTTTGTGTATGTAAATTATTATACTGTTCTTTTTCTTCCAGTAAAATGAGGCCATTGCTCGTTATACTATGTCCGTTTACATTTAACCTGGTTATTATTTTATTTTCTGATATTTTCCTTTCTAATTTCGTCAACTATTTGGTATAATTGTCCCGGCCCTCAATCCATTCGGCTTTTGATCTTAATATAATCCCTCTAACTTTCTTTCCGTGTAGATCTTGTAAATTGTCTTTGCTAGTGTTTCATTTATTTAAAATGTTTTCCGACATATTATGTGAATACTCTGCTTCCAATTTGTCTGTTTCTTCTATGAACCTTTTTTACGTCGTTAGATCTTTTTTCTTTTCAATGGAAGCATATATTATTGTTTCGTTTCTTATTGTTACTTGTCTTATTGTTACTTGTATTATTGTTTGGATAATCGTTTTTGTTAAATTGCGCTATTTCAGTTATATTATAGGAATGAATGGCATTTTTGTGGAATTTATCGGGGTATAAACTTGGAAAAGTCGCGGGAATACTGGACGAAGGCCGGAAGGCCTCGTCCAGTATTCCCGCGACTTTTCCAAGTTTATATCCCCGATAAATTCCACAAAAAGGCCATTCATTCCTTATAATTTCAGCATTTGAAATAAATTCATCAAGAAAATGTGTTTATTTTCCGTTTTCATAAGAATTGTTTTAACTGCGCGTCACAGTTACGGAAAGTAGTTCGGCGTGGGAGTTTACTGGGATATAAACTTTGGACAGAGACTTGCTACGAGCCAATCAAATGTTAGCGAATTATGTAAATATTTTTGTGCTGGAATTATTGACATATATTGTGATATTGTAAATTCCATAATATATATACCTATATATACAATATATATGTATATATAATGTCTCGTTGTCGCGCCTGCTTTAGCAGAGGTGCGACTATAGTCGGCGCCTTTTCCGTCGTCGTCGTCCGTATTAGAACACACTCATGCCCCCATTAACATGCCCATTTCTGCGTCAAAAAGGGTGTACAAGTTTCTTCATCATAGTATAACATTATTAATGTTACTTGATGGATTGCTTCAATATTTTGACACTTGATACATGTAATAATTTGGAACACACTCACGCTGCCATGAGCATGACCTTGACCTTTTCTTACCTTCACATTTTTGCGGAAACACTTTGCAATTCGTTTATGTTAAAAAGTTTCAAGCTTGCCCTTTTTCGTGTTTTAAGCATGCACTTCTCTGGCTGTTTTTGAGATGCTTACTTTAGCACATACCATTGTCATGTTACGGTTAAATGCCTCGGCAGGCGCGACACCGCTTCCGTGGCGGAATTCTTGTTTTTTAAAGTATTTATATATTATGAGAAAATAAGTTAACGCTATCATTATTCTCAGGCTACTGCCTTTTAATATAGGAATAGCTGCTGGGAGCCATTATACACACACCGGTGGAACAACGACACGCATTTGCCTTTCGAAGGACCCGCTCTGGGGGAATGTCTTCCGTGGACAAAATGGATCACCTCTCTATGGCGCCAAGTATCAGGTTGGTGATTCCCAAAGCAATGCAATATTTGGTAAAGAGCTCCTACAACATGACGTACCGTGCATCGTCTGTGAAGCGACTGGGCGGGGAAGCAAGATGTTGGTCCCGGCTCGGAACGTCTGCTACCCCGGCTGGCATCTCGAGTATGCCGGTTATCTGATGATGGAGCATACTGACTACAGACGCACAGAACTCGTCTGTGTGGATAGTGACCCGGAGACGGTGGAAGGCAAATCAAGCAATGATAACGGTGCCTTGTTCTATCTAGTAGAGGCACGGGGTCAGATCCCCAACCCTCCATACGATCCCGATAACGAGCTCACGTGCGCTGTGTGCACCAAATAATGCGACACACACAACTTCACAAATGTTCGTATAGTATTACGTATACATGTATTTCTATCTCATTTCTGTGGTGATTGGTTGGCAGCATGCGATAATGGGTAATTTAACTATCGGGGTTCGTCCTTACCGGATTCCCGACCGGAAAGCTGGTTGACGCTTAGATACATACGACCTTATGGTTATGTTTCAGAGGTTTCAGAGGTGATTCCCAAAACAATTCGTTTTCGGCTCAGCCTCGATCCGCCGTTTTTCTGCCGACGAATATGGCTATGAAGCGCAATAAATCTATACGAAAATTTAAATGTAAGTGCTTTTTCATCAATAACAAAAAAAAGTTTTTTTGTTTTATTTGTGAACCGATTTTAAAAATCTAGCTTTTTTTAGCAATACAATCAATATTGTATAGAAAAGTACTTACATTTAACTATATTTAATATGTCTACTAGCTAAAAGTTCGTCGGCAATAGACAATAATTCCAGCACAAACATATTTACACAATTCCCTAACATTTGATTGGCCCGTAGCAAGTCTCTGTCCAAAATGTATATCCCAGTAAACTTTCACGCCGAACTACTTTCCGTAACCGTGATGCGCAGTTAAAATAATTCTTAAGAAAACGGAAAATAAACACATTTTCTTGATGAATTTATTTCAAATGCTGGAATTATAAGGAATGAATGGCCTTTTTGTTGAATTTATCGGGGATATAAACTTGGGGAATACTGGACGAAGCGATAAAAAAATACAATTTTCGAAAAAAAATAAAAAATTATTATTATTTTAATTTTTTTTTTCTCCAAAATTGTTATGTTTTTAAGGCCTCGTCCGGTATTCCCGCGACTTTTCCAAGTTTATACCCCGATAAATTCCACAAAAAGGCCATTCATTCTTATAGTAAGAGCATGTGCGCTATCTCATGAAAAATATAGCCTATGTATAGATCTGCAACATTTACGATATTTTCCGAGAAGTTCTATTCTGCATTTTTTATGAACATTTCGTCATCTTACGACGTCATTCACAGAATATATAAGTTTCATTAAATATATTTCATAAAAAAAATCGCACATGTTTTGGGGTAGAAAATAACATGGCGTGTTTCATATGTCGCTGTCAGTGCGTGTTGTATATTATATAAGTATATATCACATATTTACGTGTCACTGTCTACACTACATGTTCTAGTTGCTCCAGATATGACGCAAAATTGGACTCGGTCACTCTTCGTCTCGTCTCTGTGTGACCCGGACGTCTGTAGCAGCAACCTTGCAACATCGACGTGTTATACATCTTACAATACAGTGAAACCCCTCTAAACTGGACACACTGTATCATTATAAGCACTAGTTGTGTGCTACGCAATTACGAACCGACATTATCGCCTGAGATAAATGACCAACTGAATGGTTGATATTAAACGAATTGACCAAACATGTCCGGTTACGAAACGGTAAGGTTACGAAATGACAAGATACCGTTCAGACTCCGGACTGGCAAATGACCGCGCCCGTGTAAAACACACTCGGTTCATTGTGATTATAACAATAAATCATGTAACCGGAATAGTATGTAACTTGTATATCTGACCCTTGCTATTTTGTGTACACAGAGTGATTATGATTTGTGTCCGATATAAGGATATCTACTGTTGTGATGACGTAATATTGAGTTTATGCGACTCGGACCAGATATGTCTGATACGTAGGTCTACGGCCTGATTATGCCCATTTATGTCCACTTATCCCTTTTTTACCCTTGGATATACCCGGACCACTCCTTTACCTCATTTATCACTGACAAATTGCTGTTTGAGCCAATTGATGGAAATGGAGGTTTACATCCCATTAAGGGGAGATTACTCTTATAACAATATGACACATGGTCATTGTTTATAGATCTTTCACCATCAATTTTGAATGTATGATGGGGAAGTAAGTGCAACCTCTTTCTTAATCTTAATTTTTTTTTTCCATCAATTGGTCCGCATAATAAACCGGTCAAGAAGTGCTTCAGGAATTACCATTTTCCATAATTTTAAGCTGCTTCTGAGTATGAGAACACACTTGAGTTAGCAAGGAAGTTTATACTTGCTTGTTGGTGTTCAGTGTGCTTTAGCTTCGTATTTAATCCTAGAATTGTGTGCTTCTTGTTTAATGTTATGTGTGCGGCCAAATTGTTGCATAAGCATATCTTCATAAACTGAGGTTTTACTTAGTGAACCGTCATTCGCTTTTGAATTTATTATTATGACGGGGAAGTAAGGGCAACCTCTTTCTAATTGTCTTGTTTCCTTCAGATTATAATTAGTAGACCGCACAAAAATAGTGGGTTGACTTGAAACCATGATGTAAATGTCCCCTTAGGTATGGCAGTTCCTTCGTTGTGTCAATATTAAAGTTGATTTCCCATCGATTAGGCACAAACTGTTCTTTACAGGAATTAAATAAGTTTTTATTATTTTTCAGCCAGTAGTTTACAGAAATATAACGGTGAATTACACCACTCGGAAGCAGTAATTTACACCACTCTCGTGCTTACTATATTTGGAGAAATGACGTCAGAAACGTCGCAATGACGTGTTTCTTTCGGCCAATCATATGCTGTTCTCAGACACACCCCGTGAATCGCGAGACAGTCGCCTTTACAACGACCCGCCTCCAGAAATTAATTCGTACACATATTGGCCATATATTACGCTTGATTCGCTTTGTTATTAGCCGATCTATTTATATATTGGTTATCCATCGGTTTGTGAAAAAGTTTGTAACCACCCTTTTCTCCTATATTCGGTAATCTACAAACGTGAAATTTATTGTATCACTTCAAAACTGTCATCAACCGGATGATTTTTAATTTTTGGCCATTATCACTGTTTAAAACTTTAAATATAGCGAAATAACACAATTTGGCTATAAATAAACGTTTTAACTAAAAGAGTTCGGCGGTTTGCAATTAGGCTATAAATAATGTTTTGACGTCACAAACCGGAAGCTCCGCCATGTTCCAATATACCGATACACAAAACAAAACACGTCGTAGTTTGACATAACTTTAGTTAGTTAGACGCATAATGGTTGTGAAGTTTTCTATATACGGATGTAGTCATCGTAAAGATCGCGAAAGGACACTGGAATGGTATAGATTGCATGCAGTAATCACACATAAAGGTTTGGAATGCGAGAAACTGAGTTCGTATCGGAGACGTGATAATTTGTCGTGATCGAATGGCTTGTTAGAATTGGACAAGAATTTGGGCACAATAATATCCAAAATGTTCGGGTGTATTCGGCGCATTTTGTCAATGGTAAGTCCTTGATATTATAAATAATGGATAGTTCTACTTGTCAGCTGGTGAGACAATGTAAGCTGGTGTAATCATTATATTGTGTGTGAACCCCCCACCCAGTGCTCCAGATAAGCTGTGTATTTGCGTAAATACCCAATTAAAATTGCCAAAAACCCAATTGAAATCAGAAGTAGTGAGTATCAAAAAGCAATGAGAACAATTGTGATACCTTTATCATGCTGCAGAAAACAATAAACAGACCACAATATAGCATATTTTTCCATGAAAACACATCCAAGGAGACAATTCTAATGAAATGCCAAGATATGTTTTCATTTCGAAAAAAACTATTCAATAATTACTGTCTGTTGATGTGTAAACAGTAGAGTGATTTAATTGTACCCAATTAAAATTTTGAAATACCCAATTGCTTCAGAACTGATGAAGTAACAATACTCAATTACTAATTCCTTATTTGGAGCTCTGCGGCCACCTACTGAATTATAATGTTTGACACCCGTGCTGTCACTGTACTTAACATGCTTAATACGTGCGAGATGGTGTATTTTGATGGACCTCAGACAATAAAATATTGCAGTTTGTGTGGAATTTCATGAAAAATGTTTACAGATTTTGCGATATTTTCTCTAAATCATGCCAAAAGTTGATGAAATTCTCAGAGCAAATGTGGAATGTCACCATCTTGTCACCATTCAATGTTATTTATGAAAAATATTGTAAATTTTGTAAATATTTTTCATCAAAGTGCGCACATGTTTGTACATGCAAAATCTCATGGCGCATGTCATATGTATAAAATTAGTCATAAATTGTCAATATTTCAGTGATAATTCAAAAATAACTTTTTTTTTTATTTCTCCTCAAAAGTGTATGTAAATGTTGTAGCCACTCATCTGAACCGTCTCAGCAAGAATGTTCAGAAGGTGTATGCAACATATATTTCCGAGAAGAAATAATAAAAATAAGTTATTATATTGTAACTAAATGTGCAAAGTTACAATATCCGACAAGTACACATGTATTTGTTTTTAGCTCACCTGAGCGAAGCTCATGTGAGCTATTGTTACCGCAATGTGTCCGTCCGTAGTCCGTCCGTCCGTGAACGTCTTCTCCTCGGTAACCATTGGGCCTATAGTCACCAAACTTTATGGTCATGGTCCTTAGGTAGGGGATTACAAACTTGTTAAAATGACGTCATTACGTAATCCAAGATGGCCGCCGTCTAAAAATAGCACAAATACTTCAAAAATCTACTTTTAAAAAACCGCCAAACGGATTTCAACAAAACTTGGTACGAATGATCGATGTACAATGCTCTTTCAAAGTTGTTAAAATGGTGACCCCGGAGTCAAATTTTATTTTTGACCGAATATGCTCATGTCATATCAAATTGAAGGTATCAATGAGGCGATTGCTCTAGTGCAATATTTGTCGGAATCGGATGATTATGTCATCCATGATGGCCGCCAATGATGGCTGTCCATTTATTCGAGATTGTGTGCGTCTTTTTCTCAGGAACCACATGGTCGATGCTGGCCAAACTTCATAGTAAGTTAAGATCCTTGCGTGAAGCATTTTCAGATTTGGTCATTATAATCAGGCATATCTATATTGTTTAATTTTCGGGAGCCTCACCTGCCATCCAGTCTGGTCTGCCCAAATTCAAGGTAATGATATTGACATTAGTGAAATTGCGACTAAATTTGTCACATCTCTTTCTTGCGTATGAATTTGACACTACCCAATCAACAATATCTATACTTTTTGCACAGACAATTGACTGTATGTACAAGTGGCGAAAGAAACACATAAGATGGCCAAAGCGCGAGACATTGAGAAAAACCATGCCAATGGAATTTAGGAAGTGCTTCGGCCACAGGTGTGCAGTGATAATTGATTGTGTTGAGGTATTTATTGAGAAACCAAGTGGTTTGAAAGCCAGAGCAGAAATCTGGTCTTCATACAAACGCCACCACACTGTGACAATTATAATTGGAATTACTCCTCAGGGCAGTGTGTCCTTCATATCGAAAGCATGGGGTGGTCGTGTGAGTGATAAGTTTGTGACAGAGAACAGTGACTTCCTGTCCAAGTTATTGCCTGGGGATTTAGTGTTGGCGGACAGACGATTTGATGTCAAGGACAGTGTTGGCTCGGTAGATGCAGAAGTGAAGATTCCAGCACTTACGAAAGGTCGTGATCAGCTATCCCCTCTGGACGTGGAATCAACGCGTAAACTTGCCCACTCAAGAATACATGTGGAACGGGTTATTAGTTCAGTTCGACAGAAATATACTATATTGAACGGTTGTCTTCCCATTAATTGTCTCATGAACAAGGATACGTTTGGTAAGACGGTCACTGACAAAAATTTACCGTTTCGTGTGGACTAGTAAATTTGAGTGACTCAATTGTGGATTTTAACTGAACCAAATTGATCTACACTGGTCCTTGCACTTCTTCGTGTCCTTTTGTAAATACTGAAATCTTCTTTTTCTGATTCATTTATTTCGCCATCAAACATTTACTTTTCTATTGATTGCAAGGAAATAGCGATTCTGCGATTTCAGTCGGTATAGTCGACTATACCGACCGACAGCCGACCTGTTTATCTGTACCATGCCGGCAGCCGACTTAAATCTCTGAATTGGTATTCCTGGGCCAGGGGTGTGGAATTTCTTCATCAGATTTGCTGGCACCTTTTGAAATTAAAATCATATACATATCCCAATTCAAAACCATTTGTAATATAAGCTAAACATGTATATTTTATCATTTATTTCATTATCATGATTATCACATAAAGAATGTAATAATAAAGTATAAACACTCCTAGTAAGCATGATATTACTTCCTTTCAATGGTAATATGACCAGTGTAGGCACAGATCAGCCTACACATTCACATACAGGAGAGTGCTAGCAGATTAATATCCAGATTGATCAAACCCCATCAGGCCTTTTTCTCAAGCCACGGTCACATATACTTTTCTATATTTGTGATGCACCGTTAGCGAAACAGTCCACTTACTTCACTGGTGCTGCACTCCGTGCCGATGGAAATATTTCAAGACAATCCACTTGAAAGATACTTTAGGCGCCATTAATTGTAAAAAAAATGTTTCAAGACGAGTAGTAATTTTTTTTTTTTCACACTCATCTAGAAACATTTTATAATGGCGCATATTGTATTTTTCAAGTGGATTACATTTTCCACCGGCGCAGAGTGCAGCACCAGTGTAATAATGATAATTAAGATGCGCCATGTGATTTTGTACCTACAAAAATGGGCGTAATTTCATGAAAAAATTACAAAATTTACGATATTTTCCTGGAATTACACCGAAGGTTGTCGAAATTTTCAGAGCAAATGTAAAATTCTATTCCGCATTTGCTTTGATAATATCATCAACTTTCAGCATATTTCATGAAATTGCGCACCTGTTTGTAGCTACAAAATCACATGGTGCGTCTCGATCATACAGACAGTATATCTGCATTGGCAATATATACATTGACGTTCACATACAGTACTTGCACACAAAATTAATCACCTTTTTACACGCTTGTTTTTCTTAAATTCTGGCCTCTTTCTACGGTCTGGGCAATAGGTATATATATAAGATTCCGGCACCTCGTGTTAATTTATGGCACCCGGTGTTTTTATAAACTTGAATGTATAAGGTTTCCAAAAGATCCGGGTGCCATTTTTTTAAACCAAGTGCAAGGTCATTTCATTCAAGGTCATTGAACTTTATGCTTGACGGTAGTCGAAAATTGCCAATATATCAGCCAATAGGTAGGTCATGGTCATTAACTTGGAAATTGGTGTAAGTTGTTCAAAAACATTTCAGATGGATATATTAAAGAATTTACGTAAAATACACTAATATTCAGTATATTATTATCATATTTTCAAGACGGCCGCCAGAAATCGGGTATTTATGAGATTTCGGTTGACTTGCTACATATTTGTGTAATGCTAAGCGCCTTCACCTATATTCAAACTTTAATTATTTCAACTGGAATAATATTGCAGTTAATATACTCCATTGTCAGAAAACTCAAAATGGCCGCCAAGTAAATGGCAAATCCATAGAAATTTACTAAATATAACTGGAATAATTTGGTTGGGGAGGAAATCAACACTTCTCTCACTTTTCCCTGAGATTCCGTAACTACTAAAATGTGGACATATATTGAACTCTGATTTGATCGGCTAATAACATCATGCTCTGCATAACTTTTCATTTTATAAAGTATTTTGTATGAAATGTAAGAAAACGTTTATTTAACCAGGTAAGCTGATTATCTTGAAATATTGCACCAGTGGTTAACAAATCTGAATACACTTGTGCAACACGTCCATCAGTTTTAAAAAGTACGAGTGCCTGATATACATATATGATCAGTTAGTAATCTTTAATTTACTGACAGAGACGAGCGTTTGTATCAAGGTATTTTGATATGCAAATGAGATAAGACTATTTTTATTATTTATATCAATAAAACGCGTCACCTGAATAAACATTTTTATTAACATATTATAAAGTATGATAATTACACATCAACAAATAAATAAAGAGACTAAATATCTTTTTACGTTATCATTTTAAGGAAACACGGTTATCGCCCCAGATCTGAAGACTGACAAGTCACGCTACATACATGTAATAGCAATATGCACATCCGATCATGGTAAACATATATGTTTATTTTGCCGAAAAATGTCACATCTAACTATGCTGACTATGGTTTTATTTTACAACCTGGTAAGTGGGAGTCCATGTTTAGCAAAGACATGCATCTTATGTCACGGGATAAACAAATAATCCGGGCTGGTCAATATGCAGGCTGTAAAACGCAATTGAATATTTGTGTCTTAGTCTGGAGGAATGGGGCTTATGAGATTTTTGACAAAATTAATGCAGCTTCTGAACAGATAGCAGACTCATCTAGCCTGATAGCGTTCTTTATCAGTTTACTTGCCCTGCATTGACCGAATACGTATGACGGATAAAATTGACCTGCAAAAAACATCCGGGTTACAACGAAGTGAAAACTGACGTTCCATTGGTCGGATGACGTCAAGTGAAGTTATCGAATGACATCAGTGTAATGACGCGACGTAAACAAATCCGCGTTTTGTCCATAGATAACGACGTCATCTGTGGTCCTTTTCGAGCCTAAAACGTTACCTGATAAATAGAATACCAGGCTACTGTCTTTTGATATCAAGTTTATCAGGCTCGGCTCAGAAACGGTAGGAATTCCTCGGCAAGCCTTAGAATTTCTACGCGTTTCCAAGCCTTGTCTAATAAACTTGATATCAAAATACACATCCTGGTATGTTCTATATTGCTTGTTAGCCCCTTTTATCCGGTCTCAGCCACATGTATGTTTGCAGCAGATGTTAGTAGATAGCAAGAATAGGATTGCTGCGGTATTTTAAAGGTACATGCCCGTTCAGTAGGCACATACATGTATATACAGTATATGAATTAAATAAGTGTATAATTGTGTCACTATTCCACCAATTCTAAATATTACGAGTGCCCGCTATAC
The DNA here is from genome assembly GCA_029237695.1 of Conchocele bisecta. Taxonomy (NCBI): domain Eukaryota; kingdom Metazoa; phylum Mollusca; class Bivalvia; order Lucinida; family Thyasiridae; genus Conchocele; species Conchocele bisecta. The sequence continues at coordinate 55,201,512 of CM055275.1, read as the reverse complement.
ATAATAGTATATAATATGTTTATTTATTTTACTGATATTGACTATCGGTGGCATCAGGCTATTTCCATATGCAAATGAGGCATGATATTTTTTTTTATTATTTGTACTAATGAAATGCGTCAACTGAAAAAATAACATTTTCGATAGAAAATAATACGAAAATTACTGTAGATAGACAGAGATTATATATTTTGTAAAAGATGCCGATAAGGTGAAGATACTATTCACATTTCGACATCATTTACAAAACAAGGCGATCGCCGGGGAGTGTCTCACCCACTAAACGAGGCGATCGCCACGAAGGTGAATGTCACCAGGTTCAATGTCACAATATCAGCAAGTCCGACATTATTGATACGAAGATCACCGTCATCAAATCAAAGGTCACACAACTGACACTGGGTGGATAGCCAGCAATATTCAACATCTAGACGTACGTCCAAAATTGTTGACACCAATGTCAAGGTCACCATAGTCACGGTCGCCCGTGTGAGGAATCTATTGACGATGTTTGGTAACGATCCGACTGACTGATCAAGGGATATTACGTCCCAAATTGTTGACAACGACGATAACGACGATGCCGGAATAGGGGATCGTAGCTAGTTATTACCCTTTGAAATTATTTATAGAAATCAGGTCCAAATATTTTATGGCCTTATTGCTTGTAAAACGGGCGAATGTCGCATGATTTGTTATGAAAGGGGAGCCATTATAGTGTATTCGACTAGTGCTGATACAGGTTATCCTACATACCTGCACAGTCTGATCCGGAATTGCATTATTCGCCAGATTCATATTTTCACGCTTATTAATCGTATTGCAATCAGTGTAGACTCAGATCAGACGGCACATATGCACAATTTTCGCGCTATTCAGTATGACACAAACGCTGAGATACAGCATAGGGCCGGATTTCTATATTAGATCGTCAATATAAATTTCAGAACATTCTTGTTTGTGATAAGGCAGACACTCATACTATCTCCTGATATATGGTATATGATATATAGAGAATAGTAGGTCAGTGCCGTGAATGGGAAAACATATCTGGTAAGGCTCAGGAAACGGGATGTGCGAGGCTCTGCCGAGCACATCCCGTTTCCGTGCCGCGCCAGATATTTTTTCCATTCACGGCACTAACCTACTATTCTATTTATCCCGTCAACACCTACAAATGGCTGTAAAATGCAAAAATAAAGGGTATATAGAGAATAGTAAACATATCTGGTAAGGCTTAGGAAACGGGATGGGCGAGGCTCTGCCGAGCACATCCCGTTTCTGTGCCGCGCCAGATATGTTTTCCCATTCACGACACTAACCTATTATGCTATTTATCCCGCCAACATTACAAAACAGCTTTAAAATACAAATAATAACCCCAGCTGCATCTCCAAATCGTATTGACAGGATATCAAAAATGTTTCACGGCACCGTGTTTCACGGCACATACGCACTGTGTTGAGGTTAGAGGATACCAAATGGTACCAAAAATAGTCCGGTATTAAAAATAGTGCGGGTGTTTTGAGGTCACATACACCGTTTTCTTGCAAATCTTGATCCATAACTACCCAGTTTCACTTGAGGAACATGTTGGGGTGTCTTTAACACCAGTTTTCAGCATATTTGTAACATTTAAAAGAAAACACTGAGCCTGTTGGTCACTTGATGTAAACAGAGTTTCCGTGGAAAAAAATTGTACACAATATTGGTGGATATGGCAAGGTATGATTTTTCTTTCTTAGGAGTAAGTGAACATATTGTTTAGTTCATGCAGAACCAGTACAGACTGACTGCAGTTTATGTACAAGTGGGTGTCACAGCATCCGTACGAATAGTGAAAGTAGAGAGACTGGCCTTATTGGATGGCATTCGGTTAAATTATATAGTAAAACTATTTGACATGATCAATTAAACACGTGCGCCTTGTCCCCCCCCCCCGAATGTGCATCATGTATCGCATATAAATATCGAATGTACAAAATATGCAACCATTTGCATTTGCCCTGCAAGATACGAGTGTAGCATGTCTCGGGAATGCATCACGAAACAGGGCTTGGTATATTTATTTGTCTTGAATATTATGTGTAATCAGAAAAAATGGCATCGTTGTTACGAAGATAATACCCTCGCTGGCAGCCTGGATAATACTAATAAAATAACGCATTTGGCTTACAAACAAGGTGAACATAGTCCTCAGTGACATTGACCTACCTTGGGCTGTCGGACGTGGATCGTATGCAAAACAAAGCACCATCCCTAGTCACACAGTGTGGCCAACTATTTTCAGAATTTGTGAAGTGGTTCATAAGTTATCGAAAAAATGAAGTGTTACTAACGTACGTACGCACGCACGTATCGGCAAGTGATCTATAATTGTTGGAATGTCAACTTCACATGTATTCACCAGACATGCACCATTCAGCCAAATGAAAGTCTGAAATGACTGCAAAAAAGATTAACCCCAACCCCCACCACCCCTTAAAGTTGGGGACCCATCTATTAGGCAACATTCAATAAGTGTACCATTTTGTAACTATTCCCCCTGTTTTAAACTTTAAGAGTGCCCGCTGTGCAGATATAATCATTTATTAATCCTTAGAATACTGACAGAGACGCGCGGTTGGATCAGGCTATTTTGATATGCAAATGAGGCAGGTCTTTCTTTATGTCAATGCAAATGAGGCAGGACTTTTTTATATCAATTAAATGCGTCACCTGAATAAAGATGTTTATCGACATATTTTAAGTTCATGTATTATCAGCGCACATCAAAAAATAAGACAGAGAATAAATAGTTGGTCCGTTAACCTTTTAAGGAAACACGATTATCGCCCCTAATACCAAGAGTGACAATTACGTTTGATACAAACAGTATAATAATGCCAATTAACACATTCGGAAATGGTAAATAAATGTTTATTTTTAATTTCAGCAAAGCCTACTGAATCTGAAAAAAAGACAATCGCACACACAACTACCTGAATATTCATCATAAGAGTATACTATAGTCTTTTCATTACATAACTGTTTGGAGGGAGTGGGGGTGAGTTCTGGGTGGTGATGGTGAGTTGTGGAAGGACTAGTACGCTATATTTGGAACTGTTTCCGCTTGCATACCTTGTTACACTGCATCTTGTAATACGTCTTAACTACACAATTATCGCCTCAAGACGCCTCACTAAATGGTCAGGACGTGATAAATGACGAGATAACTATCACGAAATCTTGTCAAAAACGTGATGCTGCCCACTAATGACATCCATTTGTATTGTACTGTCTTCGAATAAAGACAATAAGACGACTTAATACATTTTATCTCGTCGTAGTCAGTTGCTAAGACGTGTTGACGCGATAAGTATCTCGCCAAGGCGACATACTGACCGACCAAGACCAGATAAAGTGTAATACAAATGATATCACTAGTGGGCAGTATCACGTGTTTGACGACATTTCGTCTTATTTATCGCGTCCAATTCATCTCGTCTGGATGCGATATTTATCTGGTAAAGCCTACGTATAAGGTGGCCATCTTGGATGACGCAATCACAAGATTTGGACAAAAAACGCTCCAGAGTGACCGTCTCCTCGACACCTTCAATTTGATATGTCACGTGAACATATTTGGTCAAATGTGAAATTTCATTCCATGGGCCATGCCCATTTTGGATCTCGGGTAAACTATTTTAACAAATCTGAAAGAGCAGGGATATTGATAATTCCTGCCAAGTTTCGTGGAAATTGGTCTGGCGTTTAAGATTATGAAATATTTTTCTATGGCGGCCAGCTTGAGCTACATGTATGCGATGACCTCAATTTTAACAAATATGAAAATGGGTTCACACAAGCACCGCAACGGTGAGTTTGACCAGCACGAGAAGCAGACACTTGAAATCTGTATTAAAAGGATGAACTTTTTCGGCGGCCATCTTGGATGACATGATCATCCGATTTCGACAAATAAAATACTACAGTGTGATCGTCTCCTCGATACCTTCGATTTGATAATAACAAGACCATATTTGTTCCGATTCGAAATTTGACCTCTACTTGACTGCCCCCCCCCCCCAGGCCCCGCTCAATGTTTGATCCCGCGTCATCATTTTAACAAATCTGAAATGATTGTTGACTATCGATCATTGCTGCCTGCCAAGTGTCGTCGAAATTGGTCTGGCGGTTCCTGAGAAGAATTTCTTTTTTAAGAATTTGACCTACTTTTCTACGGTGGCCATCATGGATATGCGATGACGTCCATTTAAATTTTAACAACTCTGAAAAGGAGTAACGCATAGACCATCCCCATGAAGTTTGGTTGACATCGTTCCAGCGGTTCAGAAGAAGAAGAGCTAGGAAAAGTGTGCTGACGGACGACGGGCGACGGACGACGATGGACGAAAAGCGGTAACAGTAGCTCACTACAGCTAAAATACAAAATGGGTAAGTTTTGACCAGCACCATATGTGAGCCTTTCTCGGAAAACGGAGCGTAGATATAACCATTGCGTTTAACTGGTGTCACAATCTGCATCGGCTAAGGGCTAAGCCGAAGTTTCTGTCTGTAACGCCCAGCGTTACACATAGAACATTCGGGATAAGATATGTCCAGTGTGCGTAAGGAGCGACACACGAAAAGAGTTACGCTTCCTTATTATTAAAGATGGGGTTCCCCACATCAGGTTGGTTATCTTTTATTGTTTCAACCATTAGATGTCATTAATATACACAAATAGCAATTCATTTGTATTACCTGGTACACTTATTAGCATTATTTTGTTATATTTGAATGACGGATTTTCATAATTTTGGTCAGGGAGGTAACCGCGTTTTCTCAAAATATTAAGAACAATCAATATGTATTCAACGGAAATCAATATTTATTCGTACAATACATTTTCTGGTGTACAATAAGCATACTTTATAAGATAGCGACAACAGTCATGACAATCGTAATTAAGTTTATGCACATTATATATATATTCTTCACATTTACACACACTGGTGATCTACCGACACGAAATTGAAACATTAGTTAACACTTTCGATGTTAAAAACATCTGGAATAGTTACATAATTATGTACCCGCTCAACGTCCAATTGTAGCCCAAGTCAATACCAAGTCTAATGTCTGACGTTTAAATGTGCCCATTTTTAAAACACAGACTGAAATCTCTACACAGGCAATGGAGAGTGGACAGATTATTTACCATGTATACTGTACTGGGGCAATAAGGAATGTTGATTGTGTATGGACTTGTGTTGCTATCATAAACGTGTTGCTAGCAGACTATAAGTGGTAAGGTTGTCATACCTGCAGTTCTAAAATTAGGTGAGTGGAGTGACCACCTGATGATTTACACAGTGTAACATGGCTATTGTACATTGTGGAAGTGACCAAATTTAAAACCAGTGTATCAATCATTGTGTATACATTTGCATGAGATAATTGAAAGCACGTTGTGAATGATTATCCTTGCAACATGTTGTACCAATTTGTATTAGTTAATCATTCATATCTTTGCTGTATGTGTCAAACGCCAATGGTATGTGAATTCTGAGGTGACCGAGATGGCAACTCCACGCGCCGTATATGAAACAGTAACAAGATAATGTTCACATATATGTACCAGACCTCTAGATAAGAGTTGTCTCTAAAGCGTACTATACCCCCTGATTTCAAAACCATTGCGTTTTTTACTTTTACAAATGGAATCTTACCTGGTGTTCGTTCCATACTACAATCAGAGCTCCAGATAAGCTTTGTATCTAAAGAGTATTATACGCCCTGATTTTAAAATCATTGCGTTTTTTGCTTTTACAAATAGATTATTGATTTTCTTCATTGGTAACTAGGGAACAAATGATAACAAAATATATAACACATTTAAACATTCACTTATTTGAGCTGTAAAACGTTTATACAGCTCAAATAAGTAAATTTTCAACTTTATGACAGTATTTTCACTGCTCAATTTGAAAATCAATGCGTATTTTCACATTGCTGTGCGTATTTTGTACTCCCACTTTTGATAATCAATGCGTATTCAGCCAACATAATTGCGTAAAATACGCCAATACACACCTTATCTGGAGCTCTGATGTACTACATATATCCCATCACATTTACAAAGCAATTATCTTTGAATAAAATGATGATCGGGTATAGAACGAGACCTTAAGATAACATCCGTGTAGCACAACACATATATACATAAACAGTACATGCATTTTTGTTTTAAATTGCATTAATTGATTGATTGGTTGGTTGATTGATTGGTTGATTGATTGATTTATTGACTAATTTATTTATTTTCTGTTCGTGATTAAAATTTTCTGAATATTCGAGTCTTAGAGCATATATCAGGTGATATACAGTGATACTTAACCCGAATATTCTGCTTGTAACCCAGGGCGACTTACACTTACTATATGTCGCCCTGCGTTACAGACAGAACATTTTGGTTAGGTGGTAACGTAGCTGGTGGTGTACGGTACCTTCATTGAGAGCCCGCCTTCTCTCCTGGTGCGTGTATTATAGGTTAGTACACACCAAATAGTTTACTATATAATATATAATAAGTAGTGCGTTTATTAAAGTGTCTCCTCTCAGTGTTCTCCACGACTACATGACGTGTCTCACGTCTTATGATTTTATATTTAAGAACATGTGTGATTTTTTAATATGAAAAGTATGTTTACAGAGACAGTGATCAATGACGTCTAAAAATTACGAAATTCTTATACCAAATGCGTATTATAAGTCCGCATATGCAATAAGAATTTCGCCACCAACTTTCGATGTCATTTACGGAAAATATCCTAACTTTTGTAAACATTTTTCACGAGATATCACGCATGTTCTTAGGTTCAAAATCACATGACGTGTCTAATATGGTTCCTGATAATTGCAGAAAAACACTAATGTTTCAACATGTGAAGCACACGTTTATGCATTTGTTAGTGCAAACATACGTATAGTGGAACATCTCTAAACCGGACACCCTGGGAGGTCCCCAGGTTGTCCGGTTTAGAGATGTTCCACTGTAAATCAGACATATGACTATACCAAGGCATGCGGTTGTGCTTTGATAACTTTAACAGGCATTATCACAATAAATATATACCAATGAAACCCATACAATTAAGGATAAACAGACTGTATGCCTGTCCGGTTTAGATGGCTCTACTGTACATGTATGTTTAGTCATTTTCAGGATTTGGCATCTGACACTGTTCCCACCCACACCTGGATCTAGTTAATGCAGGATACGATTCTAGTATCTAGACGATTCTAGTAGTCGGTGTGTATTCGGTCAAAGCATATTACCTGATAACACAATCACACTTACCGATTCATACGCCAGCTTGCTCATCCGTCTCGCCGTCGGTTTGTGCGTCATAAGCTTCAATCTGTGTTTCCAGGAACTCCATTACATGATCACCTATGCTCATCTCTGATGCCGTGTCGCCGCTGTCGAACCTTTTCTTCATACCGGTTCCTTAAGGCGTCTTTTCTTTGTAATAAACATTGGGTTCAACTCGTATGATAGACGGGTAGGCCTGTCCTTTTGTCCACATCGTTGTTGTATTACACTTGTATGCGTTGTATTATCTCTGTGACCAGCAACCTTGTTCTCGTCGGCTTCCGTAACAAATGAAACCACGTCCAACTCATCAACTGACTAATCATTTGTTCGTACCTTTGCTGTGGATCTAATGACAGGCGGTTGAATCTTAGAAATGTCTGATTTTCGAAGAGCGGACTTCGGATGTCGTGTTGTGTCCATTGGCGTTTCTAAACTATAATCATTTGCTGTTTCTTGAGTATTGGCCACATTCATTGATTCACTCTCCTGGAATACAGAGATAGCAACGATACATGCATCAAATTTATCAGGCAAGGCTAGGAAACGTGAAGGTATTCCTACCGTTGTCGAGCGTGTTAACAGGATGTACATATACGCTAGTATGCTATTATATTTTATCAGGTAATGGTTTGCGGTATATGATGGATGTATATATGGTGGTTTGCGCAAAAAATAACGTGGTCTTCAATTGATTACATTGCACTGTCGTTATTCGGCAACGCCATTGTTCGACCAAGGAAATTGCATCGAAAGTAGTTTCAAATACGCTGCTGTGACAAGGTTTAATAAAAATAATTCTACTACCCTTGCGGGGCTCCTTAAATATTCGTATCTAGACCACGCAGGACTCATGGTAGCCCGAATTATCTATCTTTTACACAGGGCGACCGGTCAGGTAGAGATTTATAAAATTCCCGTTGTCAACTCAAAACCGTGGTCAATTTGAGCTATGTTGAAATGGAATGGATTTTTTTTACAAACGATGTATTCTATGTTTATGTATACGTTTTGAGCAAGTTTTCATGTTCAACCCAGGTGGGTTCGAGCCAGTCAAACTGAGCACGGCTCTGGGTTGTATGACCTCGGGCCATGGATACGAGACACTGTTGTTATCAGTCAGTCTATTTGTGGCTTTGACTGGAGAAATGGGGCTTATGTGTTTTGTGACAAGTGAAGCCCCTAATCAAATAGCGCACTCCTGTAGCCTGATAAGGATCTACATTGCTTGTTAGAAGCAATGGATGGGCTGTGGCCTAGGCTGTACACCTGACTTCAATCCGGTAGTTGTGGGTTCAAACCTTTGCCTTGGGCATTAAAATAGTTTCATAGTATTTCCATCCCGCTAGTCTGTCTCTCGGCGGAATGTTTGGTGCTGTCGTGGTGCGCCTTAGAAAACGATATCAACATCTGTGAAAATGGCGGCGTTTTGAACGCCTTTGCCTTTTTCGTTCCTGCCTTTGGACGCATATCTGCCAACATAAAAGGTTAACTATATATAGCAGTACAATGTATACTTCCATTAGTGTACGTAAAAGAACGGCAATGACCAGGCATGATATCGAGACGGCCTACACGATGTAAAGCGCGCTTTGGGACTCTTTGCTCTTTAATGAAAATATCGCTTCTTTTTCACGTATTAACCCCTTCACCCCTAAGTAAATGGAATGGATTGTTAATTTTCTAATAGTCACAAAATGATTTTCAGACTAGTCCATTTATGGAAAAGAGGGTATTTTTGTTCTCAAACATATACAAATTACGGCACATCTGCATGTATACTGTTTGTCAACAACACTATACAAGTATTTTCCACTGTATTTTTGTCATTTTAAACCATGACCAGATACGACAATGAAATAAATAACAGTGAAACAAATCTAAAAACATACGTATAGTGGAACATCTCTAAACCGGACACCCCAGGGTGTCCGATTTAGAGAGGTTCTACTGTACTTGTTTATTATATGTACACATGATTTCACGGCGAAGGTGACCAACATTGAAACTGTTTTTTGTCTTCTTTTCCCCCAAAATACGTCTAAAATAAGGAGTGTCCGCAGCATATCACTAGGTAGGGTTTATTTGCTCGCAGCACGAGACTGGGAAATGTACACATTTATTTCATTCTGAGAATGAATCAATATGTTACAGAGAGAGAGAGAGAGAGAGAGAGAGAGAGAGAGAGAGAGAGAGAGAGCGAGAGAGAGAGAGAGAGAGAGAGAGAGAGAGAGAGAGAGCTCACGTGCTTCGTTTGCAACGCGCGACAACTCTGTTTCAACTGAACCAGTGGGAGGCAGTGGTTTTGTTACATTGTAACTTCATTAAGGACCCGTTCGATACCTGGAGTGGCCAAGTCGGACATATTTCTATGTTCCTGCCATCATCCATCTAGAGACTGTACTATAGGAATGAATGGCCTTTTTGTGGAATTTATCGGGGTATAAACTTGGAAAAGTCGCGGCAATACTGGACGAAGGCAGGAAGGCTTCGTCCAATATTCCCGCGATTTTTCCAAGTTTATATCCCCGATAAATTCAACAAAAAGGCCATTCATTCCTTATAATTCCAGCATTTGAAATAAATTCATCAATACAATGTGTTTATTTTCCGTTTCTTAAGAATTATTTTAACTGCGCCTCACGGTTACGGAAAGTAGTTCGGCGTGGGAGTTTACTGGGATATAAATTTTGGACAGAGACTTGCTACGGGCCAATCAAATGTTAGGGAATTGTGTAAATATTTTTGTGCTGGAATTATTGTGCTATATGTAAGTACACATGTGCCTTAGATATATGCTTTCCCCGTATGATGTTTAACTGCACTATTGCAACATTGACTAATAATTGTGTACAGTAGTGGGTATATATGGTATATGTTGTGTGGTTCAGGTAAAAGTGACACACTATGCCATTGTATGTGTGTGGGGCTATTTACAATGTTGATTCGTGCTGCACAGGCACAAACATCTCAAGAAAACTGACATATTTTGTAGTTTGGTGTATTGTAATTGATAAGAGTATGTTGTCTTGCCTTTTATATGTATGATTAGCTACATTATATCATATGTCTACTTGTCAGCTTTTGTCAAACCCTAGAAGAGGTCAAACTGGCTGATGGCTGGAATACACAAAGATGACCGAGTATGGCTCGGTCATGCATGCAATGATTCACAGTTTACTGTTATTATTATGCAACCCAAAGAAATAGTGGCTATCTGTACCAACTAACATTATAGCACTCCTCCCCCTTTTATTTTAAAGGAGTGAGGTAACTGATGGATCAATGAATTATTTGATTAAACAGTCTAAAATGGGAAACTGCGATTGTGAAAAGTTATTCTAATCATGCTAGGATGGGCGAGAAGAACGATTGACTGATTAAGATGAATGTCTGGGTAGAACCAGTGATCTGAATGAATACAATATTGTGTGAAAGCAAGAATCCATATGACATATGAAAAATAAATACATGTAGTAGAATGTTAAATTCACCCACAACTTGCCTAGTTGTTAGTTAAGCAAAGCATGTTAGAAGAAACATGTGCATGAAAAGTATACAGACAAAGAACTAAATATTTACTAGATGTTCACTTACATATATTCCATATTATGAGCATGGTACTACTGGTGACGGTGAGTGGTGGTATTAAAGTAAGCTTGTTAATGATATTAATACAAATGTAGTAATGCACCAATGCAAAATGGTGTTCAAGCTATGCATTGGATGGAACAGTGAAGAAAATAAAAAGTATGCAGATAAATCTGAATTAATGGTCATATAGATCAGAAAAGATAAAATATCGCAACTTTCTTCCCCATTTCATTTCAAAGGAATGAATAAAGGTACAATGTATATCTTTGGTAGTACCCATACTTATGTACCAACAACGAGTTATGTTCCACTGACATAGTGTACAATTAATAACTGTAAATTTATTGAAAAAATGATTGGGGTTTTACATCCATTCAACAGCAAGGTCATATATACGGACGGGAGCAAATGCAGAATATTCTATGTTGAACAATATATATGTATTGTAAACTTTGGCATATCTTGCCCACTATAATGAAACGATAGATGTTAGTCATATTTTGCCTGATCATACAATACTTCCACTGATTTAGTGGAGTTACATGCACATGCAAATACACATTAAATGAGCCAGTGTACCTCAATGGCTAACATAGCAATTACTGTCTGACAAATAGCTGAATTAATTACATGAATTAACAAACTAAACCCGTGTACCACAGTACCAGTGAGAAATCAATGTTAATAATCATGACCCCAAAAGTGAAGAATGAATGGTCATATACAACTCTACCAGGATAGTAGAGAGTGGTATGGGCAAGGGTACATCAGCTAAAGAGCTGATTTTGAGAGAAAGTTCCATACATGGAAGTTGTGTGTAGGAATAATACTTTCTGATTTCTCTACAGTGCCCATGTACCTACAGAGTAAACTAAATGCAGGCCAGGGATACAGTAGATTATAGACCACTTTATGTATATTATAGTTAGTGCAAATGAAATGTTGGGACCAGGAGAAAGGGAAAAGATGGATAAAATTAGTAAGACAAAACAGAATGTGACAACCTTAGAAAACATATTTAAAATGGAATAAAGATGTCATAAAATATTTATTTTCACAAATATGTTATTTTCTGAATGTCAATTTGACTCCAGTGCCGATTGAACCGGGTGAATCTGACAGATCATTGATGTTCTCAATTCGAAACATGAAGGAGCCATGCACATGCCAGTGAACAGGTGTGGTTCTGTAAAACAAGAATTTTGAATCAGAGATCCCAGTATCGACCCCCGTAAATAGGGTACCCTGCGAACAGACGGCTGCGCCCATCGTTGGGTGCCAACCCCGAAAACCCCAATTCCCCACGCTGTGCTTCTGATATGAAGCAGCTGGATATGCATAGTGAACTTCATGTCCCACATTAGCTTTCTGTGATTTGATAGTCAGTGTTTTGCCAGATTTTAGTTTTCGTGACTTAGAAGGTAAGGAGGCTGAAGTTTCCTGCTTTGATGGTAATGGCTGTTTATTTTTGTTTTTCATCATGGAGGTGGCTTCTAATAATTTAGAGATTTGTGCTGACTTGATGTTCTTATTGTAAATACAATTTTTTGGAATGATGTCCATTATGTTCAGAATTATTGTCTTATCTGTCAGTGCGCACCTGCTTTGTCGTGGTGATACTGTGGTAGATTTTGAGGGCACATTTGGTGGAGGCGGTTTGGTGACTCTGATGCTTTCTTTTGCAATGGATGCCGATGGTGCTGTAGAAACAGAGGTTGTACTGAATATGCTATTGTATGAACAAGTTAAAGAGCATGTGGACACACTGGAGGAATACGAGTGGTGTGTACTACCAGGAGAAATTGAAGCTGAAGTAGTAGTGATTGCAGTGCATCTGAATGAGGATGGTACAGAAGCAGTGCATGTAATTGTAGTTGTTAAAACAGGACTTGTCGTGTGAGGTATGTTCAACTGAGGACGTGCGTGCCTGAATGTCTGAACAGATGGTGCTCGCTCAGTCACACCTTGCAAATATATAGGTACTGCAACCTTGTTCATTGAAGTTTGCGGAAGACCGATATGATTTCCCCTCCCCTCCAATGAACATGATGTCTTAACATTTACAAGGCTGCTATTCCTGTCTGTTTGTCCATTGCTGGCATTTGAATACACACTATCATCAGACAACGAGTGTTCCGTGATCGAACAAATGTTCCCCTTTTTATATTTCCTCGACGTTTTTAGACATTGCTGCAATTCTTTACTATTTTCTTTATGTCTAACAAACCTGCGCTGATACGGTCACATGAAGCTTCGAAGCGTTCACGTTCAGCTATATGAGCCATTGTCAGATTATCAAAATATTTTGAGAGACAAATTATTCTCAAGTCTGCTGCAGAACAGTAAATTTGTAACATATTGTACGTATTTGTAACTGTAGTGACAATAATCAAAAACAAAAGTGAATCACTTCAAAAATATATGTATTATCACGCAATTTGCAAAATATTGTAAGTGAAAGACTGAAAATTGCACATCTAAAATGCAATCTGAAAGTTCACACAAATATTTGTGATACGACTCAAATTGGCAGTTTCAAACTTAAACCAAGAAATAAACAACACATCTGGCACAAATTGAAAAATGTTCAGCAATAAACGTCAGCACGCTAAATACAAATTTGTGCCAATGTGCATGATGTGTTAGTGTCACAAATCTGTGTCATTGGTTTTCGTGATAAAATTCACAAAAGTTTGAAAATATTTCCAGAATTTTCATGGAATATTCCTTTACCCTGCTCGCAGCGCCAATGTTGCAATAGCTTTGTGGTAAGGCAATGTTATTCAATGACGCAGATAAGTATTATATACCTGTAAAATGCCCTACTCCCAAAATGGTTCAGCTGTGTGAATTTGATATGTGATCTGGTCAGTGATTTGGGAGTAAGATACAGCACATGGCCTGGGCTGACCTCTGGTGACCCCTCTACCAGAAACCATCATGCATGGTCAAACCTCATTGGTCATTACCTGTATGGTGGCAAACTCGGCCATGCATGCAATGATTCACAGTTTAGAGTGTTACTGTTATTAGTATGCAACCCGAATAAATAGTGGCTATCTGTGCCAACTAACATTACATCCTACGTCATAATGACGTGTTACAGTCCCGATAATCACTGCAGACGAGACCAGAGTAATTGTATGGTGCTCACGTTGTTGGTGGTGTAAACTGACGGACCTCGCGGCAGTAATAAGCAGATGCAATGATACCTGGTCAATTTGTACCCACACCAGTTCGCACACATACCACTTCGTACCCGGAAATTGAACTGATCTGGAACATTAAAATGGTGGCTGCTGGAGTAGATCTACAAGAGTATTTGATTGGTCTAACACTCGATCACCTGTGTACACTTTTCTATGCAGCAGGTACACATTTGTAACTCGCTTAGATAATCTCGGCTCTACCGATATTTTCATAGAACGCCTATATTCTCGTGAAGAGTTACTGGCGTTCTATAATTATAACGACTCGATGGGCCGAATGGGGTTCGCTGTGGGAAACTTCGTAAAATGAAAGTGTGCCAATACCAATATGCTATATGTTCGTTCAATATTGAAACATGCTAACACCTGTAAACATTAGATAGGTTATATTAAAATAATAATACGCATGTAATTCGCCAAAAATAGCTTCCCAATGAAATTTAGTTTAAATAGATTATCCCGTATGGATCCTCATTTAGAACATCTCGTACCCATAGAGTCAATATTTTAACCTTTTTACTAAGAGCCATAGTGTCATGTGTCCAATTTGTTGGACACAGGACACTTTTTTTAATGTAATATACCAACTAGTAACACATTTAAGTTTAACAAGTAAGCTATTTATTGTAAAATGCGATTGTATTTACATGTGTGACGTCATCCCATATTCCATTTTAATTGTGGTTAATTATAGTTACGCTATAAAAAGTAATTCCGGAAATAAAATATTTTAAAAGCTAGATATGTTTGCTATATCCAGAATTCAATCCACTGATAACATACACGTATAATATAAGGAAGTGAGTTTTGTCATTATTTATTTGTTGCTTGCTTTATTTCATTTTACGTGCCAAACGCTTAATACTACAATGATTGGTCATATTGCCGATTTAGGCGATTACACTGGTCGGATAAGATACATGTCAGATTTCCTGTCTTCATTGTTGATAAGATCTAAATACGGAAATACAGATACTCACTGTGTACTCAACGATATGTGAATGGTACAGACGTACATTTCTGCAAAAGGTTGAGAGGGAAATACGGCGACATTAACGATTCCCAAGAGGCATCAATGAGTGACCTACATTTTACATGCTCACAATAACATAGTATAACGAGAACTGGCTGCCCGACACGAAACATTCGTTTCATGTAGGAACTATTTCTTTATTACGGTTGACCAATATTTGAATCGTGTTGACTTCGACAGCACTTTTAACAATCATTATTGTGTCAAAAAAAAAACACGCACTTTATTGAACTGTTTTGCTTGTGCCGAGTCATTGGTTTTCGCGACCAATTTTGTTTCTACATTATTGTTGTCTAAATAATGTATGGTGCATCTCGGACTCTGTGTGGTTGTGGCACCTCGATACTTGTATATTCAGTTTGAATATATGTTTTTAGTCCCAACAATTCAATAAAAAAATATCTTTTCAACTCCCATTGACATTGTTTATATCATTTACATTATTGTCTATTTGGAAGCAAGTCAAAACGGCCCTTGGTCAAAACGGCCCCTGGTCAAAACGGCCCGGATTTGGTCAAAACGGCCACCAAGTTTG
Organism: Conchocele bisecta; assembly: GCA_029237695.1. Lineage (NCBI taxonomy): Eukaryota > Metazoa > Mollusca > Bivalvia > Lucinida > Thyasiridae > Conchocele > Conchocele bisecta. The sequence continues at coordinate 55,185,781 of CM055275.1, read as the reverse complement.
GGGAATTTGGTCAAAACGGCCCCTACTAAACGGCCCCCTATTATATATTATATGCTTGTTGTTGTTTTCAACATATATATACAAATATTGTTAATAATCATCTAAAATAACAATAATAAATGACCTTGTATTATGAATATTTATGGAAATGAACTTTAATATGCATGCAATATATTGTTTTTATATTTGTGTATGGTTTGTATATCTTATCAATTACATGGATGTTTTTCACACCTTTATGTAGACAAAGGCCCATTATATAACTCCTTGTATGTTAGTGGGGATACAACACAATTAATAGCAACTCGTTATAGCCGATAATAAAATAGTATTTTATAGATTGAATAAATACAGCACATGTAGACAATAACACGTTGGCGAACAGTGTAGTCTTTGATCAGACTGCAAATTCAGTTATGTGCTGGCTGGCTATATTGCAACAAATGAATTACATATTTTAAGTTACAGTATGGCTATAATTTTGCTTATATAGATTGCAAAATGGGAAACAGATACATGTATACCCTAATCAGACTGTGAATGTTAATTTCCGGGATGAAGAACAAATTTGTTTGCTGTTTATATTATTAATGATATTATTTTACTAAAATTTAAAAAAATTCATAATATATATACAACAAACAAATATTCATATATTGCATTGGCTAATGACAACATTCAAGTAACAGTTTGAGCACTTTATTTTTCCAACAAGTACAGAAAAGAACAGAACAGGGCATATACTAATACCAGGTTTCACAAATTTATTCCAACACATAATGTCCAATAGCAGATTAATAATTTGAGCACATTTCAACTATCAAGTACTAACATCAGTACATATCAACAACCAGCACATCTCATTCCAGATATAGCACACTATACCATTACACATGATTAACCAGTCCTACTCGTTTACATTGCACTTAATGAATGCGTATACACTGTATAATTATGGCCACCATGAACTCTGTTAATATCTTTTGTCCACCATTTTACTGCTCGCACAGTGTCTTCATCCTCTTCTGATGAGCAATGGCAGTAAAAATCATATATGTATATCAAACACTTTTTGCAAAGATTCATTCATTCATTCATGTAAAAATCATGAAAGGGGTTATGTCCACCGTGTACAAATCTTGAACGGGGTTGTGTCCACCCTGTAAAATCATGAAGGGGGTTTTGTCCATGTTGTCATTTTCAGACGAAGGGTTTTGTTTCCAAGGTTTTTTTGTCCGGATACCAAGTTTCCCCTATAGATACAGCCTCAACAAATGATTATGTACAAGATGGGAAACAGTGTATACCCTAATCAGACTGTGAATGAAAGTTTCCCCTCTAGATATATGGCCTCAACAAGTGGTTATGTACAAGATGGGAAACAGTGTATATCCTGATCATACTGTGTGCATGTGCATATTCCAATATAAATATAGCATCAACAAGTGACTATGTACAAGATGGGATACAGTGTAGATCCAGATCAGAATGTGAGTGCAATTTCTCATTTAGCTATATAACATCAAGCAGCGGCTATGTACAATATGGGAAACAGTGTAGATCCTGATCAGACTGTGTGTGCAAATTCCCATATATCTATAACATCATTAAGTGGTTATGTACAAGATGGCTCCGCCTGGTGGAATGAACAAAGGGCAATCTCGAAGTCGCAGACGACTTCTGCTACACACTGTTCACCCTCCAGTCCGCGAAGAATGGCCTGAAATTATACGCCAATCGTACGGGCGGACGAACGGACAAACAGACGAACGGACGGAATGAGGAAAAATATACGCATCACCTCCAAGCATTGATATGTAAATGAGGAAAAAACTACCACACCGATCGATAATTGGATTAATACTGCTATGCAATCAATATAAAATAATTGACCATCATGCTAGTGACATCGCGTAACGATTTTCACGAAAAATATGAAAATATTTTGTAACGAATACGGATTAAATACGGTAATATAACACAATTTTTGTGTTGTTTTAGTAAATTATATTCATTATTCATTATACTACATTATGTAAGCTATACATTATCAAAAACTCAACAACACAAATAAAATAAACATTACACCTGATTTCTTTTGGGGGCCGTTTTGACCAAATATGGGCCGTGTTGACCATTTATTTTGCACGGGGAGCCGTTTTGACCAATTCAGGTGGGCCGTTTTGACCAAATCTGGGCCGTTTTGACCATGGGCCGTTTTGACTGTAATCCGTCTATTTAGGCTTTTAGCATTTAAATAAAAAAAATATTTCATCCCCTTCCCCCCCAACCCTATCCCCTTCCCCCCTCCAGAAAGTCAAATGTGTTTAAAAAACTGTGACAACAGTGATGGAATAAGAAACAATTGTGGTGTGCGAATCCAGGTACACTGTGCATTTACACAGCGGTGACTTTCCCCCGAAATATCATGACTATAGACCGGTGCAGTATTTTTATTAAAGGTACATGCCCACTTAGTAGGCACAAACTGTTCTTTATATGGTATTATAATTGTGTCACTATTCCACCAGTTCTAAAACTTACGAGTGCCCGCTATACGGATATAATCATTTAGTATTTAGTAATATGTATTTTACTGACAGTGACGCGCGTTGGTATTAGGCTGTTTTCATATGCAAATGAGGCATGTCATTCATTAAGTATTTATACTAATTAAATGCGTCACCTGAAAATCTAACATTTACAACAGACTATATGGTATGATCATTGCACATCGGAAAATAAATACAGAGAATAAATAGTAATGTCCGTTAACATTTTGAGGAAACACGGTTATCGCCCCTGATATCAGTGTGGAAATTTACTTCTGATATAAAATGTATAATAGTGAACATCCATAGGTGGTGTAATGGTGAATAAATGTCTATTTGCCAACAAATGTTTCGGATGATGTCTCTGATATAAAGAACATTTTGTGCCTACTGCATAAGTAAGTGTACCCGGCTTCGCACCGTGTATGTGACTTTGCACACACCAATATTTTACATGTCTGATTATTCATGTTGTTTTCTTAAAGGCCCTGAACGGCTCAGTATTACAATTTTCCGATTTTTTCAAACACAAAAACATGTTTGGCAACTGATTTAGTACACAAAACTAACATATACTGCCTAATAGATATATCTCAAGTCTTGAGATTTACATCTTAATCGAAATGTGAAGACAACACAAACTTGTAAATATTGACAATTTCATTTCCGTAACCCAACGACTTCGGCTCGGAAGCGAGTCGATAAACTCCGGCTATCGGAATTCATCGGCCGGGAATCGGTGAGTTGAGGAGTTGACCCGAGCGTCTATCTGAAAATCGATCGGGCTTTGAAACACGCACCTGCTGTTTGTTTATCAAAAAATATTGATATTTCCATCGTCTACAAACTCATTTTTGTACCAAAATGAATGCAAACAGTTTAAAAGTGTATGTAAATAGAAACCTGTTGGATTTATGTGTGGGAAAACCCAATAGGAGGCCAAATTCGGCATCTTGAGCCGTATAGGGGCTTTAAGACAAGTGTTTTCAGAAAGTATTGGTCATTTGCAGTGCATGATGTGAGAAACAACATATTGAGGCACCATCTGTAACACAGTGCCTTCAATCATGATTCATACCCAGGCATACAAAGTATGTCGAGGTGTATATAGTTTTTGTATTTTCGTCCATCCGTAAGATTTGCGTTAAATGTTATTGGGTGCCCATTATATCTGCAACCGTAAATCGCATTGAGTTGAATCTGCATATACTTCTTTATCGTCATCCATATTTTTTATACTGTAGCCCACCGATGTGGCTTTCCCACACAAGGTCAAATTACTTAGTTTTGAAATATTTGCGTCAAACATGTCAAAGTTTTTAGGTAAACAATGTCTGCAACCGCAAGTCGGGTTTACTTGAAACTTCATATATATACTTCTTTATGAAGTTAGAAGATCAACATGTTCTTTCTATAGCCCTATAGGGGTAAATGTCTTACAACATCTGTTTCCTTTCATGGAACGCTTTGATATTTCATACATGCATTCCTCAGATGACCCTCTATCATGCTGTAGCAAATACACAACCCACCACCCAACCCTTACCCAAAGTTCAAGGTCACAAACTTAGCATGTTCATAAACTTGACGTTGGGGGTAAATGTTGTGTAACATCTGTTTCTTTACAGGGAACGCCTTGATATTTCATACATGCATTCATCTGATGATACTCTATCGTGCTATAGCAAATCCATGACCCATCCCACCCCTTTCCCCAAGGTCACGGTAACAAACTTAGCACATTCATAAACTTAACGTTGGGGGAAATGTCTTATAGCATCTGTTTCGTTTCATGGAACGCCTTGATATTTCATATATGCATTCATCTGATGATACTCTATCGTGCTATGGCAAATCCATCCATGACCCACCGCCCACCCCTTACCCCAAGGTCAAGGTCAGAAACTTGGCACATTCATAAACTTAACGTTGGTAAATGTCTGATAAAATCTGTTTCCTTTGATGGAATATCTTGATATTTCATACATACATTCCTCAGATGACCCTCTATCATGCTGTAGCAAATCCACAACCCACCACCCAACCCTTACCCCAAGGTCAAGGTCACAAACTTAGCATGTTTATAAACTTTACATTGGGGTAAATGTTGTGTTACTTCTGTTTCTTTACACTTTGAACTCTTTGATATTTCATACATGCATTCATCTGATGATCTTCTATTGTGCTACAGCAAATCCATGACCCACCTCCACCCCTTTCCCCAAGATCAACGTCATAAACTTAACGTAAATGTCTTTTTATAACTTCTGTTTCTTTACAGGGAACACCTTCATATTTCATACATGCATTCATCTGATGATATTCTATTGTGCTACAGCAAATCCATGACCCCCCCATCCCTTTCCCCAAGGTCAGGGAAACAAACTTAGCACATTTATACATGCATTCCTCATGTGAATAGCTATCATGCCACATGTGGAAATCACCAACTTAGTGTGTTCAAAAACTTAACGCTGGGTTAAATTTTGTTTTCCTTCTCTTTTCAGGGAGCGCATTGATATTTAATACATGCATTCATCTTAATATGCTATATCATGCTATAGAAAATCCACGACCCACCTTCCACCACTGACTTCAATTCGATGTCAAGATCCACCGCACACCCCTTATCCCAAGGTCATGTTATATAATATTCATGTTTTTTATACAACTGTGCCAAGTTTGAATGAAGGCTGCCAACAGGCGAGCTTCGTTGTTTTCTGACAACTCTTGTTCAATAACTCGTGAACTGCTTCACCGATTTTGATATTATTTGACCTTAATTTGTTTCTATGGATGGAGCATGGTTTAGCAAATGACCCACGTTCGACCGCCCAAAGTCACGTAGTACTTTTTTATTATCAAGGCTGCCAGCGAGGGGATCAGCTTCGTTTAATGATGCCAGTGCGTGTGGGGGGGGGGGGGGGGGGGTGGGGGGAGGGGGGGGGGGAGGGGGATTAGCTTCGTTTAATGATGCCAGTTCTAGCAGTATTTTATAGTTTGCTTTAATCTAATAATTTTCTGGTTTTGACGAAGAATCGGTTACCATGGATGTGAATACATATCTAAAGAACGTGAATGTAAGAAATAAACGGTACTCGATTCTTCATGACAGTTGTAGGTTATCGTAAAGGACTTTCAGAGCACCCGTCAAACACATATGTCACTTTTATGGTGTGCTACATATCATCGAAATCCGTCCGTTTGTTTGGGAAAGATTCAAGAAAATCTACTGTAAAAATGACGTCACAGAATATGTCACGTCGGAAAAGCAGGTTCGGAAACCACGTGATCCCATACCCTGATATCTATAACTTTACATGCTACTTGCAAACATGTAGTTGGCCTCAATAATAATAACATACACTCAAAGCGTTATTTTATAACATGATCATTCATGTTATAATTGTTCTTGGTTACTATTTCATCTGTCTTTTTATACCCCCGCCACCAAATGGTGAGGGCGGCATATAGTAGCATGAACCAACAGGAACGATAACTCGCGACGGTATGAATTGCACCTGCACAAAAACTGGCTCCAGATTTGTGGAATTTAATGGGTGCAAACTCTGTCTGAAATTTTTATAGAAACTGTGATTCCTGCAATATAATCACAGTTTTAGCTTTCGCAGTCTCTGTGGCTAGAAATTTATATATAATTATATGTGTTTGTACATAAATATATAGTAGTTTTGTACGTTGATATAAAAATGTAAAACCATTTTACTGTTTTAGGCTCCTCAGCCCCTGTAGCTAGGAATTTGCCAAAACAATGCGTGTTTTACAACATTATATAGTTAGTTGTTTTGTACGAAACCCTTAATTTTCAGCAAAATATATACAATGAACCACGAAACCGCTATATCACAATCCCCCAAAGTCTGGCAGACTCTTGCCTGCATGGTTTCACTACATAAAAAGGTACATTTTTTGTACAAAATTGTGTACATGTTTTGTACAAAAGTGTGTACATTTTTTGTACAAAAGTGTGTACATTTTTTGTACAAAAGTGTGTACGTGTACATATTTTTGTACAAAGGTGTTTACAAAAGTGTGTATAATTCTGTCGTCCACAACATTTGTTATGAGTAGTATAGGGTAGGCAGGCACACTCAAAATGATCAAGCCAATCTTTACGCAATTTCTCTATCCATTTGACTCTGTGAAGGTGTATAATTATCACTCAATACTGGCTCTCTCACAAACGATTGTAACCGCTGTGCACCTGTCACCGGAGTAGTAACAGCATTATATTCTCTAATAGCTTCTTCCACATCATCAAACGTCTTAGCAGCGTGATTTTGTTTCCTGATTTCATTATTAATCCAGTCTAATTTCTCTGTTCTTTTTTCTGCCCACTGTGCCTTTTGCAATTGCTCGACGGCATTATTGTGCCTTTTGCGTTCATAATTTTGTGGAATTATTCCTCAATGAACTGAATAAGAAATTACTCCCAGTAAACGCTAATGCATTAACCAATGCGCCACCAACAATCATAGCTATTCCCGCCATTTTGATTTATATAATAATTTTATTACTTCAAAATATTATCTGGAATTATACCTTGCTTTACCAACATATCCCTAGTAGCAATAGCAAGTCCAGTATCCAACATAAGCATCGCCATATTATACCCATCAAGTTGCAGTTTTGGAATTGCCTTTTTCATAATTGTATTCGTTATCTGCTCATATCCTATTCCAAGCGCCGTTATTACAGCAGCATGATAAACAAGATTTTCTTTTATCTTTCCATCGGTATTCATTGTCGTCCTTTTTTTTATTATTTATATATTATGTACTTAATTAATTATTTACTCCATAAAAAATAGATTGTGTTTTACATCACCGACAATAGACATTTCAGGCTCATTTGTTACAATCTTATTTTGATTGAACCATTTCCAACGAAATAAAGCACCGACAGTTATACCCATTCCAGCTATAAAATATGTTATATTTGATGTAGTTTTATGAACTTTCACTATAACCGTTTCTTCATGTGGTATGTCTACTTTTTTCTTATGTACCATATTCAATATAATTTCTTGTTTGGCTTTCCTAGCAGCAGCACCCGTTTTGCCAGCTTCTACCCGTTTCGGATTCTTTGTTGTTACTTGTTTAATATCCTCTTTTCGTTATGGAATTTCTTCCTCAGGAATCTGTTGTGTGTTCTCCGCTTCCATTGTTTTTATTTATGTAATTTATATTTTTAAATTGGCAATATTTATGTTATCATTATAGTAATATGTGCAATAAATGCACCAAACCTAAAATATAACTCACATATCAAGTACTAGTCAATGCATGTTCAATAAATGGGTTTTCTTCCATCAGCTACGAGCTTAGTATGATTTTCTTCCGTTATAGGTAGGACTTTACCAGCTAGTATAGCTTACATATTCAAAATAGTATTACCAAGAGTTTTTGTAATAGAAGTACATAGTCTACTTTCATATCTGTCATACAATTTTAATATTTGGTCATTTGATAACTCTTCTAGTTGTGAAATAGATATATTTTTACCTAAATATTGGACAGCCTTTCCGCCTGAAACAATCGCAGATAATCATTGTTTTAAGTGGTCATTATTTACTTAACCTACATCATTATCATTGTATACTTTATCATCACTTAGTTGTTCTATAAGTTCCTCACATTCCATTTTTATTTTGCATAATATAACTTAAATTTTAAAATAAATCCAAACAGAACCAAATATATTAATCACTAATTGTATGAATACCAATATCTCCAACATTTCATATATTACTACTATTATTTAAGACAAATTTGCTCAGAACTACTTAGCAATGTTAAACAATACCTATTTACTGAACAATTCTTAACATTGTTATCTATGAATTGCTTAGTTAAATCAAGTTAAAGTCCAGTTAAATCAAGTTAAAGTCCAGTAAAATAAGTAAAATAAGAAATATTAAGTAATACTAATCATTACTTAAGCAACTTATAACCAGTGGGTTGGTCTGTTCTAATAAGCAATTTAGAATGTTTTTCTTTCGATAACTCTTTTCTTATTTTGTTTCTTTCCCCCAGGGTTGGAATAACATCATTTTCTCTCAAACGGTCCTCAAAACTATCTCTGTTTGTCGTACAAAACATACTCATCCATTTCGTCTGTTCTCTTAAATCTTTTAACACTGAATTATATATCTGTGGTATAACCCAAACACTTTGCTCCGCATGTCGCCCAGAGAATGCGAGTTGTGACAGCATATCTTTTTTCTTAGCTAATTGCTTTGTAGCCGAACTGTCGTCAATAATATATAATGTTGGACTTCCAGCATATTTATAAAAAAATAATCTTAACAGTTGTTGCAGCTTCTCTCCGTCATTACTACTAACTGGATTAACAATCTTTATTTTTTTGTCGATTGGGTGGTGTACATCACCAATCCAACTTCTGTTTGTATAAGCCTTGTTCCATGCTATAGTTGGACAAAGTATAACTATATTCTCAAGTACTCCAGCATATCCACCTTGTTGCTGTGAAAGCTGAAGTAGGTCAAGGACAAATTCCGTTTTACCACATCCGGTTTGACCACAGATAATAGCACTATGTACATACTTTGGCAAATCAATACAACGCCGATACAAATCTTCCATATTCTATATTTAGTTGGGCATCTTGAATTATAAATAAATACATATTGTTTGTACCTGCAGTTTCAGCTGCTTTAGAAATCTGAATTGTAATACCTTCACTCGCATTTTCTATTCTCCGTCCATTTCCATGTACACTATTATCATCTGTTGTTCTTAAGTCAAGCCAGAGTGCATATTGTTTTGTAAGATATTTGCCAATTGTCACATTGGCCACATGAAATTCTTTACTGACAACGTTCACTATCGGATCATTAATATTTCCGCCGGCAATGAGTTTGCGTATTTCATCCCATATATTATATGCTTTCATCCCTTGACTGTATAGTTGATTAGGCACACCCTCAACTGTTACTTCAACATTATTTATTTTTGGATTATAGAATATTTCACTTTCCCTTTCAAAAGGTGCTGAATGCTCTTCAAATAACATTACAATTCCCTTCATGGATCTAGCAGGCGTGTTTAAATTTATATTCCATATAGAATCGCTTTTATTTCTAGCTATCTTTCGGTGCCGAAGAATTCTATCATTGACATCTGTCGTCCAATATATTGATTTTTTACCATTGTCGCTAAATTAGGCTCTGTGACCATATCAAATTCCAAACTTATATTTTCAACTTCATAATTTAGCAGCTAAATTCCTTGAGGCTATTATTACCTTTGAATAATCATTACATGTGAGTTCATATTCGAGTCTACCACCCAAACCAGATTGATAATATGGTATATGTGCTTCAAGAAGTTCAAAATATAATGGTATATAGAATAGATTACCAAATGTATCTGAGATAGCTTTATCTTCAGCGTTTGCAGAACTAGCATTTGCTGCTCCTGTTCTTGATTTTGTTACATTTGAACCTGTACTAGTATATATACCTTGATAAACCATATTACCTCGCTCTGGAGGTGTTTTCCATAGGTCGCGATAGATGTAATACACATCTGAATCGTCAACAGACATAATTTCATTACCAGATATTTTAATAGTTCTTTCCTTGACTTTCGCACGGCCAAGATTTCAAACCACTCTGCGATCGTCATCAGTGGATGCTAATGCAATTGTAAAAGCTAAACGAACTGTCCCAGGCACAATCAAATAGTTTGGTCCTAAATTTGGAAACCGCACTATAAGCTGCTGATTTTGATCAATTGTAGATGGATTATTTGTTATTGTAATTGAGTGTCTTATTCCTTTCACTCCGAGTGGTTCTCTTAAATGTCTATAAGGATTAAGTTTTCTTCCATATGTAGTCATTTTGTTATTTATTTATGAATTATTTACATTAAAAAAAAAATATATAATGGCCGAAGATGGAGAAGGAGATTTTATGCATTATGACAATGAAACGTATGACCCTGATGAGCCTTCAATAGATACCAGCGTAACTACACCAACTGTTGAAATTGAACAATCAACTTCGGAGTTGAAACTGTCCCAACAATAAAGGTTTATAGAAACATTTAAAGAGTCATTCGAAAACAAGTTTGGAATATCGGATCAGCAAATTGATTTAAGGTGTACGAATAAGTCGCGAAGGTAATCCAAATAAATTATTAAAGACATTTACTGGTAGAGGGGTGACATAATTCAAATAACTATTAGGCTTATCAAAGCATGAGTTGCCAATAGAGGCAATCGCAAAAATACAAACTATAGAAAACGAAATTCCATATATCGAAAATATATAAATGATTGAATTACCAAATACAGTCAATGACACAGAAAAATCAGTAAAATAAATCATTGACACATTATCAAAAGATACTAGTGATCTTGTAACGCTACCATTGAGAGAACTTAAAGCTTTAAACAAAGCATTACAACAAACAAAAGGTTCCCTAACTAATCATATTGCAAAACTTGATGAACTTGATAAAAATAAGAAAGCCCTGAAACTAAAATTGTCAGCTGCAATATCATTTAATGTTGAAAATCCAGAGGCAGAACAAATTGCAAAAAAAAATGAATCTGAGCATGAAGCTTGTCTTGAAGTTATATCAAATGATAAGGAAACATTAAGAACCCAAATAAATAGAATAAAAAAGTATAATCGAAAGAGTATTACACAAAGATTACAACATTAAAAGAGAGACTAAAAACACTCTTCAAAGAACAGGGAATAACTATTGTTTCAGTTATAACCGCCAGTGGATTTATAATTTCCACTCAAATTTTAAGTATTACTGGAGGTGCAAGTGGTGCTGCAAGTATTACAAAACCATCAGGAAAAAGAGGAGCTAAAGAATGGATAAAGAAATAATTAAAACATCTTGGTTCATTACTGGGATGTTAGCGGGGAAAGCAGCAGCTGCACTACCCGGACTAATTGGTACTGTAGTAGCTTGGTTGTTGAAAACCGCAGAGAAAGCCGTTGGTTGGCAAATAATTTATGGGCTTCAATAATTGCAATTTCAGGACTTCTTTATATGTTTGCTAAAGATTATATTCTATCTCGATAATAAAACAATAATAAAACTAAACCAATACAATACTACCGATAACTAGTGCAGTTTTATGCTTTTCATGATTGTCTGTTTCTATTTTTTAAGGTATTGAAATTGGAGATGCCGCTATAATGTTATGTTTAGAAATTGGAACTGTAGGAGGTTTGACATCAAGTGGCTTAATAATACTTTTTTCCTGTGTTTGTACAGGTGGTGGAACTGGTATGCTATTTACATTATCATTATCAAATCATCTGTTTTTTTCCCAGTCGCAATTACTATTAAATTATTATAATTTTGAATACTTCCTATCGATCCATGCCATATACAAACTAATTCCATATACAAAGTCAACTTTTGACCATGCATATTTTAGTACATCCTGATAGTTTGAAATTATTGTTGGCAAGTCTACATCTCTATTAATTACATCATTGACATTGGCTAAATATTGTTTGTGTGCATCAAAAGCAGTCCCAGTACCTATAATGGAAGTTCTTGTTTGGGATTGAGCCCCAAGCATTGACCAAACATAAAGTCTAAGACTACTATTCAGCCGTTCAACTCCAGCTTGAGTAAATCCAATTGAGTTATCTAGAACAAAACTCGTCCAAGCATTAGTAATATCGACGTTGTGTTCATAAGAATCGTTTACATTAAAATATGGTACAGTAACACCTCCATGGCTTAACCTATATGATCCATTTGGTTGAACATTCATAGAAAACCTACCAAGATTATGATTCCCATGGTCTACTTTTTTGTCTGAAATCCTTGTTTAAATTAATACCAAATTCAGTGCATATTCTATGGTAGGCCGAAATATCAAAATTATTATCATACAAGTAATAACTGTGGTCATCTGGTTAAGGAACTTTCATTTGGGCTAAGATTCGAAGTGTTAGATACATAATATGAAATATATATAATGACTTCAAAAATGGGTCATCGCGTATTGCCAAGTGTTGGTTATATGAAACACCACACCCACAATTAGCACACCATACTGCAAAGTTTAATTGATTCTGATACCACCGCATCGGATTATTCATCCATTTATTATATGCTTTGTTGTTGTTATCAACATTAACAGTTATTCTGGGATTATAATACCCTGCTAAGGTATTTGAATATGTAGCCTCGAAACTTTTATCTTTTATAACATAAACATCAACATTGAATAACATTTGAACCTTTTTTAAAGCATAGATATGGTTATTATTGTAGTTTGCATTCTTATTAAATTTGAATGCCATTTTTTCTTTAATAAAAGCCATAATTTAAAAACAATAATACAAAATGTATAATTTAACTTTAACAAATACAACAGCAACATTACAAGACATTATCGGTAATAACGATTCCAAACGATAAATAGATTTAAAAAGTTTAACATACTGGGTTGGTTGGTACAACCTGTTACATGATGTACAGTATATATGGTCTTCTGTAAGTGGTATCACCATAAAAGATTCAATTCCAGCGGGATTATATTCGTTTGATAGGTGGAGTACAATTTTAAGTAATGATGCATTAGCACTGACTGTAAATAAATCCAACGGAATATGTACATGTTCACATGGGATATAAAGTGAAGATACCAAGCGATATTCTTAATCTGCTAGGGTTTAATATTAATCCAGGTTGGTTACGCGCAGGTTCACATTCCGGTAAAAATCAGAGAAGTCATATTCATCTTTCATCTCAGCCATATCTTTGTATGCATCTTTTGTTTTGATGTCTACAAGTAGACTGTCAGTGTGGGTGTACAACAAGGTGCAGTTTTCACCATACTTCTTTTTTAGTTTGTTGTAGTACCAGTTATACATCAGGTGTTTTATTAAGTGTATGACAGACATGCCAACATAGATTGGCTTGTTTAGTGGTTTTTTTTTTTTTTTTTTTTTTGTCATTTAATATTTTATTCTCTTTGCTACATGTACATGTACAAATACAATGATATGATTAAACATACAGTTCATTAAACATAGTACAGCTGTTCTGCCAGTTCAACAAAAACATAAATACATCATTGTCTGTATAATTAACCTAAGAATACATGTCTACATGTAAACATTGAGTTTTTAAACTAAAATATAGGGAGTCTATATAGGGCATATGGCTGAGATTGGTATAGGTCGGAGAAGAAAAATGTCCAAAAGTGGGGGACGGGGGTCAAATAAATAGTCCGGGCTCATATATATATGTTGGTTCTTATATCAAATGATTGTGTCTACGTATTTTGTTCTATAAAGTCACTCCATTTTGAATGAAAAGTATCTAGTTTATTCTTAATAGTGGCAATAGTTTCTTCTATTTTTATTGTTTGCTTCATATATGTGTTAAAGCGGCCTATCGATGGCTGCGTTTCATCGTATTTGCACATATAAATTAAATACTTTGCTAGAAGAATTAGGAAGCTTATAATCATTGTTTTATTTTTACAGTCGACCTTCACGTTACAAAATGATATGTTTTCATATGTTAAATTACTATTGTAGTCTAGTCTACTTGTTTGTAATAGTATGTTGATATCCGACCAAAACGATTGTATGACAGTGCATTCCCAAAACATATGCTTATTAGAATCCACATTCATATGACAGAATTCACATGTCAAGGTCATTACCAAGGTCAGGAATGATCGAGACAAATTGTCTCCCCCAATTATCATATGAACCAAGTATACTTCAATTGTTATGACGTTATGGCCAATATAGCTTGATCTGACGAACGAAAAGTGGTAACAATGCAGTTGAAGTGTAAGGGATAGGCCAGAGTAGATAAGTACACGTAGTCACTTAATCACTTATAATGTACACTATATTACATGGGGAACACACAGGAATACATGATACATTGATATGCGAACATCACTGTACTGTGCATGATACTATTCAATTACTACAAGGTTGTAAGCCAATCGACTGTTATACTTTAACGCAACTTAAAAGCTATAGACGAATAAACTCGGTATGTGGTATCTCAATGGTCCCGTAGTGGACAATAGTATGAATGCACAAGTACTTTGATGATCGCTAATCAAAGTGAAATAAACATACAAGTATAACATGGCATAACGAACATTGGAGGAACAAAAATGACAATCATCTGGAGCTACCCCCCCCAGTTGCTGGCGTAATCTAAAAACAATAGGATTTTTTAGGGGTGTAACCATTCTGGGAGTATCCAAAGGTCTTCCCCAGAAGGTTCTGGCCTACACCCCGCCAACATTGAGGTCTAGTCAACAATATGGCTATAATCCAACTTCAAGTGGATTAATCCATAAACAATATATGTAGTCTTACTACAATCCTTTAGCCATGATATGCCATGATAGGAGTATTACCATACACTATCAAAGTATACAATGTATTGCCTATGCAATATATTTCCAAAGTATGAATGTCAAAGTCAAAGCCGGATGTGGTTACATCACATGATAGTCAATAACGATAATGTTCCGGAAGCTGGTTCCCGGAAGTAAAGTTCCACAGGTAGTATTATCTCCGGAAATGGTGGACCAGATGTAAAGTTCCTATGGTATCACTCGACTGTAGCAACCCGGATGTGGTAGACCGGATGTAAAGTATCCATGGTGAATCAATGGGTTGTAATACCGGAAGTGGTAGACCGGATGTAAAGTTCCGATATAATACAAAATGGCGATTATCACGTTGGCTAAGACGCCGGGAAAAGTTTCACTTAGGTGACATTCAACTCGGTGGTAGTATAATGATATGATATGTGTGTATGGCGTTTCACTTCACTAAACTATGGCTGTGACTGTCTGCTGAACGCGAGGTAGCTATCACACACTGCTCTATACAGGCCTGTACCCGGAGCTGCTACACACACTGCGCCAGACAGACGTACGGACACTCGGACGACCCGATACTCTGCACTGACTGGGGTCTGCCCTCAAACGAGTGGACCAAAACGTCCAATGTGGCTCGCTGGAGCGTTCTCAAGAGGCTACAAAAATGAAATGAATCTCCAATTACTGGACGAATACGCACAGACAGACAGACAGGATGCACAACAGACTAAAACGGGAATCGAGCAACGGCAAATCACAGCTGAAATAAAATAAAAGTTCTAGGTACATACCAAAATCCTCCGTGTCACTGGTGAATACAGTACTAGTCTTCTGTAACCAGAAAATATGTGTCCCGCCAACACATAGCGAGACATCGCTTATATACGCACCAGTGAAACCATGCACGGAATAATGGATATGCCTACCCCTCGTACGACATCTCACATAAATACTACAAAACCATGGCTTTTGCCATGTCACCCGTGGGTTATATTTGGCATAAATATATGTTCCCACGCCTTAAATTCAACCAAACCAGTGTACAGCCCTCGTGGAATAAATACCATCCAACATGGTATACCCCACACTACCATAAATCTGCACACTGTAGACCCAGATCTCATAATCCGAAATCTACTCGACTGGTCTCGACAATGCGAAGGTCGCTTCTTGGCCCCGCCAAACCCCTCCATAACGGTCCTACGGCTATACACTCAAATGAGAGTGTAGCACATACTAAACTCAAATATCGTGGTCATTTACGGAAATATCACGACACAAAACATCACCATTATGGGATCTGATATATCCGTGTTGGCCAGTTACCAGGCTATGCTGATAAACACTAACCGGTAGCATACATAACAGGGCAGACCATGGTATGGTCTGCGCTGTATACTGGCTTCACCTACAGAAGGTCCCTTATATGGTGAAACACTGACACGCGGACAAACTCGGCTGGCACGGACAGTGGACATCCGTAATACTAAAAGGTATCTTTTCCCTAGCGAAAACCAGTACACGCAGTCAACGAGTTCTCTACCACACACATGCATAGTCTGTGGCAAATATGGCGTGACATCAGTAAAACATTGCTCATAAAATAGACGTATATTAAAATCCGCAAAATGACACGCATAAACCTATTTCCACCAATACAACATAAGCCCCCTTATTACACGCACATTGCACATGGCAAATGTACATGCCAAACCACAGGTGTGCAAAAACCACAGGTGTGTGAAACCACAGGTATGTGGAATCACAGGGATGTGAAATCAATAATACGCACAACAATACAACACAGTACCACACATCACAAATATACAATTATACGGATTCCAGAATGTACAAGAATGCACGTGTCACGCGACATATCTCCCCCCTAAACAAAAAGTGTTTACACTTTCGTGCATAATCGCGAGACACGTTGGCACAGCTGAATCTACCCAGATATCCTGCTCAGGTAGCCTGCCCACTTTATCTCATGCTTCCCTATATGGGTGTGTCCTGGTGCGTCCCTCAGGACATGGGTGAATTCCCGTAAGATCTCTTTGACTTGCGTCTTTTGTTCCTTGCCTAAATCAGGCGACAGGTCAACTTTGCTCTCCGTATCGGACTCTAATCCCCTGGGACATAACATGTTTTCTTCGGCACTACACCCACTTGGACAAGGATCCCCCTCTACTGTGTCTTCTACCACGGCCACATTTATTACAGTGAGTATTCCCTTCCCCGGGTGCTCAGGCCTAGTCTCGTACCTCTTTAACATGTTTGCATGAAAGGTTTTCAACTTCCCTCCCATGTCAACTCTATAGTCCCACTCATTAACTACCTCTGTTATGGGGTATGGTCCCTTCCACCTAAGAAGCAATTTGTTGTTGTCTGTCGGTAGTAGTACAAGTACCTGATCTGCCGCTGCATACTGCCTACTACGGGTCTTACGGTTGTAGTACTTTGCGTACTTTTTTGGACGCACTCTTCAAGTTCTCATGCGCGATTTCGCACGTTTTCTCGAGCCGTTCGCGCAAGTCGAGGACGTACTGATACGTCGTTTTGACGTTGTCCTCTATGTCCTTCTCGGACACAGATCTCTTAGTATGCTCATCGGACCTCGAACGGTCCTTCCGTACAATAGTTCAAACGGTGAGGAAAGCCAAACTTTCTTGAGGGACTTCGCGATACGCGAATAAGAGCGCGTTAATGTATTTGTCCCAATCTTTGGGACGTTCGCTTGCCATTCTACGAAGCATTTGCTTTTAACGTACCATTGAACCGTTCCACGAGACCGTTCACTGTGGGTGGTACGGTGTCGTGGTTAATTGTCTCAGCGATAACAATCTACTAACTTCCTCCATGACTGCCGACGTAAATTGACTACCCCGATCGGTGAGCATCTCCTCGGGGATACCCAGTCATACTGAACATATCCACGAGAGCTTCCGCGACTCGTTCGGCCTCGATGCCTGGTAGTGGTACCACTTCTGGGTACCTAGTTGCATAATCAACTAACGTTAGTATGTAACGATTCTTCCGATCGGTAGCTGGAAAAATATTGGCCCTACAATATCAACTGCGACTCGTTTGAACGGAGTGTCTATCAACGGCATAGTTCCTAACGGAACCTTGGCGATGTGTCCCTTTGACACAGTCTTTTGACATATGTCACAAGACCTACAAAACCGTGTAATGTCACTGCCCACGCCTGGCCAATAAAATTCTGATAACACTCGATCAGTTGTCTTCTTAACCCCTAAATGGCCCGCCATGATTGATTCATGTGCCACTTTCATCACGGTAGTCCTAAGTGTTTTTGGGACTACCAGCTGATGGTACATCCTACCTGACCCTATCGATTCGAAATTACGATACAACAAGTCTTTTCGGTATGCGAATTTCGATTTGTTTCCGTTCTTACTTGACCGTACCGTTCCGTCTTTTGCATTATTTCGAACTGACGTCAATGTGACGTCATGTGCCTGCGCCTCTTTGAATTCATCGCGTGATACGTTCGCGATTGCGGTAGGGACTTTGAGGTCTTATATGATTCGTCTCGGGCTGTCGTTTGTGACCTAGTTTCAACTGCGCACGATTTAGCGCCTCTAAAATCGGATATCACCGGTAACTCTGACCCGTCTACATTACCTATGGTAACATCATACATTGTATCTTTCATGCAAAGGGCTTCTACCTGACCTTTGAAAAAAGGTGTATCTAGATCTACCCGGGCGGTAGGAATTCCACTCATTTTGCTCCTATTTACCAGCATGCATGTTGAAACTTTGCTTAAAAACTGATCTGGTTGTACTAAGCTTTCCCTGACGACCACCCCGGTACACCCAGTATCTCGCATTACTGTGACCTTTTTCCCATTTAATGTGCCCTCTGCTACGGGTAGCATCCATCCATACCAAATGTACATCCGTTAATCAACTCCGGCTGTATCTCGCTACTGAACATACAATAGTGGTGTCGGTATCAACCACACAGAAATTTCCTTGGTTTTCCCCTGGTTGTTCCGTGTTTTGCCATCTACCTCTACCTCTGCCTCTAGTGTGCCTTCCACTTCTACCTCTATTTCTACCTCTGTACCGACCTCTCTGTTCTTTATCTGCAAAACTTACATGTTTCTCTTCCTCGACTGCTGCTGCTTTGTAAGCTGAGGACCGGTCACGTTTAGGACAATCGTAGGACATGTGACCTTCTTTGCCACAATGGTAACATGTCCCGCTATGCCTATCGTAGCCGTTCCTGCTGGTACTTCTGTCATAACTGCCTCTACTCGGGCTTCTATCATAACTACCCCTACTTGGGCTTCTATTGTGGTCTCTATTCTGATATCTGTCCCTATCTCGACTCCTATCTCTAGATCGATTATCCGCACTACTTACCTTGCGCCTCTGGTTATCTACTGACCTGTACTCAGTTCTGTTGCTAGTACTGTTCCTCTGAACTACATACTTGCTACCTCCTCTAGCTTCTGCAAAGTAATCTGCCTGAACCGCCATCTGATTCTATCGAGTCAAATGTTTTCTCTTTGAGAAATAAGTAGAGCTCACGACTGCATATACTTAACATCTGATCTCTGATCAGGTAGTCTAATACTCCTTCATATGTTCTATTCACCTTACCTAACTCAAACCATCTATCTAAATAGTTCTTTGACCGACTGACATATTGCACAAATGATTCACTGTGATCAGGTTTGGTGTTTTTTGAACATGCGTCTGAACCCATCTTCCGTTAGATCAAAACATTTCAACAATGCGGATTTCAACTTATCATAGTCAAGAGCATCATCAATAGGTAGTCTAGAATATACATCTAATGCCTTGCCCTTCAATAAAGCACTCAAGTGTAGTGACCACTTATCTCTTCCCCACCTTTGAATTGCTGCGTACCTCTCAAACTAGCTAGCTAAGTAGCTATCCATGTTGTCATTATTCTGATCAAAATGTGGCAGCTTCGGACCGAATGCTCTGCCATAGTCCCTATCATGTCTAACTCTTCATCTACTACTTCTCCCCCTTTCTACTTTTGCCATTTCTACCTGATGCTTAGTGTCTAATTCTCGCAATTTATATTCTAGAGCTAACTGTGCTTCATTGGCATCTAATCTATCTTTCCCCATCTGTCGCTCAACCTCTTTAGCTAACTGCTCAGCATCTAACCTATCCTTCTCAGCCTGTCGCTCAACCTCCTTAGCTAACTGCTCAGCATCTATTTGACATCACATAAGTTTGAAGGTTTTAATTTGCATTTGAATACAAAGCCATTGTTTGGAATTATTCTCATTAAATATTTGTACTGAAACGCACGAAGTTTTGTGCTTATTGTGCTTTTATATGACAGTGAAAAAATACCTTTCCATTCGATATCTTGTTTATTTTAACTCACTTTCCCATTTAATTATATGTTTTTGCTGTGTTAATTTCATGTTTTCAATCTGATATTATATAACATTAATATGTTTTGATGATAAACATTGATTTATTTTGTATTTCTGTGTTTCATTATCCAATGGCACGGTTTTCATTTCTATTTTCCATTCGTTTTTAATATTACCTAATAATTTGTAATATCTCAAGAAATCTCCATTATTTATGTCATATATAGTTTTTATATCGTTGAAGCTGTAAAAGTCTTTTATTCTAAAATCATATATGTGTTTTAAATACATTATACCTCTATCATACCATGGCTTGTTTAGTGTTAGCTTTGTTTTGTTTACATGTATTGCAGATAATCCATCTGAGAATTTAACACGTCTGTTGAAATTTGGTTTGGCTATCATTTTTCTTAGTTTCTTATTCTCACTGCCGTCTGTTCTGACAAGTTTTATGTCTACTCGTTTGCGAATATTCTCCATTGTCTTGCCAAACACAGAGATGTTCATTAGTTTGTAGAAATCTTTTTCAAATGCAGACTTTGCATTTTTACATGTTACGACGAATGTATGGTTCCATCCATGGCTTCTCCTTGAATTCTAATATTCTGTGTATTACCTTGACTTTCATGCCAAGGGATTTATATAGTTGTACATTTCTGTATTGCACCACATATTTCTTCTTGTCCATCAAATTGGGGACAAGTTTCTCTACATTTATCATGCTGTTATTTTCTAGCAGTTCTGTTTGGTATTCTGAGAGCCATTCTTTCTTCACTGCTAATTTTTCTGGAGCAAGTGGATAGTCATTGTGTGATTTGTGTAGTTCTTTGGGATATTGTAAATCAACCTCGAGTAATTAACCTTTTCCTTTCTCCGCTTTTATCACATTTACCCCTTCGCTATTTTTGCTACTCCACTTGAACCCAGAGTATGGGAGTGGCCGACTCATTGCCCAGCGGTAAAGATTATTTGCATCATAATACATGATGTAGTTGTCTTCCTTGTCAGGATTGTAATCTGCAACATGTGGATTGTTTGCTTTGGCATGCCTTTTGGATACAATATGTATTCCACCACGCATACCTTTCTCTATCAACAAATGCATATCGATATCTGTTAGTAGTTCTAAATCTATTTGTGTGTATTTGAGTAATGCATCCCATGATAGACCAAGGGCAGTGTAGTAGTGTAGTGGGTCAAGTTTGTATGCATTTATGCATGTTTTGTGTATTGTGTGATTAAATGACATTTTCGGCATTAAAACGCCATGTGCACATGTTCAGTATGTGTAGACGACGTGTGTAAAATGTCAGATTGATTGCCAAAACACTGTTGGAGAGGTTGAATACACTGAATACACGTTGAAAAGGCAGTATTGTTTCATGGTCATTATCATTATTTACGATTACCATACGGTCTTAAGAGACCACTCCTCCTGTGGCAATAGTGATCAGTGCCTTGATGGTCCAAATTGCGTTTCACTTGTTGAAAGTGTCATATCATGACTTGACAAAGTCGGAGACACTGCATTATGGTGTGCCACAAAGGCAAGCCAATGGCTAATGCTTCCATATCATTGATTCTCGCAGAAAACTAATATGCTGTGATTGAATATGAATAATGAGGCATGTTAGTTGGCCGGACGGACTGACTCTTCAAGTGGAGTAAGATCACTTGCCTCTCATGTCCAAGAACTAAATACTCTATCCATGTTAAGAACATGTTCAATTGAAGATAGAAACTGAAATGCCAAAGAAACTCTGATATCACAATATGTACCAGACCACGCATGGCAAAATGTTGCTACAAACATTTCCACACGGAAAGAAATTTGTTTATGGTTTCTGTTCACAACAACAGTCACACAGCATAAAGTCAAAAATGGCCATTGTACAGTTGAAAGAGATTTACAGTAAGCATAGTGTACCAAATACACATGTGTCAGATGAAGTCTGTAATTTTCCTACCTTGAATTTGCAAAATAATGGGATTTTCTTAATGTCACGTGCTCTATGTAGCCAATGTCCAGTGGGTTAGCTGAGCGAACAGAAATCATTGTGAAACACAGTTTTGTGAAAACAAAAGGTGAATGTACATAGGTATACTGGAAGACCGAAACTCCCATAACCCACACGGAATAGTCACCTGCACAGTTATTCGTGGAACAGCGGCTTCTATCCAGTTTACTGACCACTTGTGAGCAGGTATTTCCAAGACCAGATCTAGTCATCAACAGAGCAAGAAATACTATGATAAAATCATAGTAGCTTTCAAAATAAAGAGCTTAACATTGGCGACCAAGTTGGACTTCATAAAGACAGAAAGCAGTTTGTGTTCATTGTAGTATGAGCATAAATAGAAGAAACATACACAATATCACCACTGCATGACACATGTATAATAAATGGCGGGTCTGTGGTTATTAAAAATTGGAAACAACTTCAGTTATGTTATATGTTGTATATGGATATGTTTTCAAGCAGACACACACGTTCCAATCACAATAGCATTTCAAAGAACATAACTACTACAGCCACAGAAATACTAGAATGTGCAACAAATCTTTGATGTGGTGATGTACAGAACACACTTAATTTCAGTGGCCATTTTGAAGATAAAGATTACTCGTAGCACAATACCAGTTAGCAATAATGTGAGACATTTTCTGGCAAAATAAACATACATTCACCTTCTTTTTTTTTTAAATTTTTATACGACCGTTTAAAAAAAAACGTTACGTATTATGTTTTACCGCGGCACGGGCGGCGGACAGAAAAAGTGCATAGTTTGTGTACACACCTCCTCTGAAACAGTTTAGTCAATCGATCTGAAACTATACATACGTCTTCTACACATATGAAAGATGTGCACCTTTGTGTTTTTATACCGAAAACATATTTTTTACCAAAAATATCACCTATTTAACTTAGGCATTTTGTCCACATTTTTGTATACAATAATTATTCTATATAGGGTACATAGTTTGTGTACACAACACCTATGCAACCGGGCAGTCGATCGATCTGAAACTATACACACGTCTTCTACACATATTGAAGATGTGCACCTTGGTGTTGTTATGCCGAAAAAATATTTTTTAACAAAAATATCACCTTTTTAACTTATCCATTTTTTCTACATCTTTATATCCAATTCTATATCATTTCTACTTTACACATCTTTGCCTAAATTAGTATACATGTACATGTTTAGCACAACGCGATGAAGAAATAATGAAACAGAGATACAAATTATCAGTAATGTGTATTGCCTTGGTGACAGCTTCACATTTCTGCATCTTCGTTGTCTGGCCCATCTTCGACGGGCGTATTTTGTGACTTATGACACTCTTGTTTATAGTCGGACATTCGGTCCGGTGACTTCCGGTTTACCGTCGGACCGACGGCAATATATATATGCCTCGTTGATATTTTATTTATTTTATTATTATCATTATTATTTTATGCTTTTATCTTAAAAATCAGATCGTGATTTGACTATTCGTGACCATATAATGTTATGCCTTAGTGCTTACCCGGGGGAACAAGCTCCCTGGTAGCAAATATTTACAGGTTAATACGTGGCTTGTTTGATATCTGCCTAGGTATCGGCCCGAGGTAACTTGGTATCAGCCTGAGACCTTCGGTTGATACCAAGTTACCGAGGGACGATACCTAGGCCGATATCAAACAAGACACGTATTATTAACGTCTTTATTACTTAGATTACTTAGATATCAATTTCAATATCAATCATCCGGCAGTTGTGATAATCCTATATTAAAATCTATACCGTTATCCATGATTGAATGATGAAATACAGAGCCTACAAATTTAAACTCCCGGCATCTGTCAACATTTACGCAGCCGATAAAGTAAAGATACTCAATGCGCATGCCCAAAGGAACTGGTTTAATACGCGCGCGAGACATGGTATCGGACTGGAAACGGCGGTATCAGACTAGTAACGATGGTATCAGACTAGAAATTTCAGTAGCAGACTAGAAAACACGCATATACTGTGTATGTTATTGCTGTAGGACGTCGTGTACGTTGTTGGTGATAATGACGTGTTCGACCGTACTATTATGCATAAACAGGGCATAACTGAACACCAGTAATGTCAATGTGCACATGTCATCCATCAAAAGAATGCTAATTGGATATTCATTTAAATTATCAAAAACAATAGTGTACTCCATGCACATGTTTAAAATGGTACCAACTAGCGAACGTCATTTACATCCAAATTTGCGTGTAGACGCGTAACAACAATCAACACTCGGGTGAACGTTCATGTTATTATTTTACGTTTCTCATCGTCGGAACTCATTCATTTTTGTACTAATTATTAGGGTTAAGATGTGAAATGCGTATGTCAGTGAAGTATTATGTCAAGTGAGTTATTTTGGAATAACGTCGTTTTTGCGGTGTAGTAAACCAGTGTACACACGTGAAAAATAGAAAATAAATACCCCACATATGAAGTTAAGATATATTGATACTCAAAATATCTTAAGAGTGCAAGGCCAGTGTATCATACATAACTATTAGTGGTGTGTTAAGTTATCAAATTATAAATGGTTTGTCATTTCGTAGCCAAATCTATAAATAAGAGACGAATTTGTAATTTGGATAATTATGTCACAGATGAAAAACGTTAGCAGGAACATATTTTCATTCGCAAAGCGAGGCGACTAAACAACTACTTCGGGTATATAGTATGCATATTGCTTAGATGCACACTTTTCATTAGGGTGTACATAGTTTGTGTTATCGAAATATTTATATTTGATATTATGCTACAATAGGTGTCACATTTTTTCACAACGTCGTAAATGCGCATTTATTTTAAACATTAGAAAATTCAATCGAAGAAAATTCATGTCACACATTACAATAAGTAAATAATATTAAACTTATACAATGTGTATTTTGTAGTATATCTTGTGAAATACAATGTGTAGGATCCGTGTAGAAATGAATGAAAAACTGCGCATTTCAAAATGTCTAGTGAAAATGTCACACTTTAAGGATTACGTCGCGAATGCACATTTTTTAAAGTTACGGTAGTTTGTGTGATGCAACATATTTGCTGAATTTATATGGCACGATAATTATATTGTAACTACAAAATGTGTTTTGTAACTTCTTTCAAGTCGTGCACATTGTCTGGAGATCGCACATAAACATTATAAAAAAAATGCATTTTAAAATTTCTAGTGGAAATGTCACACCTTGCAAATTACGTCGTTATTGTGCGTTTTATAAAACGTTGCCATAGTTTATTTTATAAGAAATTTCTGTCTAACTTTCTTGTACGATACTACTATTGTAATTACGAAATGTACATTTTATATTCTTTCTGTTAATGTAAATGTCATGGTTGCTGTCCATGAACGTAATAAAATAATACATACTTCAAAATGTCTAATGGAAATTTAACATCTTCCGAATTACGTCACTATTTTACATTCTTTTAAGCGGAAACGAAGCTTGTCGGGTATGGAATATATGCCAGCATTTGTTATAAAATAATTAATATTGTAATTACAAAATGTACATTTTGTCTTCTTTCTAGTAGAGTAAATTTTGTGGCGGTCGCACATAAACATAATAAAAAAAATAGGCATTTTAAAATGTCTAGTGAAAACGTCACACGTTGCAAATTACGTCGCTATTGTACATTTTTAAAAAGTTTCTGTAGATTGTGTAGTATATTTGATATACCTAAATTTGTGGTACGATAGTGATATTGCAATTACGAAATGTGAATTTTGTCTTCTTTCTATTAAATATCTAGCACAATCCCTGACCATGAACATGTGCATAGACCTGGTGCATTCAAATGTATTATTTATATTATCATATATTATTACAGCCACATGGTGCTCGCATTATATTTACTAATGGTTATGCTACAGACAACCATTGTATTATGTACATAATTGTATGTTTGCGCTAGAAACGTTAGTCACTGCAAAATACGACGCTGACGTTCATACGTCGATTTCAGCCGGGAATAACGTCGTTATGACGTTATCAAATGTATCACTAACAACGTACACGACGTCTAGGCAAATACAGGCAATTTCTAGGCAAAAATTTATATCTAAGTAATAACTTCAATTAATCTGCCATTCTCTATGATTTCAAAACGTTTGTATAAAAAGAGCAAAATATGTTGTTGAACATATTGTTCTAAAATACGACAGAACGCAGAAAATGCGATGTAGTTTTCAAAAATTGAAGAGGGGGGGGGGGGGGCGTGGGAGGCCCTCGATCCACTCTCGGTCGACGAAAGAGTGGTGCCCGTTCGCCGGAACAATGGTATTGCCTAGGTGACTTTCAGGCTCTGGCTACGACACTAAAACCCGTTGGCCCAGCTTTACATGACCTTAGCTATTGATAGGCCGTTCAAAATATAAATAAAATCAGAAGTTGTACATTATATGGGCATTAAAATAACGAGACATTTGGAAACTATTGATATAAGTATTTAATATAATTCTTAGCTATTGTAATAATGGACTATTGTTTATACGGACATAAACACATATCATTATATACTAACATACGCATTTACATATATGTGGCTGTGACTGGAGAAGTGGGGCTTATGGGTTCTGCGACCAGTGTAGATCCAGATCAGACTGTGCATCCGCACAGTCTGATCAGGATCTACACTGGTCGCCATGTCATCAATGAAATATCCGTCATGCGCGTAACAAGCAATATAGATCGTTATCAAGATACAGTGTACATGTGCTACACTGACCACAAATGCCATAAGCCCCGTTTATCCAGACACAGCCACATACTGTAGGTCATGATCTGACAAAACTGGCATTATATCCTTTCTGGACTTTCTGGGCGTAGTAAAACTGACCTTATTTGCAATAAATATAATATAACATTGCTGGTGATTTAATATGATATTTTTTAAAACTCGTTCACTGATTTCATAATTATGTCATATATTCATTCGGTAGGCCGCCCATGCAGACCATATGTACATGGTCAAACGACTTTGACATTTGCGTAAACTATTTAGTGGGGTACATTCATCAGTGTTTTTAATATGTAAATATCGTAACACAACCGTGTTGTGGGAAATCATATGGCTCGTCTCATGTCTCGTATGAAGCCAGCCATGCGACGTTGACATTTGCGTTAAATATTTAGTGGTGTTCATCCATCAGTGTTTTAAAATGTCGTCAAATTTGTAAATATTTTTCATGAGATATCGCGCATCTTCGTAGGTACATTATCACACATTTGATGTACACATGGGCAATGTATTTGCACGATGATGTGATAACACAGTTAGATCACGTTCTTCCGCATGTACGATCGATAATCCACTCCCTAAAGCTCGCGGAATATCTTCTGTGCTAGCTACAATAATTCGCCTCCGATATGTTATTTTGTACCTCGCGAGAGGTATGGAGCGGGGTAGCAATTTTGTTTCTACTCCTGTGCATGTGGACGAACCGTGATCTAACTGTGGCAATTCATATGGCTTGTCTCATGTCTCATATAAGACAAGCCATGTGATTTTGTACCAAAGAACATGTGCGATTTTTAATTAAACATATTTACAAAATTTACTATATTTTCCGTAAATGATGTCGAAAGGTGACGAAAGTTCCATAGCAAATGTGGAATTGAAATTGAATTGGGTACAAAATCATAAGAGTTTACAATATGATCGCGTCATATGCGACAAGCTTGTCGCATATGACGCGATCATATTGTAAACTCTTATGAGCGTGAAGCATAGTTACAAAACCGATGAAAACGACCAGAAAACTACGGCGCCCCGTAGGGGACATGAACTTTTTTTATTAATTCGTTCCCACCAAATAACAATTCGTTCCCTCAATTTAACAATTCGTTCTTTCGAATTAACAATTCGTTCCCACGCAATAACAAAGCGTTCCCTCGAATTGACAATTCGTTCTCGCGATATAACAATTCGTTCCCACGATATAACAATGTTTATTCGAGGGAACGAATTGCTATATCGTGGGAACGAATTGTTAAATTGAGGGAACGAATTGTCATTTCGTCCCCTGCAATGATGAATATGGCAAGACATACATACACAACAACCTGCGTTAGTCTTGCACAGATGTCAACGTTTCTGAACATCTGTTTACAATATGAACTCGCTGTCAAGCAGTTCGATTGTCTGAGCCTGAGCTGTAGCTCAGACTCAGCCGATCAAGCTGCTTGATTTGTAGCACAATATTCAATTATTTTGAAATACAAAAAGACAAATATTGGCAAAATTAGCGCCGGCAGTGGTGTACCATAAGGTGTGAATGATCGTTGGTAACAGGGTATGGGATCACGTGGTCAATTGTTTTGTCTGGAGTAATGGCGGCGCCCATGATGTATCGGGTAAATCTTATTTTTCATTAATACGACTGCGGTTTCTTCCTTTTAATGGTCCAACCATTAACACTACAAGTCCGCCAATACCAAAGTTAGCAGCATTACTTATATAGTTAGTCTGAACATTCTGCAGAGAAAGTTGAATCGGACGGAATCGAACGTCGTTTAAACTTGGTTCGATTCAAATTTCTCTGCAGAATGTTCGTACTAACTACATGAGTAATGCTGTGAAATTTGGTAGTGTTAGCGGCTGGAACATGGTCACCATTAAAAGGAAGAAACCTCAGTTGTAGTGATGAAAAATAAGATTTACCCGAGACCTCATGGGCGCCGCCATTACTCCAGACAAAACAATAGACAACACGATCCCATACCCTGGGTAAGGTAGTGCATTACTTGCAAGCCAGGTCACATGATGATAGTACACATCGTCACATGTGATGCACCCGCACCGGCGTAAAATGTTTCACGTCGAATAATGCAGTGTTTTCCTGTCAAGATGACACTCAGCTCTACGTAGAACCATCGATAACTCACATTCGTCATCTAGTAACCGGCGCAAATATCTAAACTTTTGTCTTAACCCTTACAACGTTGAATCGAATTAGTTCGTCTGCTGTTTAATTTATATTTTCCACTCGGCAAAAACATGCTTCGTCAGCACTTTAGAATTATTTCTAAAGTGCTGTTGAACCATGTTTTTTATAGAGAGAAGTCAAAATATGATACAACAGCAGACGATAATTTTTCCCGCATTCTAATGGTAGACTCCTTGGACGTTTTTCTTTGTAACTCCCGGGCAGCATCTCGGCTAACACGAGTAGCAGTGGAACAAGCAGAGTTCCTACTAGAGTTAATGAATTTGACCTTTGAACCTACATTGTAACTCGATTCGAACCCGGCTATGTGGTGGGTTACTAGAGTTCCAACTCGAGTTGGACTCGAACAGCGACTCTGCTTGTTTCAGTGCGAATCGGGTTACACGGGACGTGCAAAACGGCCCTGTATTGGCATCGGCTGGACACTGAGTGCAAAGGTCATGAAGTTATTGTCGCTTAGTGACACAATTATTTTGACCCACGTTTAGTCCCCTATCGGGTGGCCGCAGTGTTTACAGAATAATCCGACGCCATTGGACGCATCCTTCATCTCAACCTTGTTGACCCCGTGGCCAGGTGGCGCCTTTTCAAGGACGATAATTGTGTCGCACTCCTCGCTCTCCTTCAACGCTGACAGGTCCTGCGGATGCCTGCAATATCACGTGACATGGGAATTCGTGTTATAGCGGGTGGATACAAACGACACCACCGTTCAAACTGCTATCTCTAATAGATATGTATCATAATTCTACTGTCGCTATCAGGTCGATACTACGATGCCGATAGTATGATGCTACGATTGGGGTGGCAGGTGGTAATTTAACGATCGGTGTTCATCCATACCGGAATTCCGACTGGATACCTGGTTTGGCCCTCACATACGTCTTTGGTATTTTGTATGTGACAGTTGAATCTGGTTATACCCTTATGTGAGTATTACGATTAATATTCGTAATCCTATTTTAGGGGAAGGGGTAATTTTAACGATCGGGATTCATTCTTACTTGAATCCAGACTGGAGACCTGTAGCCGATATGTCATATTCGTTGCAAAAATATGAATATCCTCTATATATTGTACCTGATTTTCACACTTCCATTCGAGTAGTTCTCCAGTATCTCCTCGACCTTGGAATCAAGCGAGCCCTGCTTGAAACATCCCAATGTCTTACTGGCCGAGAACAAATCGATATCGAGGCTCTGCTGTTTTGATTGGTCCCGGAGGTGCACGCGCCTGCGCGGTGAGAGTCGCAATGGTCTTCCGCTAAAATCGGTGTTTGTGATTTCCTTCGCGTATTGCGCAATCAGTTGCTAAAATATAATCAATGACTATTGTTATTATATTTTGTTTGTTCTTTAAAGGTCATATGAATAGAAAAAAGTTTAAATATATTCTGTGAACTGATAGATAATGAGAATACAAACCACATGTAGAAAACCCCATGTAAACATTATAATCCGTTCAAAAGTTATGCAATTTTTTTCCAACAACATTTTTAAAATCCCAATAAAAAGTTTTAATTAAAATAAAAATATTTTTTACATTTGTCATTTTATTTCATCATAAATAAGTTCATGTAATAAAACAATGAGAATGAAAATCACTTAGACTTAATATAAATACATATACATGTACAAATAATTGTTCTTCTATGACCTCATAGTGGAAAACGCATATTTCAGCTAATTAAAATGTTCAAACCTTTGTAACCTTTTTCATATTCGTTATTTTTATATTCGATTTTTAGCTTTTATTTTATATTATCAAATCGTATTACATGTATTTACAATAATACAAAAGTTGTTCATATGATCTTTAATAGCAGTTTTCCATTTCATAGAAGTTCGTGTTAATGCAGATTTTGTCCGTCCCACGTGCACGGCGGGTATAATACGTTACGCAGCGAGTTGGCATTGCCAATAGTTCAGACACGTTGTCATCTGGGGAAGATTCACGCAGGCGGTGTGTGTATTTACGTAAAGCAGCGAGTTGGCATTGCCAATAGATGTTCAGACACGTTGTCATCTGGGGAAGATTCACGCAGGCGGTGTGTGTATTTACGTAAAGCAGCGAGTTGGCATTGCCAATAGATGTTCAGAAACATTTGTACTCTCGGCAAGATTCACGCAGGCGGTTGTGTATATAGGCAGGCGCAGACAAGCAAACTACTTGATTGCGAGTTGACATTGCAGGGGCATCGGAACAGGTCCGGCAGGTCCAGCGACTGCCGGATCAATACTTTTGACATATTTGTAATTCATACAAAAAACGGAACATAAATATTTTTCTGCAATTTTCTCATTTCTTATCAAAAGTGTATGTTGTTACCACTCAGTTGAACCGTCTCGGCGAGACGGTTCAACTGAGTGGTAACAACATATACTTTGGGTGGGTAGCGGAGGCACCCAGTCGATTCGCCTGACCAATCTTATGAAGCTTCCGGCGCCCCTGCATTGCCAATAGATATTCAGAAACGTTGATAATCTGGGCAAGATTAACGCAGGCGTTTGAGTACATATGAGCCGCCATCATCTTTGATCATTCTGTTTATTGCAAAAGAGGAAAACATACCAAGTTTCTTCTTTTACAAAATGCATAATTATTTGCTTTTATTTATGTGTTTTTCTTTACGTTTTACGACACCCTTGGGAAAAGCTAAAACTCCAAATATGGAGTTTTAGCTTTTTCCAAGGGTGTCTGAAAACGTAAAAACAAACGGCACAAGTAAATGCAAATATACGACTTTGCAAAAGAGGAAACCTAGTAGACTTTCCTCTTTTACAGTAAACTGAATTATATGTGAACAATAATTTATACTTAAATACGTATACCTACCTGGTTGTTGTCAAGCTTGGCGGCGAAACTGCCGTTGATGAACTTAGGCGACATGGGCACGTTACTGTGGATCAGCCATATCCCGCAGTGATACTGGCCAGCGATTGGCTTAGAAATGAGGGCGAATTATAAATAGCTTTACATATTTATCACATCTTCGATACATTTTCGAGTTTTTTTTTATGCATTTACACAGTACATGGGCAATGTATGGACCAATGATGGTGATGTGATAACACAGTCAGACCACCTTCATCCTTCACGTTCGCTATTAAGCTCGCGGATTATCTCCTCGTACATGCGGATGAACTGCGATCTAACTGTGACGTATACCAACCTGGTTATTGTCAAACATGGCGGCGAAACTACCGTTGATGAACTTGGGCGACATGGGCACGTTACTGAGGATCAACGATATCCCGAAGTCCTTCCGTTTGTGGGTGAGAGGCGTCAGGGGAGATAACTGCTGCTCCTTTTCCTTCATTACCTCCTTCTCAGGTAGTTCGAACACTTCGTCGTCAAATGATTCTGAAAATATGGCTGTAACTGGAGAAATGGGACCGTGACTGGACATTTGATTTATTGGTGTTTAACGACCTATCAACAGCTGAGGTCATTTAAGGTCAGGACAATGGGTTCGATCGCGCATTTAACCTGCTGGATTGGAAGAAATCCCAAAATCAGAACGGAATATTTACATAAAAAATATACATATTCAGTCCGAAAATTCGAATAACCCAACTTTGTGCCACAACAAAGTCACCTGGCCCCTTCCCATAAAAGTAATACGATTATGACCAGATTCAACTCTTACATACAAGAAAGCCAAAGGCGTTCCAGAGGACCAAACCAGTCTTCGGTCGGGATTCTGGTAAAGACGAATCCCAACCGATAAACTATTTTCCTGCAATAGCAGTAACCGTTGTTTTATTCAAGCTTTACAAATATTTTATTTTATTTTAATCCCTCTATAACGCCATAAGGGTAATTGCATATTCCAAACGTATTTAATATTAAATTTCTTCTTATTTTTTTATTATTATTATTTGATACTTGAAATACAACCACTTTAAAATTAACAAAAGCAGCACTTTCTTCCACATGTCAGTTGTACTTAATTTTGATATGTTTCATTGTCATTTAACCCCAATAATACTGTCTGTTCATGATCGCAAAGCATATACGCATGTCTTGATGTAGTCATCTGTCTGTTTTACAGTGAATTCTCTCTAAACCGGACACCGTGGGACCTCCCAGGGTGTCCGGTTGAGAGAGGTTTCACTGTAGTGTCAATTTGCTAATACATTTTTCAGAAGATACTCGTTTTAATTAGGAACAAATCTCACACACGGATACACACATGGACGGGCACTATATGACTCTATGCCCAGACTGGGGGCGTAACACATATAATCTTCATAGGTTAAGGACCCGTTCTATACATGTAGCCGATTTCACCAAAATTATAAGTATACATTTCTTACTAAGTAGACTTTGAGGGAGACATTTTCAATTTAAGGATACATTTATTATTAATTTTTATTACACTGAATTTATGACATTATCACAGCCATTTTGGCTGTGATAATGTAATCAATTCAGTATAATAATTCTGCATACTTTTAAACATCAAAATATGCAGTCGTTAGTTCTATATGAAATAATACATTTCGGGAAACATAAATGATTACTCCCTCAAAGTATACTTTGCTAGATAAGTATGCTTTGCAATGTTGGTGAACTAGGCTACTGATTATCATTTGATTCAAAGATAATTGCTTTGTAAATGTGATGGAATATATGTATAACATATATGTGAACACTGCCACGTTACAGTATCCTATACGGCACATGGAGTAGCGAACTCAGCCATCTTTGTGTGTTCAAGCCATCAGCCACTTTCACCTCTTCTGGCGTTTGACACAACCGCAAAATGTACTCTGTTATTAGCTATCAAATCCAGTGACATGTAGGCAGTTACCTGAGTGTATTGTGTATGGTGTCCACTCACCCACTAACTATGACTTTACCTATGGGTAACGTGTACACTAACAATATGCTTGATGGGAGAAATGTTCAGATATCTCGTCTTTTGTATAGTTTGCTGGCATAATATTTACAGCACGCCGTTGTCATATCTCTCTATTATGAATTGCATCAAATTTTATTTGGTTTACTGTCATATTATCTTCTGTATGTGATAAACGCACAAAGTGGTGAAACTGTACAATGGCATGCACATACAAAGATGGCGGAGAAGGCAGCTCAATGTACCATATATTATAAAGCAACAAGACAATATTCACATGTTATATTCATATATCACATCACTCTTATGAAGCAATTATCATTGAAGCCAAGTGTATGTAGGTCCTAATACCTTAAGACGGTCATAAACTGTTAAGGAGGTTGAGCTCACATTACGTATCTGCTGACTGCATGGACTATATGAACGAACATGTTTGAAAACACAACTTGATTTGTATCTGTCATGGCTAATTAATACTCTATGCTCTATGTGGTTACGACTTGGTAAATAGGGCTTATGGGTATTGCGACCAGTGTAGACCCAGATCAGCCTGTGCATCCGCACAGTCTGATCAGGATCTGCACTATTCGCCAGTCCATCAATGAAACGCCCTTCGTGCTTCTAAAAACCGATATAGATAGTTATCCGGCTACAGGAGTGTGCCGTTTGATCGTCCGGGACGTACACTGGTCACAAATTGCATACTAATTATTTATCTTGAATATTGCGCTTGAAATCAAGCAGCTTCATTGTCTGAGCCTGAGCTGTGCTACAGCTCAGGCTCAGACAATCAAGCTGCTTGATTGTGAGTTGGCATTGCCAGTAGATGTAAACGTTGATAATCCGGGCAAGATCAACTAATGGGGTTATGTATCGTATATTGAACGACAGACTCAAGCTAAAATCCTTGCAAGTACATGTAGTATAGATTCAGATAAACCAGTATAAATATGGCATGACTGGATCATCCTTAGTTCTGAGTACATAATAATAATTACATTCATTACACTGCATTACATAATAGTTATGACGGAGTAGTCTTTCCAAAATGTGCGTTTGAAGCGTTCTTTGTTTACTTTCTACTTCGTTGAGAGTGACCTAAGAACTTTGCTAATACACACTTTATTATGTGAGTTTATGGTAATAGTTTTGTCATATTTTAGAATTGTCTCTCAATAACAATATAGCGAAGTATGAACGTCAACGCCCTGTACGGTTTTCGTATATTTTACTGCGCGAAGTGTAAATGCTAATACGCACAGTTTTACTGTGTAGCGTGGTGTAGCGATGTAGCGCAACATGTTGCCTATAAAGCGGAAAACGTGCAGCTACCATTTATCCAGTCACAGCCAAATATACGATAAAAATGGACTTAATGGCTTGGTGAACAGTGTAGCCATATATAGCCTATGCTATATACGTAGCTACTGAGCTGAATGTTTGCTATGTGTACAGTGAAACCTCGCTAAACTGGACACCCTGGGAGGTCCCCTGTGTGTCCGGTTTAGCGAGGTTACAGGGATGGGTGGAGTCCTAGCGGTTACAGCACCTGACTTCCAATCCGGAGGTTGTGGGTTGAAACCTAGCCTTAGGCATCAACACTATTTACATCCTATTGGTCTGTCGGATGATACTTTATACCGTGGTCCCGTCTCTATATGACCTTAGCTGTTCACTTTCACTTTTCCACTGTATACAGGCATATGAACTATTCAAAGCACGTGTATGACTTTCGTAATGGCGAACGGACAGTATGACCAGTTTTTATAAATGCTAGTGAACCACAGGTGGGTGTGTGAACAGATTGTCAGAATGTTGGTGTCATATGGGTATTTGGGTTGATTTTGGGTAGATGTGGGTGGATTTCGTTGGTTTTGGGTAATTTACATAGTTTTGTGCAACTAAACTCAATCATTGCACACGACAGTTAATCCTCAACTATCTACACATTCACCATTCCGACCGAACTTTCGGGCCCCTTTCTTACTGTAAATCGTACGGGAGGTGACGTACATTGTATGTTGGTAACAATGCACCCAAACCACCGGGGTATCGAGGTTCCACTGTATCAGGAATGTCCCCACTCCCACAATACAACAGCGAACAGTGTTAGCGCAGACCAGACTCAGCGGATGAGTCTACACTGGTAGTAAACACAACAAGGGCATCGTTATCACTAAGCTAATCCCCCCGCTGGAAGCCTTGATACTAATAATAATAATAATTACAAAAAAAACAGTTTTGCCTTGCAAACAAGTAGTTGCAAACAGTAACTCTTGCAATCAACTCCTGTACCGTCCGTAGTCGGGCTACGCATGGTACGGGAGTAGATTGCAAGAGTTACTGTACAACTAACATATAAGGTGAACATAATTGCTCAGTGACCTTGACATTGGGTACTCGAAGGTTGGTCGTGTGCAAATCAAAGCACCATCCATAGACACACATTGTGATCAAATATTATCAAAATCGGTGACAAGGTTCATGAGTTATTCAAAATGAAAGGTGTTACAAACGTACGCATGTACGCACGTACATGGAGTAACGCTATATCCCCTCTTGCTTATCAGCGAGGGGATAACACACCCTTTTTATCCCGTCAACACAGTGCGTATGTGCCGTGAAACACAGTGCCGTGAAACACAGTGCCGTGAAACATTTTTGATATCCAGTCAGTACTATTTTTGCATTTTAGTCATGTTTAGGTGTTGACGGGATAAATAGAATTCTATTTTTCTCGTGGGAAGCGACACATTCTCCCCTGCCTAGAAGCTCTTTGTGACTATCAGCCGTGCTCCAATACACAAGGCTATAATTGAGTCAAGCCATGTGATTTTGTATGTAAGAAGATTTTTCCTGAAAAAATAATTTACAGAAACTGTGATACTTTCTCTAAATAATGTCGAAAACTGACGAAATTTGCAGAGCAGTTGCGGACTAGCGTTCCGCATTTATTGTGAAAATTCCATCTACTCACGACGTCATTGGCGGAAAATATCG
Source organism: Conchocele bisecta (assembly GCA_029237695.1). Classification (NCBI taxonomy): domain Eukaryota; kingdom Metazoa; phylum Mollusca; class Bivalvia; order Lucinida; family Thyasiridae; genus Conchocele; species Conchocele bisecta. The sequence continues at coordinate 55,148,585 of CM055275.1, read as the reverse complement.
TATATTTTGTACAAACTCCCATGATTTAGGTACAAACTCCCATGATTTAGGTACAAACTCTCATGATTTGTCTCATATGCGGCGATGTGCTCTGTACTTCTTAAATTGTTTAATTTACCTAATTTGTTTCGCCCTACTTAGTTTCATACACACATATTTGGGATCACGTAGTATCTGCACGGCGTGACTTCGTGAGTTTTAGATATGTTTACAGAGTACTTCCTTTAATATGTTTCCGAAGAAATGACGGATTTTATATAGGAATGAATGGCCTTTTTGTGGAATTTATCGGGGTATAAACTTGGAAAAGTCGCGGGAATACTGGACGAAGGCCGGAAGGCCTCGTCCAGTATTCCCGCGACTTTTCCAAGTTTATATCCCCGATAAATTCAACAAAAAGGCCATTTATTCCTTATAATTACAGCATTTGAAATACATTCATCAAGGTCCACTCAGTAGGCACAACATGTTCTCTATATCGGAGACATCATCTGAGACATTTTCTGGCAAAATAAACATTCAGTCACCATTACCCCATGAACTGATATCATACCTCATTTGCATATGAAAATAGCCTGATACCACCGCGCGTCACTATCAGTAAAATAAATATTACTAAATGATTTTATCTGTATAGCGGACACTCGTAATTTTTAGAACTGGTGGAATAGTGACACAATTATACACTTATATTATTCCTATCAAGAACCTGTTGTGCCGACTGAGTGGGCATGTACCTTTAATCTCACAATTATGTCGTTTTGACGCAGAATCGGTTACCGCCAATGCAAATACAACTAAAGAGCTCGGTACCATTATAAATAATGGCATTACAAAATTAATTGCCGATTGAGAAAATGGATTTCCTTTGACCAGTAGCCGATTTCACCAACATTGCAAAGTATACTTTACTAGCAAAGTATATTGAGGGAATAATCGTTTATTTTTCCTGAAATGCATTATTTCATATAGAACTAACAAATGCATATATTTCATGATTAAAAGTATGCAGAATTATTATACTGAATTTATTACAAATTGACTGTGATAATGTAATAAATTCAGTATAATAAAAATTAATAAATTTATCATAAAATTGAAAATTTCTCCCTCAAAGTATACTTTGCTACTAAAGTATACTTTGCAATGTTGATGAAATAGGCTACTGGTCAGTACGGAGCCCCACAGCGGACATGGATTATTTTTTATTAATTCGTTCCCACAAAATAGCAATTCGTTCCCACGATAAACAATTCGTTCCCTCGAATTAACAATTCGTTCCCACGAAATAACAATTCGTTCACTCGAATTGACAATTAATTCCCACGAATTAACAATTCGGGGAATAATAAAATACGTCCCTTGCGGGGCTAAGTAGGTCAGCCAACGCATACATCCGTCAGCTAAAACTGCTTGTGTTATAACATACCAATCTGCAATTTTATAAACACATACGATGATCAAGATCTACACTGGCAACATATGCCATACGTTCCCCTCTATCACATGGCGGCCCAAAATACAAACATATAGACATGGAGGCCGTTTCACTAAACTTCGTACGACTAAAATGTTCGTCAGTGCAAAATTATGGTAGTCTTGTAAACAAATTATGGCTTTCTTGTAAACAATTATTGTATTTACATTTATTGAGCATAGGCTGCATAGCCAGCCTATATGCAGCCTATGTTCAATAAATGTAATTACATCAATTGAAATTTCCAGACGATCCTAAATTGGCACTTACGAACATTTTAGTCGTACTAAGTTTAGTGAAACGGTTCCCAGACATATAAATAGGTTACCAAACACGAGTAACGTCCCTTAGAACAACTTCTGTGAATCCCTTGACGTCAGAATTGGCGGAATGAGTCGGTTTGATGCCACGGTGCTTAGTTTAAACTATTTTCGAAAAATTTTTTTTTTTTTTTTTCGACAATTGTAATTTTTTATCGCCAATTGATTTTTTTTTTTTTGAAGTGGCGATTTTTTTTATTTTCCCCAGCGGAATACCTGCCCCAGTAAACGCAACATCCCATGGTTTCAGTCCTGAATTATACACTGGAAGTAGTTACAAAGGGCGGTTACTCGTGACTTTCCATGTTCGGTAATCTAACTATAACACTGGATTATAGGAACACCCTACCAGCGGTGAGTAGTTTAGTGTGGGTTTCACGGATGATCTTCCAGTCCCGATCGATGTCCGCTTCTGTAGTGTATTGTGACGTCACGGTAAACCTCATGACGTATTTCCCCTTCAGTGACGCGGGAACCATGTGCAGCTTCCGGATCTGTTAAGTCGTTTCAGTAGAAGCTCGGTGCTGGCGTTGTGACCCTTAAAGCAAACAATAATAATTAAAACACACCCAGTAATGCACAATTCGCGCGAAACCATAATATGTCGTTATGGTGACTGTTGCGTCGCGGTTTTGATCTTTTCGCTAAAACTGTAGCTTTACGCGTTTTTACAGTGTGGATTTGGACTATGTAAACGTCATGAAAGCACGAATTTTCTGTTTGAATTCGCTTTTTCATGATTTCAGCTGTTCACCTTTGAGAATTCGAGTTAGAAATTAAAACTCGTGGTTATGAGAAAGAGAAAATTCGCAGAATGAAAAGGGGCAATTCGGTAACATTTCGTAGTTGTGTGAAAATTCGAAACTAATTTCGCGAAATATTTCAGGTTGAACTTTAACGTTTTCTCGGTTCGACACTGTAGAAGCGAAAAAGCGAGATCGCAATGGACGAATACAGTCATCATAGATCATAGTTGAAGAGCAATGTCGTCGCGAAACATCATAAAATCGTGAGACCTCACATTTTCACCACAGCGATACATGCACATGAGGTGTTTCAAAACAAAACAGTAACATTATCGCCACGTAATTGCTATTATTTTTGAGACATTGAAGTCATAATGTACATGGAATATATGTACATAGAGAATAGTAGGTTAGTGCCGTGAACGGGAAACGGGATGGGCGAGGCTCTGCCGAGCACATCCCGCTTCCATGCCGCGCCAGATATTGTTTCCCATTCACGACACTAACTACTATTCTATTTATCCCGTCAACACCTACAAATAGCTTTAAAATGCAATACAAATAACCCCAGCCACCGCACATATTCATACGCAGTGATTAGGTCGTATTGACAGGATATCAAAAATGTTTCGCGGCACATACTCACTGTGTTGACGGGATAAATGTATGTCCTCAATCGAAGATCAATGTAAATGGTACACCAACAAAGATAGTCGTATTCAGCACAACTCAACATAGTAAACTAGATCTATAGCAAGCGAACAGAGGCTCACGGATACACCCGGCCGCCGCATGAACCAACACACAACATATACTTTAACGCAAATCTTACGGACGGACAAACGGACGGATGCAAATACGAAAACTATATAACCTTCGTATGCAAGAGGGGATAATCACTATCAAGTATTCAGAAAATACTAATACAGAACATTACTAGAGTTACCTACCTTGACGCGGAAAACGACCATGCCGAGTATTCGTTCCTGCGGAATCTCAAACCGCTCGTCACTGCGGACTTTCTCCTCGAAATACGTCGCCAGGCGCACACCCTGTACATACATGGGCATGTAATTACCTCCCTGGAAGTATCGCTGTATTTCACCGATATTGATTTCTAAAATCGTTCGTAGTTTCCAGAAATGACGTCATAATTTGACAAAAAGTTCTGAGCTCGTGCGGAATTCAATTCCGCACGAGCTCAGAACTTGTTGTCAACTTTCGACGCGATTTACAATAATTGTTGACATCGAATTACATCGCTAGGCGCCCACCCTGTACATATATGAGCATGGGGTTACCTCCCTTGAAGTATATCTGTATTTTAGGAGGTCCCCAGTGTTTCAGGTTTAGAAAAGTTGGACTGTAACACTGCTATATGTGGCTGACTGGTGAAATGGGGCTTATGTGATTTTAAATAAGTGGCCCCATTCAGTTCCTTGTTGATTTAGACCCCTGCCTCTCCTGACCCTTTCATTTGACTTGCACTGATTTAATTTGTTTCCGCTATTACTATAATTACACGTACAAGGTGTATGATCACGTGGTTATAACAACAACACCAAGTACTGAAACTTCCAGAAGCCCTCCGATTCAAAGTACGTATTATTTTATTTTCTCCTTATTATGTAACGGATTTTGATGAAATATGTCGCATCAAACGCATCTTGTTAAGCTGCATTTGGTGGTCTCGGTACTTCGGTCAAACTGCTGTCGTTTTTGCGAAGAATCGATTTCCGTGTCTACTGACACGGACATAGATTCTTAGCAAAAACGGCATAAGTATGTACCGAACTCCCGGGACCACCACAAACAGCTCACGCAGACGCGTTTGCTGCGCCATATTTCATCAAAATCCGTTCATATTAAAGGTACATGCCCACGCAGCAGGTTACACTGTACTACTACTTTTCATTTTCTGTCATGCCTTATATGAGCCATTTGTCTACCCACTAACGAGTTATTTTTAATTACGGCGCGTGTTAATTGGTGTTAAATCGCATTTTATATGCCGCGACCAGAAAGGGTATTTTCCGACCTCGTGCTATTTTTACCAACACGCGTCACGTGACACGGTCAATAATATCAATTA
>CM055275.1:54895729-55143450 GCA_029237695.1 Conchocele bisecta | reverse complement strand
AATAATATCAATTATTTGACATGCGCAGTGAAGTATCGGAAGTTGAGAAGAAAATCTCTGTTCGAGTCCAAATATAAATCTCCACGTAACTCTTTCCATTTGGTGATCTGGTCGCCAATATTAACCACTCTCTCTCTCTCTCTGTACTGCCTGTCCCTCAGACATTTCGCATTTTTTGACGACGCCGTTTCATACAATTTCCGTCCTGGACGTTTCGACATGTTGATATTCTTGTTTACATATTGGGAAGCCTGATGTGAAAGTCGTCGTCCCCGCACATTATCAAAATAGACTGTTACCGCCGCGCGTCGCTAACAGTAAATTGATAATTAATAAATGATTATATTTGTATAGCGGGCACTCGTAATTTTTAGAACTGGTGGAATAGTGACATAATTATACACTTATTTAATTCCTATAAAGAAAATGTTGTGCCTACTGCGTGGGCATGTACATTTAAGGAAAATATCAAATAATACTTACATTGGAGTGGGCGAGCCTTCAACACTTTCAGCCACTGTTGTTGTTGTAACCACGTGATCATGCACCTTCACGTATACAGTAACACGTTTCTTTGTTTAAAGATGAACTGTTGAGCTGCATATACGTTGGTCAGACAACATTGCGGAAACTGGTTACACATATCGTACGAACAATCGTAGGACCGATTATCTCAAAACATGGATTAGTGTACGGAGCACCGCAGGGGACGTACACTTCTATTTTATTAATTCGTTCCCACGAAATAACAATTCGTTCCCACGAATTAACAATTCGTTACCTCACACGAATTAACAATTCGTTCCCTCAATTTAACAATTCGTTCCCACGAATTAACAATTCGTTCTCACGATATAACAATTCGTTCCCACGATATATCGTGGAAACGAATTGTTAATTCGTGAGAACGAATTGTTATTTCGAGGGAACGAATTGTTAATTCGTGGGAACGAATTGTTAGATCGTGGGAACGAATTAATAAAAAAATCCATGTCCGCTGCGGGTCTCCGTACTGTTGACCTAACGTAGCATTGGCTGATTGTTTTATTAACATACAGTGGGGTCAGCGTGTAAGTGCACACACGAACGAACACGACAGGTTGGAACCAACCTGTCGTGTTCGTTCGTGTGTGCACTTACACGCTGACCCCACTGTATCTACAGGCGTAACTGCACGGGGGAGTACATTTTGTACATATGGTTCAACGCTGACATTACAATACACAACATTTTTGACCAGTGACCTTGGGTATAGGTGCCGTATGGGTGGACTATAGAATGCATACATGGATGGTGATAAAGATGTGGAGGGAAATGGGAAAACATATCTGGTAAGGCTTAGGAAACGGGATGGGCGAGGCTCTGCCGAGCACATCCCGTTTCCGTGCCGCGCCAGATATTTTTCCCATTCACAGCACTAATCTACTATTCTATTTATCCCGTCAACGCTACAAATGGCTTTAAAATACAAACAAAATAACCCCAGCCACCGCACATATTCATACGCAGTGATTAGGTCGTATTGACAGGATATCAAAAATGTTTCACGCATAAAAAACAAATCAGAACTGAAATACAGTATCCTGATACTGTGCCAGGCACACTTACTATCCCAGTAAGATTCACGGTTAAGATTTGAATCCACCAGGAAAGATTCATCGTTGACATAGGCATACTCTCCAATGGCACCATACAACTGAACCAGCAAACAAGGTCAAATACAGAGTTTCCAAACATGGCGTACAAATCAAATTTTCCGCACAATTATCTGTCATAGATGACGTCATCAAATGGCTGTAAGTTCGTTATAGCAGGCGCGCACTGATTCGTTTGCAATCACCGCAGTCTAGGAATTTCCAGGGACTTGACAGATCATCAACAACGATTGCAGATAATACAAGCTTCACTTTATCATGGATATAGCGCATCGGACGTTAGGGACGATTTAATATTATATTTATTAAACGAGTTTACTGATTTCATTAGAAACGAGGTTGTGCCGAGCTTCTTAGGAAATTAGTCAACGAATTTAATAAACACCGTATTAAATCATCACAAATGTTAGATTATATTTATTGCATTTATAAGCACATCATCATAATATGAAGCTGTAGTGATCACCTAACATGTTTTCTATAGTGGGGTCATTTGTATTTGTATTACAATTTGTTAATACACTGCGGGCGCACATTGTAAGCAATGCATCGCGTTACACAAGCGCCTGTGTTAATATTGCCCAGCTTATCAACGTTTCCGAACATCTATTGGAAATGCCAAGTCGTCATCAAGCCCCTGACCTACCTCGCGTATATGACGTTGCAGTCCATCGACGCCGAAGGATCGAATCACAAACCACAACTTCAAGGCTCGGAATCGTCGGCTTAGTGGTATTTGCCAGTGCTGGAACAGACACACACATGTGACACGCCATGTGCCAAAATGCATGCGTTCATATAGAACTAACCACAGGATACATTTGATTTTTAAAAGTATGCAGAATTATTATACTGAAGTAATTACATTATCACAGCCAAAATGGCTGTGATAATGTAATAAATTCAGTATAATAAAAATAATAAATTTTCCTGAAATTGAAAATGTCTCCCTCAAAACATATATTTTGCTAGAAAAGTATACTTTGCAATCTTGTTGAAATAGGCTACACTTTTTGAGCCGCGTATTTTTTAATTCCATATGACCATTGCTACTTACATTATACAAATTACACACTCTCTCTCTCTCTCTCTCTCTCTCTCTCTCTCTCTCTCTCTCTCTCTGTCTCTCTCTCTCTCTCTCAGTAGTATTATGACACAACTGGACTATTCATGCCACATTATCCGTTATGGCTCCGTCAAATTCCATGATAATACATACCATATAGTCGATAGCTGCACCTGGAATATAACCGAATAAACTGCTTGTAATAGATTGACAAAACTATTTAAAAATAAGGAAACCCAGCCGGTGACATATACCGATTTCATCTGCAACACTTTAAATATGCTATATGCAATACGTTTGTTTGTTTGTTTATTGGTGTTTAACGGCCTACCAACAGCTAAGGTCATGTAACGCCGGGCTAACGGGTTCGTTTTAACCTGCTGCATGGGGGGGAGGGGGGTGGTGGTGGGGGGGGGGGGGGAATCCAACAATCAGAACTGAATATTTACGTGAGAAAAATATATATCCCTTCCCCTAAAATGGGATTACGAATAATCGTAATACCCTATGAAATAGGATATATTATATGTACACATATGTGAAACATTATTATTGATGAATATATGCTAAGTACATGTAGTATAATTATAACAAGAGTTGTCTTTCTCGCATGTATTACATATATAGGTTGTGCTATAATGTCTGAAATATCATGCTTCATCTGGCAAGTCAAAGTTCAGCACAACATCGCAAAATATCGACAGTACTATATTGTGCAAGAAATGACACTCGTGCTCAACGACCACCACGGACCGGGAAACATCATCCGATAGAGAATAGTAGGTTAGGGCCGTGAATGGGAAAAAATATCCGGCAACGCTCATGAATTTCTTTATTTCTCATCAGAAGTATATGTTGTGACCACTCATTTGAACCGTCTCGCCGAGACGGTTCAAATGAGTGGTCACAACATATACTTTGGTTCAGATATAAGGAAAATAGATAGAGAATAGTAGGTTAGTGCCGTGAATGGAAAAAAATGTCTGGCAAGGCTCAGGAAACGGGATGGGCGAGGCTCTGCCGAGCACATCCCGTTTCCGTGCCGCGCCAGATATTTTTCCCATTCACGGCACTAACCTACTATTCTATTTATCCCGTCAACACCTACAAATAGCTTTAAAATGCAATAAAGATAACCCCAGCCACCGCACATATTCATACGCAGTGATCAGTTATGTCGTATTGACAGGATATCCAAAATGTTTCACGGCAACGTGTTTCACGGCACATACGCACTGTTATTAAAGGCGAACTGCAGAAATGTTAATCTTTAATTATTTTTAATTCCATCCCTTTTATAACATAATTATGTGTCAGTTTTGCGTTGATGACTACTGGATGTGAACAAAAATCATATTTATGGCACGTTGATGTTGCGCCTTGTATAATAAACATTATCTACTGTCTGTTCCAAGTTTTTCTGCCGACGAACATTTGACTAATAAACACATTAAATCTAAAAAGTCGCCCACCCCAAAATAATTTTTTTCATTAAATTCCATCAAATATTGATTCTATTGCGAAAAAAACGAGGAGGCTAAAACAAAATATTTTAAAATTTGAGGAACGATTTTCAAAATCTAACTTTCGTTTTCTTATTTCCAACATGGGTTGACTTTTGTAGTTATTGATATTTTTTTTAGATTTAATATGTTTAATAGCCAAAAGTTGGTCGGCAGCAAAATCTGGAACAGACAGTAGTTTCAGACATTCGCAACACCATATCGTTAGTCAGCAAGGCGACGCACTTCATACATGTATTAAAGCCAAACTTCTTCAATCAGCAAAAAATGGGTGTGCTAGAATTAACAATGTTAATTGCATGTAAACTTACATCGCACAATTAACATAAAACTGTTTGGAACGGCATGTAACACGCGAATGAATCTACAACTTATCGCCATATGTCAATCAGTTTCCTTAAATGTGTTAACCGCCTACGAAAGGGACTTTGCGACGAATGCGGCCAGTTGCGCGGAAGCGCAAGTTGAACTAGGTGATATCATCGTGACAGCAATTAACTACGGGTTTCGGGTTATCCCATGAATACTAAACAACTCGGACTAATTTCTCATTTTACCCGTGAAAATCACATCTACACTGGCCTAATATATTATAATGTTCATTTTCTCAACATTGATCCCAAAATGAGATTATGTTTCCTGTCGTAAAACTATTCTAACTAAATGGAATTTAATGATTATCGTAAATAGGTTTATCGACGATGTCGTAAAAGGCTAAGAGCCGGATGTCAGAATCGGAAACTCACGGCTCTTATCGTGACAAAATTCCCGCGCTCGTAAATTATAAAATACAGTTGAATGTCACTTATTGGGAATTAAGCGGGAATTTGATGTCATGAAACTCTCGTAATTCTGGATATCTGTTTAGGAACCGAAACTATATGGCTGTGAGTGGAGAAATGGGCTTATGGGTTTTGCTTTTGACTGAATGGCGACCAGTGTATGCCCAGATCAGGCTGCGCGAATGTGCAGACTGATCTGGGCATACACTGGTCGCGTACGTCAATACGTTCCTGTTTCAGAGCTCCAAAATTGGCACAAAACCTAGCTCTGCTGCTCTCAACCGGCGTCAGATATAAGCAAGGTGTCATAAAATTACGGCACATTCGTGGCTGGGACTTAAGAAACGAGGCTTAAAGGCACTGTGTCTCACATGATGTCTCAGATGTACACCACGTGGTTTTTCGCTTCATTCACAGTAAATGACATAGTTACATCAATAAATCACAGCATTCTATTTGATGAATGTTTTAACATTATGCGTTACATTCAAGTGCATGCTATCAGAAACTGGGATAAATAGGGGAGCTAATTAGGTTTGGCATTTTCGCTATCCATATACCAGTAAGGGAAAATGTGCATTTTCTTTATTATTTAGCATGTTTATAATACAAGGTGCATGGTCACGTGGTTACAACAACATCAATGGCTGAACGTGTTGAAAGCGCGTACACTCCAAAGTAAGTATTATTTGATATTTTACTTTATAGGCAACGGATTTTGATGAAATATGGCCCAGCAAACGCGTCTTCATGAGCTAAATTTGGTGGTCCCGGGAGTTCGGCACATACTTATGTCGTTTTTGTCGAAGACTCGATTTCCGTGTCAGTAGACACGGAAATCGATTCTTCGCAAAAACGACAGAAGTTTTGGCCAAAGTACCAAGACCACCAAATGCAGCTTACTACTTCATACAAATCCGTTACATAATAAGGAATAAATAAAAGGATACGTACTTTGAATCGGAGGGCTTCTGGAAGTTTCAGTACTTGTTGTTGTTGTTGTAACCACCTTATAATATTGAAATTAACGCTAGTTATTGTTCAGAATTATACACAATTTTTTCACCAATCCCAGATTCCCCCCGGGCGACTTATACGTACAATTTGGTTTCAGAAATACGATAAAAATCTAAAATTAAACTAGTTTTTCCTAATCTGTTTCATCACTGTCTATGAATATTTGATCTACATTCATTATACACCATCTGCCATAACTCTATTTCCGACAGAGGTCGGAGGTGGAAACGAAATGGCCTGTGTGTAGACTACTGATAAATGTACTGCTTCAACTGCCAGCAACATATCATCCTGAATACACATATCTATAATAATACTATGTAGGTAACACCATATAAATGTATGTTTAAGATGTCCACTGGGTCGAACATGGATGGTTTTCTCAAGAACATGTTCGACCCAGTTGTCCTCCCAAAGATAATAATTCCAGCAGAAAAATATTTACACAATTCCTTAACATTTCATTGGCCCGTAGCAAGTCTCTGTCCAAAATTTATATCCCAGTAAACTCCCACGCCGAACTACTTTCCGTAACCGTGAGGCGCAGTTAAAATAATTCTTAAGAAAACGGAAAATAAACACATTTTCTTCATGAATTTATTTCAAATGCTGGAATTATAAGGAATGAATGGCCTTTTTGTTGAATTTATCGGGGATATAAACTTGGATAAGTCGCGGGAATAATGGACGAGGCCTTCCGGCATTCGTCCAGTATTCCCGCGACTTTTCCAAGTTTATACCCCGATAAATTCAACAAAAAGGCCATTCATTCCTATATTAAATCGTAATTACACATAAAACATATATTTCCAAACCAATGTTTATGTTTTCAGATATTTTATATTTGTGACAAATCTATTTCACGGTCTGCTAGAACACTCATTAATATGGAACGCCAAATCTACATAAACTGAAATAATTATTTCCAGCCCTAAATACTTTTAACTATAATTAAATGTTTATAGAGCTGGAATTAAATATTTAGAGCTACTTGCATCATTAATTATTTGAGTTTATGTAAATTTGGCGTTCCTGGAACGCCAAATTTACATAAACTCAGATAATTGTTGCTATCTCTAAATAATTAGAGCCAGCCTAGCATTAACTACTTTGAGCGAGCTCCAAATTATTTAGACAGCTCTTCAAAGTATTTGGAGCTAGCTCTAAATATGTAATGCTAGATTTATTTAAATAGAGCTAGCATTAATTATTTGAGTTTATGTAGATTTGGTGTTCCATACAAATACGCTCTAATAAGCATATACCACTACTGTCTGTTCCACGTTTTGCTGCCGACGAACTTTTGGCTATTAAACACATTAAATCTAAAAATTTAAATGTAAGTACTTTTTTATCAATAACAAAAAGTCACCCTCCCCAAAGAAAATTATTTGACGAAATTCCATCAAATATTGATTTTATTGCGAAAAAACGATTTCCCTAGGGGAATTTAACAAGGGGGCTAAATAGATTTTGTTTAAATACTTTTTTTTATTTGTGGACCTATTTTCAAAATCTAACTTTTGTTTTCTTAGTTACGTCATTTTCTCGCCAGGTTTCGGAGTCCGGATCAAAAAAAGAAAAGTTTTGGAAATTGACTTCCCTTGTTAAATTCCCATAGGAACATCGTTTTTTCGCAATAAAATCAATATAATATTTTTTTTTTGGGGAGGGTGACTTTTTTGTTATTGATGAAAAAAGTACTTACTTTTAAATATGTTTTAAATTTAATGTGTTTAATGGCGAAAAGTTCGTCGGCAGCAAAACGTGGAACAGACAGCAATTGTAAGAAGCATAGCGGCCGCCTCACTGACTGAATGGCGAAAATCACAGACCCGAAGACTAATCACACAGACAACAAGCCCCATTTCTCCAGACACGGCCACAAGCCTCATTTCTCCAGACAGAGCCACAAGCCCCATTTCTCCAGACAGAGCCACAAGCCCCATTTCACCAGACAGAGCCACAAGCCCATTTTCTCCAGACAGAGCCACAAGCCATTTCTCAGACAGAGCCACAAGCCCTATTTCTCCAGACAGAGCCACAAGCCCTATTTCTCCAGACAGAGCCACAAGCCCCATTTCTCCAGACAGAGCCACAAGCCCCATTTCTCCAGTAGCCTATTTCATCAACATTGCAAAGTATACTTTACTAGCAAAGTATACTTTGAGGGAGTAATCATTTATTTTTCCTGAAATGCATTATTTCATATAGAACTAACGACTGCATATATTTGATGATTAAAAGTATGCAGAATTATTATACTGAATTTATTACATTACCACAGCCAAATTGGCTGTGATAATGTAATAAATTCAGTAAAATAAAAATTTATAAATTTATCATAAAATTGAAAATTTCTCCCTCAAAGTTTACTTTGCTACCAAAGTATACTTTGCAATGTTGATGAAATAGGCTACTGAAAGAGCCACAAGCTCCATTTCTCCAGACAGAGTCAGAAGTCTATCCCACGTCTAAGTCCTTCTAATGGTCATCTGGCCATCGTCAATTCACGACACTTGACTTCTGATGAGTGGTCTGCGAGTCATTCGATTCCTACGTTATAATTGTATAATTCTACTTAACGATGCAAATTGGAAAATGAATACGGATTTGGGATAAAAATAAATTGAAATCGATTGATTCGGGTTTATGCCGCGGTGTCTGGTTCCCGTTTTGTAGTTAGTCTCGGCCTCCGCAGACTAAGCCATGGAGCCCCGCAGGGGACGCATAATTCTTTTTTATATTAATTAGTTCCCATGAAATAACCGTGAATTCGTTCCATCAATTTAACAATTCGTTTCCACGAATTAACAGTTCGTTCCCTCAATTTAACAAGTCCTTCCCACGGAAACGAATTGTTAATTCGTGGGAACGAATTGTTAATTCGAGGGAACGAATTGTTAATTCGAGGGAACGAATTGTCATTACGTGGGAACGAATTGTTAATTCGACGGAACGAATTGTTATATCGTGGGAACCAATTGCAAATTCGAGGGAACGAATTGGTAAATTGAGGCGACGAATTGTTATTTCGTGGGAACGAATTAATAAAAAAAGTCCATGTCCCCTGCGGGGCTCTGTACAAAGCCGCTCTTCATGGGCGTGTTTCTTTGTATCTCACAGATTTAAAGGAGCTGTTTGAAAAGTCAAGCCACACGACAGCTTAGAAACATGCAAATTGATAAGTTACATCACACAGTGGAACCTCTCTAAACCGGACACCAAGCAAACATCTGTGATCTTATTTTTGATGAGTTTCTTGGCCATTTATTTCATGTGATTATGTCTGTTCGTGATCGCATATCACACAACTATGGTTCAGAGTGATCAAATGCCTGATTTACAGTGAAACCTATCTAAGCCGGACACCCTGGGGGCCTCCCAGGGTGTCCGGTTTAGAGAGGTTTCACTGTATATACAATTTGTATTTCAATCTAAGGCTGGAACAGAACAGAATATCTCTGTTGAATGTTACAGGCATCAATGATCACCAGACTAAACTTCGTACGACTAAAATGCTCGTAAGTGAAATTTTTGGATCATCTAGAAAATTAATTTCAATTGATTGATTCACATTAAATTTTATTGAACGTAGGCTGCAGTATGCAGCCTATGCTCAATAAATGTAAATCCAATAATTGCTTACAAGAAAACAGAGTTGATGTGAAATATAGAGACTATCATAATTTTGCACTTACGAACATTTTAGTCGTATGAAGTTCAGAGGAACGGCCCTCAGAATTGCAAAGGGTCCGGTGGTTGATTATAGATTTAGGTTAAACCACACTATTCCAATAAATATTAATGAGGTAATGAAGAAAACAATGAAGATGTGCAATGTTCATATATACGTTCTTTGCATGCTGAATCTGGTCATTTGATGTACTACTCTAATTCAGGGACCCGTTTCATTAAACTTCATACGATTAAAATGTTCGTAAGTGGAAAATTATGATAGTCTGTACATTTCGCATTAACACTGTTTTCTTGTAAACAATTATTGGATTTACAAGCAGCCTATGCTCAATAAATGTAAACCCATCAATTGAACTTTCCAGACGATCCTAAATTTGCACTTACGTAGGAAGTTTAGTGAAACGGCCCCCAGAAGCCTAGCATGCTAAAAATATACACACGCGTGATATAAAGTTTGTATTTTCTAAACACTGTATATTTTATATATATCTATATCCTATATGAGCTGTGCACTAATTATTACATCGGAATCGTTTTACCGGACTACTTTTAAATAGTATTGCGCATTGGACCGATTTGTTTGTGTATTGTTACCTGGGTACCGACCTGAGTTTTCGTGCTTCAGGTAAAGCGGATCCACGTTGAAGGTCCTGTGCAGGGCGCCGCTATTCTTCACCCTGGAAACATGTGTTATGATGTACGTACTTTCGTTTCCCATTGAAACAATGCACAATGCAACGCAAGACGTCAATATTTTTCCATATTGTCGTCTCGTGAGTTCATATTGGTCAGTGCCGGAACTACACTTCACAGGGCAAAATAGTTCCTTATAAATAACCACTAATTTGTTTATTTTGTTTATATTTTGTATAATTTTTGAGGCGCATATAAATTGCAAGTGAGTTACGTATATAATAAAAAGGTTATTTGATTTGTATGTGGATATATGCCACTCGTACCACCGCGCAACGATATTGCTCTCCTAAAGTCGCACAATATCGCTCGCTGCGGAACTCATGCGTGAGTTCTGCAGCGAGCGATATTGTGCGACGTTAGGAGCGCAATATCGTTCCGCGGTGGATCGAGTGGCATATATCCACATACAAATCAAATAACCTATAAATATTGCATACAATGGGCTTTCATCGTGCAATAAGCTAAAGCAGTGTAAGAACAAGAGTTACCAGAAGACAACGAAGCTCGCCTGGTAGTGGTTTAGTTTAAATCAATTGTTTTCAATGTCTCTGACACATGCATGTATCAACAAACAAAGTAACATACAACGTAATATACACGGACTATCACTGTATCCATCCATATTGGCCAGGGGACAATACTAATAATATTAATAATAATAATAATATACAAGCGGTATATATCGTTATCAGGATACGGGAGTGTGTTACATGTTATGACTGGTCACACATCCCATAAGCCCTATTTCTCCAGTGACAGCCACAATTATTAGACGCGGTCGCGAAACTCACCACATGGCACTGCAGTCGAAATGCACCATCATCCATTTAGACGGGTTGAAGGCGAACGACTGTGCATGCTCCACGCCGATCAGGTACTTCCGGTACTCGGGACAGATGAAAGCGGTGCCGGCATACGCGGCGTCAATGTGCATCCATATACCCTCACTCTCGCCTGGAGCACACGGGCATGTGACGTAATAAAACTATTGATTGATTGATTGCTTGATTTAATTGATTGATCGACTAATTGATTGTGAACATATCGATCAATTGATTTATTTATTGATCGATGATTGCTTGATATCTTGATTGATTGGCTGATTTGTTGATAGATTGATTGATAATATTAAAAATTTTTAAGCAACAATCAACAGTACATTGCTCAATACTATATTTTATCCCGTCAACACAGTGCGTATGTGCCGTGAAACACGGTGCCGTGAAACATTTTTGATATCCAGTCATACTATTTTTGAATTTTACAGCCATTTGTAGGTGTTGACGGGATAAATAGAATAGTAGGTTAGTGCCGTGAATGGGAAAACATATCTGGCGCGGCACGGAAACGGGATGTGCTCGGCAGAGCCTCACCCATCTCGTTTCCTGAGCCTTGCCAGATATTTTTTCCCATTCACGGCACTAACCTAGTATTCTCTATATATTTCTTTTGTAATAACGGACAACAAAGATTAAAGATAGCGAATACCAGTTAACAGAGAATTAAACAGTAACAGTAACAGTCAACAGTAAATATTTTATAGAAAATAATGTTTACACTGTTCATAAATTCATCATGGAAACGCCCATTCAACATTCACAAGATTACAAATAAGTATTATGTATTTATATAATGATGTTATAGAGAATAGTAGGTTAGTTCCGTGAATGGGATAAATTGCGTTTATATCCCAGTACAATACATTAGACCCACGTGACGTCGCGCCATGCTGTTCATTGATTAAAGTTCGTTTGATTTCATTAATTTCCACGAGGTTGTACAATAACTGCAGGCTATTGACCAGCAACGCCGCTGTTCCAGGAATTGCGACTCAGTGACGTAAAACCAGATTATTTTTTAATTTTACCGCCATATTTGGTTGTTTACATTTTTGAAGCTATCAGAAAAAACAATGTAAATATAAGTAATACAACCATGGGATGTTGCGTTTACTGTAGGAATGAATGAAGTGGAGGATGAGTTTCACTATAGGAATGAATGAAGTGGAGGATGAGTTTCACTATAGGAATGAATGGCCTTTTTGTGGAATTTATCGGGGTATAAACTTGGAAAAGTCGCGGGAATACTGGACGAAGGCCGGAAGGCCTCGTCCAGTATTCCCGCGACTATTCCAAGTTTATATCCCCGATAAATTCCACAAAAAGGCAATTCATTCCTTATAATTCCAGCATTTGAAATAAGTTCATCAAGAAAATGTGTTTATTTTCCGTTTTCTTAAGAATTATTTTAACTGCACCTCACGGCTACGGAAAGTAGTTCGGCGTGGGAGTTTACTGGGATATAAATCTTGGACAGAGACTTGCTACGGGCCAATCAAATGTTAGGGAATTGTGGTAAATATTTTTGTGCTGGAATTATTGGGGTACAATACATTTGATGTTTTTAAAGCTTGCGAGGTGTCCTTCGGACTCCACACACTTTAAACAGAAATGTATTGTACCACCCCTGTAAACGCAACAGTCCATGACTTTATCCCTCAAATAGTTAACACAATAACAAACAAACGGATAGGTGCTGGCTCACTTCCCAGCACCCGCATCAATGTACATGTACGTATACTTACAAACTGCACCCAGCTCCTTCAAGTTGTCAAATGCGCATGCGCCAGTCGTTCCCAGAGTGGCACATACCTGAAATATACATACGGGTCACTTAAGTAATAAGCTAGGTTTCGGAGTCAATTTCCAAAATGTTTCGTTTTTTTACTCATCCTGGAGCTCCAACACCCCCTTCCCCCCATGTTAAAATGCAATGGAAATAAATGGACTTTCATCAAATAAAACAAAATTGTGGTGGGGTGGGGGGGGGGAGTGATATTTTTGTTATTGGTGAAAAACTACTTAAATTAAATTATAGCTTTAGATGTAATGTGTTTAAACCAGTTTGAACATGGTTTTAAAGATGCTGATGATGAATGTGCTGTTTGCCAATGCCTCTTTCTTCCTAAAACGGCTATATATATGGTCAGCGGCATATTCATAGCCTATTAAGTACCAAGGACAAGGTTGAATGAGCAGACATCGTGTTATTTAACCCTTTCAACCCTAAGGAACTGGAATGGACTGTGATATGCTAATGTTCCAACCAATCCAATGGTCACAAAATGATTTTCAGATTCGTCCATTTATGAAAAAGGGTGTTTTTGTTCTAAGAAATATTAAAATTACTTTCAAAAAGTGCAGATCCTGATGAGACGGCTCGTTACGAGCCGGCTCATCTGGATCTGCACTTTTTGCATACACCGCTATAGCGGGATTTCGGGTTCAAAGGGTTAAATACCGTACTAACAAAACACAGCCAAGCGACGCCAAACATATTGCAATATGACAATTTTCAGAAATAAGCTTCGTAAATTGACCCAAAACTCATTTACATTTGCACAGGAGCTAGTCATTGTCCAAACATACCCGAATGCAGCATTTGGCTTCTATTTATAAATCAAAATCGTGCCAGATTTGTGAAGCATCCGAAATCTGTAAAAGTACACAGCTGAAATTCGAACCCCCTTTTCAAAAATGCTGGTGACGTCCATGGCTAGAGTCAGGTTGCATGCGCCACAAAACATTTTTGATGCCTACGAACCCTGTTCCATATTTTTTGCAATGTTGTGCATTCTCTCAAATAATTGGAGGTAACATTAAATATTTAGAGCTAGAGTTAATTTAAAATATTTGAGTTTATGTACATTTGGCGTTCCTAGAACGCCGAATGTACATAAACTCAAATAATTAGAGCTAGCATTACATATTTAGAGCTAGCTCCAAATGATTTAAAGAGCTCTTCAAATGATTTGGAGCTAGTCCTAGATATTTAATGCTAGATTTGGCGTTCCATAAAGAAACTTGGTCGATATTTGTTGCGAATATTGTAACGTCACTTTTCTCAGCCGAAAACCACAAATACGGTTACAAACCTTCAATGCATTTAAGACACAGGCTATAAGATTAAAACTACGGATACAATACCAATGCGTGTTTTATAACTTAATATTATCGTCTGCACGCCATCAATATTCATAAAATGCCCATTTTAATTTGATATTATGTCGCACACCTTTAACCATTATAATGCGGGAAAAGAACACTATCGTCTACTGTTGTTTCATGTTTTGCCTTTTTTTTTGAAGAGAAAGCATGGTTTCGCAGTCGAGCCGATTCTAATATAGATTATCCAATTAGTGTCGGGATGTCAAATCCTGGTTTATTGAGAAAATTAAAATTAAAAAATAAACAGTAGACGATAACAAATAATTAGCATTGTAAGAATTAACCATAATTAATAAAACTACAGCTTACCAGGTTCGTGAACAACCTGCATGTAACCGCAGATCAGCCTGTGCATGCACACAGTTTGATTTGGATCCAAGCCGTTCGCTGTCTAACGTCATGAACGCAGTCTTATTGCAATATCTTACCGAGAGTCAACTTGCCAAAACAGGTCATTATGCATTTGACTGGTATTTACCATTATCATTATCAGCCCGCGCTCCCCGTCTATCCATGACGTACATAGAAGGGTATAAGCCCCGACTGTAGAACGGTAGAAACATTATATCGCCAATCACTATCAGACACCGCTCCCAAACTCTGCACGTATTCATTATTATCATTATCAGTGACCGATCCCAACTATTCATAACTTATGTAGAAATGGCACCGACTGTACAGTGGGGTCAGCGTGTAAATGCACACACGAACGAACACGACAGGTTGGTTCCAACCTGTCGTGTTCGTTCGTGTGTGCACTTACACGCTGACCCCACTGTACATATATCTTCATATATCGCCTCTCAACTTGTCGTCGCTCGGTAGATGTACAAACCTCATATTTGCAATAACGATCAGGCGTCGCTCCCCAACTTAGTCGCGGTCTGTATCTTTGCAAAACTCTCGTACCTTCCGTAGCACGGACGGTACGGGAGTTTTACAGAGTTACTGACACGACCAACAACAACCATGTACGGTACTCACCATTATCGTTATCAGCCAACTATCCATAACTTACGTAGAAGGGTATAAGCCCCGCCTGCAGATCCTCATCAATCGCCTCCTGCAGTGTCTCCCCTCGGAGACTCAACTTGTCGTCGGTCGGGAGGAACCGCATCTTTACAAGCCCGATCAATCCCGCTTTCTCCACGGACGAATGTGCCTAGAAATGTATATGTATTTATCAGGTAATGAGATTTATATTCAAATATAAGTATATATTTATCAGCAAACGATCTTCAAATGTGCCTAGAAGTGTACATTTATCAGGTAACGCGTTTAAAATGTACACATACGTATATTTATCAGGTAACGCGTTTAAAATGTACACATACGTATATTTATCAGGTAACGAGCTTAAAATGTACACATACTTATATTTATCAGGTAACGAGTTTAAAATGTACACAGACGTATATTTATCAGGTAACGAGTTTAAAATGTACAACAGAAAACTATAATTTTATCAGTAACGATTTAAAATGTACACAAAATCAGACGTATATTTATCAGGTAACGAGTTTAAAATGTACACATACGTATATTTATCAGGTAACGAGCTTAACTGTACATATAAGTGTACATTTATCAGGTGACGAGCTTCAAATGAGCCTAAACGTATACATTTATCTGGTAACGAGCTTAAAATGTACGTATAAGTGAATATGTATCAGGTAACGATGATAACATGTACATATAAGTGCACCTTTATCAGAAAATTACACTAGCTTATAATTTGCTATGCATGCAACATTTGAAGCGCTTCAAATGTGCCTTGACGTGATAAAACTGAGAGCATTGTTCGTCCGTAAGTAATTTATATAACAATTTATAATGTTTTCCGATGCTACACTGCATTGTGTAGATCGTTGCATGCATAGCAAATTATAAGCTAGTGTCATTTTCTGTACAATTTGTCATACAGGGCAGGGATTCCGCTGGGGAACAAAAAAAAAATCGCCACTTCAAAAAAAAAGAAGAATTTTTTTCTTTCGAAAATTGTAATTGTTTATTTTTATCGCCGATTGCGAAAGTTGCGATCGCCAGCGGAATCCCTGGCAGGGCGAGGACACCCGTGGCCAGGCTACATGAGTGTGTTATTCCATCAGGAGCCACACATAGTCATAGACTAACACGCAGTGTCTCTATATCGCTGTTTACTTTTTTTGTTTTTATTAAACTGCCATTTCTCATTTTCTATTATTGTGCTATAGACGGAGAATATCGGGAGTGGTTTTGCCATACATAGATATATGTCTGCCCTGGTCGCAAATCACATAGCCCCATTTCTCCAGTCACAACCACATTAATAATGTCAAAAGTTGGAAAATATTGTAAATTTTGTAAACGTATTTCATGAAATTACGCAGATGTCAGAAGGTACAAAATCACAGGGCGTGTCTCACATGTATTACTCACCTGGTCCGAGCAGTAGCCAACGAGTCGCGCGTTCACCTCCGCGTCCTCTAGTTCAAGTCCTTTATGCGCATGCTTGTACCGCCTAATGGCGTCCGTGCGGGCCGCGAGCAGAGTTACAAAAGTACAGTCGCTGGCAGTGGTCTGAAAATACATGTGAACTTGGGTATTTGACGTTCCAGCAACAGAAACATGTAAGGCTATTTAGAGACGGAACCTCGGTTTCAAGTATCATTCGAAAGAGAACCTCAGTTCTTAAAGTCCGAACATGACTTGAACCTGCAACCTCATGTCTTGAAGTCCGGGCATGGATTGAACCCACGAATTCGGGTCTAGAAGTTCGGGTATGGATTGAACCCACAACCTCAGGTCTTGAAATCTAACGTTCTTCCACTAAGCTATCAATATCTCATGCTCAGCCAATCAAACTGCTTGATTGTCAGTTAAACATGCCAGTAGATGTTCAGAGACATTGACATTTTAGCAAAATTAACGCGGACGGCTCACGGTTACCTGGACCAACAAAGCAATCCAGTAACGCATACATTTCGAAATGTTAAGTTTTCGTGTTACCGACGGACGGACGGATTACCGGACGGACGGGCGAACACTACACAACTGCCTGTGTTAATGTTATCAAGATTATCAACGTTTCTGAACATCTGTTGGCAATGTCAACTCGCAATTAAGCAGTTTGATTGTCTGAGCCAGAGCTGTAGCACAGCTCAGGCTCAGCCAATCAAGCTTCTGGATTGTTATCCACACTATTCAGGCATTTTCGAACACAAATATATTGACACATATTGGCAAGGTTAACGCGGGCTTTGGTGTATATACCCTTCGGCATACTGTGTAAGCCGGGGGTATCATAATACACTAGAATGTGTCATTAAGTGGTCACATGTTTGATTTTCAGTGGAACATCTCCAAACCGGACATCCTGGGTACCTCACAGGGTGTCCGGTTTGGAGAGGTTCCACTGTAATAATATAAACAAGAAGATTGCCAAATATTGGCAATATTACCGCAGGCGGCAGTGTACAAGTATATATCATTCGGCATACACAGTAAGCCGGGGTATATTATAATAATAATAATTATGTAGTACCTGAATGACACCGCCGCCTTTGGTTGCCTGGTTACTGTGGAGGAACATTGCGGGCAGACCAATCATCTTGCCGAGCCAATCCATGACAACGGTCTCTAGCTCGGTACACGCCGGGCTCGACGCCTGAAAGACATCAGGGGCCCGTTTCATTAACCTTCATACGACAAAAATGTTCGTAAGTGCAAATTGAGGATCGTCTGGAAATTTCAATTGATGGATTTACATTTATTGAGCACAGGCTGTATATGCAGCCTGTGCTCAATACATGTAAATCCAATAATTGTTTACAAGAAAACATTGTGCAATTTACAGACTATCATCATTTTGCACGAACATTTTAGTATTACGAAGTTTAGTGAAACGGGCCCCTTTTCAATAATCTTCGTACGACTAAGAAGTTCGTAAGTGCAAAATTTAATTACACAATAACATTTGTTCTGACATTCGATTTTGGAGAATCTTTTGTGTGTGTGCTACAATTAATGGCACGAACGCAGAGGTACAAACTGGTGGCATTAGACAATCAAGTTAATAGAAATCTTCGTACGAACATTTTTATGGTACGAATTTATTGAAACATGCGCCAGGGGTCCGTTTCACTAAACTTCGTACGACTAAAGTGCACAACTAGGATCGTCTGGAAATTGCAATTGACGGATTTACATTTATTTAACATAGTCTGCTTATCATTTGCTCATTAATTGTAAATCCACTAATTATTTACAAGAAAACATTGCTAATGTGGGAATTGACGGTATCATAATTTCGCACTTACGAACATTTTAATCGTACGGCGTTTAGTGAAACGCGCCAGAGGGGCAACAAAGTTGGCATTAGCAGCCGATTTTTGAAAATCTTAGATGGATTTTGCACCTACATGTAAGAAAATATTTGCAAAATATACGAAATTTTCGTCGAAGTTGACGAACTGTTAAGAGCAAATGCAGAATAGAATTCCACATTTACGCTGGGTACGACCTTCTGACCAGCCAATATGAGTGTATATCGCTAAGCGAGCAATCTGTACACCGACTAGACAGCCCCAACAGACGGCCTTACAGTGGGGTCAGCGTGTAAGTGCACACACGAACGAACACGACAGGTTGGTTCAACCTGTCGTGTTCGTTCGTGTGTGCACTTACACGCTGACCCCACTGTATATATTCACTGAGGGACATTTACACAGCTTGTCTGGTTTCAGCCAGCCACAACTACATGTAATATTATGTACCAAACACGTCTGTCATACCGACGTGAACCGTAAGAAACAGGCCATATCGTTACACATGCATTGATTCATCTTGTCAATTTGACTACTACAAATAGAATACTCTTTATTGAATAAGCGTCTGTCATGTATGATATGCTTAAAGCGTCTCTTTGTCATGATTACCCATAATTCCCGCGGGAACACAAACACTTTACCTCGCAAATCTAGTTAAAGTTCGTGCCCCAGAAAACCAACAAGTTGCTATATAAAACCGGGGAAATATTAAAAGTTACTTGCAAGTAAAAGTCTTGGAGCTAACCCTTTCGCTCCTAAGTATAGTGGAACCCTTCTAAACCGGATACTCGGGGACATATGGATGTTAAACTAGATTGGATGTGTTTCCTTGTTATGTATCTCCGATTACAATGACTTTTGATCATGGCAAAACACTAGAATATGTCATGAAGTACTAACATATCTGATTTACAATGGAAACATTGGAGAGGTTCCACTGTACTGGTAACTGGTAGATTACATGCCATACATAATGGACTCTTCCATCTAAACTTTTGAACTATTCCATTAATCAGAAAAGAGGGTACTATTATATCCAAATACAATGAAGATCCTGATGAGACGGCTCATTGCGAGCCGGATCATCTGGATCTACACTGTATACAAACATTGGGAATTTCAATGCGGTCTGGTCGTGTTGATAGAGTTAATACAATATACTATTAGCAATGTTTGCAATAATACAATCAAGTTCAACAGGAAAAGTTTAATTTGATCTCATTGTTTATTGTCGGCGTCACACGACGGCTTGGACTGCATAATATGTTGCAGTGACTGGAGAAATAGGGCTTTTGGGATTTGTGACAAGTGTAGCTCCTGATCAAATATCACACCCGTGTAAGCCTGATAACGATCTAGATTGCTTCTCAGAAGAATGGCGGGTGTTTCATCATTTATGTCATGGCAAACTGTGCAGATCCTTATCAGACACGTGCGGATGCACAGGTTGATCTGAAACTACACTGGTGGTTCTATCGGATGCTTTCCATTTGCCAACATCATCCACTGCCACATGATAATAACGAACACTGAAATCAACTGCAGTACACATTTATCGATGAATTAGTGTATATATTATATGTACATTGTACATTGTGACACATAACTCTTTCATTCTTTCTCACAATCTACTCTCTCACTATCAACCTTTTTATTTTCTATCTTTTTCTATCCGAGTTTTCTTTTCGTACATTATGCAAACATATATATATACCTCATGATTACTGGTCTGTACCCATGTACATACAGTGGTGTCAGCTGACCCCACTGTATACCTGTATACTTATCGCCATTGCTGTTAAATTGCTGTATTAGTGTGTAATACTCGGGTAAGGGGTGTAACTAATGTTGTGAGAACTTGTAGCCCATGCCCATCGTACTTATATCAATAAACTGTGATTAAACGTTGGTCGCAAAACGCATAGCTCCATTTCTTCAGTCACAGTAATATAATACTGTCGCCAGGATACAAGATGCAACGTGCCGACATAGGAATGTCCTCGGATGACAAATTAGGTTAGTGTAAATTAGACGAATACCAGGAGTTGGCCTATCCTGTCACGGGGTCAAGTTTACACCACGTGGTTCGACTGTTAAAGGCACTGTGTCTCAAATATGTGAAAGAAGTAATGAAACAAGGGTTTCCGAACATTATTTTACGACGTGACGTAATTTGTGACGTCCTTTTCACAGTATATTTAATTTAATTTCTTACATTTCAGCCAGTAGTTTACAGAAATCTAACGGTGACTTACACCACTCGGCAACAGTAGTTTACACCACTCTCGTGTTTACCATATAGGAGGATATGACGCCAGAAACGTCGCAATGACGTGTTTCCGTCAACCAATCAAATCGTCTTATCGGACACACCCCCTGAATCGTGAGTCAGTCGCCGTCATTAATTCGCATATCTCTTGGCCATATTTTACGATTGATTCGCTATGTTTAAATTTAAGAAAATGTATTTTTAACCACTCAGGCAGGTGAGTTGATTATCTTGAAATAATACCCTCGCGATAGGGTCCTACCGCTAAACAAACTCGGTTCACTCGTTCCTTGAGCGTAAGGACCCAATAACTCGTGCATTATTTCACGATAATCAGTTCACCTTGTTAAATAAACGGTATATCGTCCTAGCGCACGGACGGATTTTGAGGATATATAACTCAACCAAAGACGATGACATAATGTGTTCTATGGGTGTTTTAACATTTCATAATAATAACTTTATAGTTTTCACGGAGAATCGAGTACGGCAACCGTTTATTTCTTTTATTCACGTGCTATATATTTTTATTTTCATTGACTGTAACATATTATTTATAGAAAAGATAGAATTATGAGATTGAAGAAAACAAAATGCAATAAAGAGCAACATGTTTCGCATGTTTTTGTTCCGTAAAAACCCGTCATTCCATTGGAAAGAAATAATCTACTGTCAACACATCTAAACAAACATGACGTCACGCCGTTCGGAAACCACGTGATCACACAGCCTGGAAGCAGATTCTAACAACATTTTAATTCTAGATTTGTATCTTGTTTCTGAACCCAGTTGTGCATATACATGCATATACAATGTATTAGTAAGTAAAACAATGTTTATATTATTATAACAGGGCTCCAGATAAGGAATTAGTAATTGAGTATTGTTACTCTATCATTTCTGAAGCAATTGGGTATTTCAAAATTTTAAGTGGGTGAAATAAAATCACACTACTGTTTACACATCAACAGACAGCAATTATTGAATAGTTTGCTTCAAAAATGAAAACATGTCCTGGCATTTCATGAGAATTGTCTCATGGAGACAATTCTAATGAAATACCAAGATGTGTTTTCATGGGAATAAAAATGCTATATTTGTGGTCTGGTTATTGTTTTATGTAGCATGATAAATGTACCACACTATTTGTATTGCTTTTTGATACTCCCTACGTCTGATTTCAATTGGGTTTTTGGCAATTTCAATCGGTTATTTAAGCAAATACGCAGCTTATCTGGAGCCCTGCTATAAACATAATACTAATATAGTATCTGCACGGTTTATATGTAGAGTAGTTTCTGGTAGATTATCTGGTAGATTATTCTGGTAGATTAAAGACGGGATACAATTACTGTATAGTAGTATGAAACATTTTGGGTTAAAAATATAATCATATTTCCTTTATTTCTTCTCGAAAGTATATGTTGTTACCACTCATTTGAACCGTCTCGACGAGACGGTTCAAATGAGTGGTAACAACATATACATTTATGGAGAAATAAACAAAATATCGTCAAACCTGTGAATAAAGGCCAGCCATGGGAAGTGAAAAATCTGGCCTTTGTTCACAGGTGGTCTTTATTCGCAAGGTCATTTATATAGTAATTGTGCCATTGGGACAAAACAATTGTGGCCTTTACATACAGGTGATTGCTATTCGGAGGTGGTCTTTAGCACAGGTTCGACTGTACTCGGATATATCGCAAACGGTTGGAAAGTCAATCAAATGAAATGGTGTGATTGTAGATATAGGTTATTTACATTGCATGCCTAGCAACGGCCACTAAGGTATGAAGTTTGTATCTAACCAATACTCACCCAAATAAAACAAACTTAGTTGATGGCGTCCGCCAACATGTGGCCTAGTAACACCGTAATAATGAGTATATTGTTTGTATCTGGTCAACACTTACCCAGGTAAACCCGATGCAGTTGATGGCGTCCGCCAGCATGTCGCCTAGCAACGATGGGAAACTGTTCAGCGCGGGAAAGTATGCGTGCATATAGGGGCTCTGCCAGTGTGTCATCTGCAAAAAGAAACAAGTCACGTGTTAATTACGTTATATTTCCAACTCCAACTTATTTACCCGATTATGAGCATTTTTATTGGTCGGGATTATCCAGATCTGGGACCCGTTTCACTAAACTTCGTACGACCAAAATGTTCGTAAGTGCAAAATTATGATAGTCTGTAAATTTCACATTAACAATGTTTTCTTGAAAACAATTATTGGATTTACATTTATTGAGCATAGGCTGCATGCAGCCTATGCTCAATACATGTAAATCCATCAATTGAAATTTTCCGACGATCCATACGAACAGTTTAGTCGTACACAGTTTAGTGAAACGGGCCTCAGGACAGGATGTAAATGTTCATACGTCAATAATCTTCAAACTTTGAAATGCGAAAACACTATATTGCGAAGACATACCATGCATTTGTTAACTTTCCACTAATTTTATGTCAAACATGGTTGGACATTTGAAAAATTATATCCCTTTAAATTTACCCCCTCCCCCCACAGAAAGAAAAGTATTCCCGTAGTTAATAAGGCCATACAAAACAACTTTGGTTCTCAGATATCGACGAGTCAGAAAAATTCCTGCGCATCGAGCATTTTGTCGTCGTCATGGAGAAATAAAATCGTGCTGTAAAGCTGACACACCACACATGTGCGGCCACCAATGTATGTACTCCAGATAAGGAATTAGTAATTGAGTATTGTTACTCCATCATTTCTGAAGCAATTGGGTATTTCAAAATGTTATTTGGGTAAAATAAAATCACACTACTGTTTACACATCAACAGACAGCAATTATTGAATAGTTTGTTTCGAAATGAAAACATGTCTTGGCATTTCATTAGAACTGTCTCCTTGGAGACAATTCTAATGAAATACCAAGATGTGTTTTCATGAAAAAATAAGAAAAATATGCTATATTTGTGGTCTGTTTATTGTTTTCTGCAGCATGATTAAGGTACCACAATTGTTCTCATTGCTTTTTGATACTCACTATTTCTGATTTCAATTGGGTTTTTGGCCATTTTAATTGGGTATTTACGCAAATCCGCAGCTTATTTGGAGCTCTGCGCACATATACGTAACAGCCTGCGTTAATCTTGCCCAGGTTATCAAGGTTTCTGAACATATATTTGCAAACTCGCAATCAAATAATTTGATTGTCTGACCATGAGCACATTATTCAATTATTTTGAAATAAAGAATTGACAAATATTTGCGCGATTAATGCAGGTGTTAGAGTAGTTGCACCAACACCGCTGATTTGTCCACGAATGCAATTTATCCCGTCAACAAGTATGTGCCGTGAAACACGGTACCGTGAAACATTTTTGATATCCAGTCAATACTATTTTTGCATTTTACAGCCATTTGTAGGTGTTAACGGGATAAATAGAATAGTAGGTTAGTGCCGTGAATGGGAAAACAATATCTGGCGCGGCACGGAAACGGGATGTGCTCGGCAGAGCCTCGCCCATCCCGTTTCCTGAGCCTTGCCAGATATTTTTTCCCATTCACGACTCTAACCTACTATTCTCTATATATCTCAACCAATTACCAGATATTTGCTTGTTTCATTTCCCATAATATGCACCAACCTGTTCTGGATATACACTAATTAAAACATAGGTTTAATTATTGTTATGAAATATACATTTAATCTCCGATGACCACCTCAGTGGTGGCCCAAAAGCTCAGCAGCTAGAAGAGAAACGACGTGACAAACGTACTCAGCTGATCATATTCTACAAGCAAACATCATCCGTGGCCTACATCTGGAGTAATTGAAAGGAACTATTTTCTTTTGTATAGCATTATCCCATTGGTCGGTTCGGTGTAGCGGTACAATACGAGGTCAATGCGCCAAACGAACCGTGACCCGTTGACCATTAGGCCGAATACAATGACAGCGGCAATTACGGAAACGAAATTGTATGTTCTGTGAATACTAACGGGTGATAGGTGGAGAAAACGGACCTAGTACTATTTGGCATTAGTTTAGATCTACTGTCTGTTTGACGAAACCTGCCCAAAGTTTACGGCCACATAAATAATGAAAAAACAATATATTTTTCGATAATATTAAATTTTATCAAAATTTAAGAAAGAACCTTCATTTTATTTCGTGAAATTCGGTCAAATATTGATTTTATTACGAAAACATGGGGAACAGAGGTAGAGAACCTGCAGGAGGAGTCGAAAAAACGAAACAATTTGGAAATTGATTCTGAAACCTAGCTAGATAGCTTGGAAATGATCTAACTAAGAAAACAAAAGTTACATTTTGAAAATCGGTCCACTATTTCTGAAATTAGAAAAAAATCCCGATGTTATATCCTCATGTGAAGATGTCTATGGGGATTTAACATGGGGAAATTGTTTTTCCGCTATACAATCAATACTGGACCAAATTTGCACGCAATAAAAGTAGGCTCATTCTTAAATTTTGCTATAATTTAATATTATCGAAAAATATATTGTTTTACATTATTTATATAGCCGTTTAATTTGGGCAGGTTTCGTGAAACAGACAGTTTATTGAGTGAGTCATTGGAAGAAATGAAAGAAGTGGAAGGGCTAAGTCTGTATGGCAATTGGGGATCCCATGTGCTGGGGATACTAATTGGCGATCGGTTGTGAAAAGGGACCTTGTCTATTTGGGCACTAACTCGAATTCCCTGTCTGTAACGCGGGGCGACTTACATGTAAGTCGCCCTGCGTGACAGACAGATAATTTGGGCTAATTTGACATCAGTTTAGATACGGATCATATCAGTTGTAGAGGTCAGTGGAAGAAGAGGGATACGTCCATTATGGCAATTGCGGATCCCAAGGTCTGGTATATTAATGGGAAATATGCTGAGCCAAACACATACCTTGTCTATTTGGCATTAACTCGAATTCTCTGTCCGTAAACAGACAGAACACTCGGGCTAATTTGACATCAGTTTAGATACGGATCATACCAGTTGTAGGGGTCAGTGGAAGAAGAGGGCTAAGTTTTTTATGGCAATTGTGGATGTAATGTGCTAGGGATACTAATGGGCGATCGGTTGTGAAAAGGAGCCTAGTCTATTTGGCATTGACTCGAATTATGTGTCTGTCACGCAGGGCGACTTACACGTAAGTCGCCCAGCGTTGCAGACAGAAAATTGGGGCTAATTTGACATCATACCAGTTGTAGGGGTCAGTGGAAGAAGAGGGATACGTCCATTATGGCAACTGCGGATCCCAAGTTCTCGGATATTAATGGGCGATATGCTGTGCCAAACACATACCTTGTCTATTTGGCATTAACTCGAATTCTCTGTCTGTAAACAGACAGATTGAACCCTCGGGCTAATTTGACATCAGTTTAGATACGGATCATACCAGTTGTAGAGGTCAGTGGAAGAAGAGGGATACGTCCATTATGGCAATTGCGGATCCCAAGGTCTGGTATATTAATGGTATATTAATGGGCAATATACTGAGCCAAACACATACCTTGTATATTTGGCATTAACTCGAATTATCTGTCTGCAAACAGACAGAACACTCGGGCTAATTTGACATCAGTTTAGATACGGATCATACCAGTTGTAGGGGTCAGTGGCAAAAGAGGGATAATTCCTTTATGGCAATTGCGGATCCAAAGTTCTGGGATACCAATGGGCAAAGGGACATTGTAACATTTGGTATCCGCCTAGATCCTAATCATATAATAGTTGACGGGGTGAGTACAATAAACACTCATTTAAAGGGTGATATGCTGAGAAAAGGGACCTTGCAACATTTCTCATCAGTTTATATTTTGATAATTATTGAAAGGGTCAGTGGAAGAATAGAGCTAGGTCCATTATGGAAATTAAAACCCCTATGTGTTGGGGATGTTAATGGGTGATTGGTTGAGAACGCGCCATTGTCATAGTTCGCACCGATTTAGAATTTGATAATAAATCCTTGACATTGTCAATAGAAGAAGAAGGCTAAGTCCTTCATAACAACTGCGGATCTCAAGTTCTGGCGGTACTAATGGGCGATAGGCTAATGTAAGGGACCTACGAATATTTGTGATAAATGTTAGATCCTTATCATAACGCATTGTTCAGAAACTGATATTCGTGAACATGAGCAATGTTAGATCGGTTGAATGGCGACTAGCATACGTCATGATCAAACTGCGCAAACGTGCATCGCTGATATATACGGAGCACCGCAGGGGAAGAATTTATTTGTTATTAATTCGTTCTCACGAAATAACACCACACGAATTGTTTGTGGGAACGAATTGTTAATTCGAGGGAACGAATTGTTATATCGTGGGACGAATTGTTATTTCGTGGGAACGAATAATATTATTGTTAATTCGAGGGAACGAATTGTTAAATTGAGGGAACGAGTTGTTATTTCGTGGGAACGAATTAAAACAAATATCCATGTCCCCTGCGGTGCTCCGGTAGGTATAGGCATTCGCTGGTTGCTCATTTGGTAAGGTTCCTACTCTTAGCCGGGCGCTCATTTATTTTGCTATCGTGCAACACCGACGGAATCATGACCTGGGGGCCGTTTCACTAAACTTCCTACCACTAAACTGTTCGTAAGTGCAAAATTATGAATTCCACATTAACAACGTTTGCTTGTAAACACTTATTGGATTTACATTTATTGAGCATAGCAGCCTATACTCAATACATGTAAATCCATCAATTGAAATTTATAGACGATCCTAAATTTGCACTTACGAACATTTTAGTCCTACAAAGTTTAGTGAAACTTGAGAAACGTGGCTTATATTAATTTGGAAAAAATGTGTATATTGATTCGTCACGGGTGTCCGTCTGTCGCGTTTCTTGTAAGAAGTAAAACATTTTAACCATACTAGGTAGGGACTTGAAAGCCTACTTCAAGACAAGCATTGATTCATTGCGATCACGAACAGATATTATCATTGTATGTAAATGGCAAGGAAACGTATCAAAAAATTAAGCATACTTAACTTTTGTATGTGTCAGGTTTAGAGAGATTCGTACGGAGCCCCGCAGGGGACATGTATTTTTTTTTATTAATTCGTTCCCACGAAATAATAATTCGTTCCCTCAATTTAACAATTCGTTCCCTCGAATGAACAATTCGTTCCCACGTAATAACAATTCATTCCCACGAATTAACAATTCGTTCCCGTGGGAACGAATTGTCAATTCGTGGGAACGAATTGTTAAATTGAGGGAACGAATTGATATTCCCTCTGCGGGGCTCAGCAGGTTCGGCTGCATTTATTTACGCAGGTCAATTCTGATACCGTTTCTTTATTATCCGGTGACAGACACTCAACTCGCGGGAATACACAGGTCTGTTGATTGTAATTGGTACGTCCAGACCGGAATACGAGGTCAAACAATCAGCATATTGTGTTAAAAATTACAGGATCGTCTAGCTGCATGTATTCCGCTTTATAGACGATAGGCTGCACTATATCGCTACGCCGCGGTTAACGGTAAAAAAATGCGTAATAACATTTACATTTCGCTGACTAATATATAGAAAAAACCTGCAGGGCGTTGACGTTCCTACGTCGCTATATTGTTATTGAGAGTTATGTAGTTTTGACGAAGAATCGATTACCGTAAATGTAAATAAAAACTAGAGCACGTGAATGTAAGAAATAAACGGTACTCGATTCTTTGTGAAGTTTATTGTAAAGAACTTTCAGAGCACCCATACAACACATATGCCATCGTATTTGGTGCGCTACATATCATCAAAATCCGTCCGTTTGTTAGGAAGATTTTAATGAAAATCTACTGGAAAAATGACGTCACAGATTACGTCACGTCGGAAAATCGGGTTTGGAAACCACGTGATCAGACACCTTGTTGATTTCAATCACAATACTCAGGTACATTTGTATTCTGAATGAAGAAAACTGACAAATATAGGCAAGATTAGCACAGTCAGACGTTGATGTAGAAGGACAAACACACACTTACTCCCGGCATAATGACGCGCTCTACGTCACTAATGATGACGTTCCAGTCCTCGCCGCCAACAGGCGCCGAATCGGGAACCAGCGTGCGTAAGTAACCCGGCTTCACGTTCGGTAACACTCGGCGTTGACGGATATTCTTTAAGTAATCCGCAATGTAGTCCACCATCTCCTTCCCTGGAATAAATCATGTTGTCTGAGCATGAACTCTCCCTCCAATTAAATGTCGATGTGACTGGTGAAATTTCACCCCTAAGTAACTGAAATGGATTTTGATATGCTACTTTTACAACCAATCCAACCGTCACAAAATGGTTTTCTGACGAGTCCATTTACGAAAAGGAGGTGTTTTTGTTGTAAAAAATATTAAAATTACTAGCAAAAGTGCAGATCCTGATGAGACGGCTCGTTACGAGCCGGCTCATCTGGATCTGCACTGTTTGCATAAACCGTTATAGTGGGATTTCGGGTTCAAAGGGTTAAACCTGTATACATACCACCGTTGGGTAAATTAAATGCGCTAACAATCTCGTTTGTTTTAAAAACAGTGATTGCTCGTTCGATTCATTGAACCTTGCAAATAGCACTGTTGGTACATGTAATAGCGTACTTCCTGCGCACCTGCAAACTGTATGGAGCCCCGCAGGGGACGTATACTTATTTTTTATTAATTCGTTCCCACGAAATAACCATTCGTTCCCTCAATTTAACAATTCGTTCGTACGAAATAACAATTCGTTCCCACGAATTAACAATTCGTTCCCTCAATTTAACAATTAGTTTCCACGAAATAACAATTCGTTCCCTCGAGTTAACAGTTAACGAATTGTTATTTCGTGGGAACAAATTGTCAATTCGAGGGAACGAATTGTTATTCGTGGGAACGAATTGTTAATTCGTAGGAACGAATTGTTATATCGTGGGAATGAATTATTAATTTGAGCGAACGAATTGTTAAATTGAGGGAACGAATTGTTATTTCGTGGGAACGAATTAATTCGAATGCGTTACAACGAATTCGAATGCGTCACAACGAAATAAGTGAATTAGTTAGAACGCAATAATCAAATTAAATGCGAATGTGTTAGAACGAATTGGAATGCGTTAGAACTAATTCGATTCGTTAGAACGAAATAAATGAAACCGTTAGAACGAATTTGAATGCGTCAGAACGAAATAATTGAAATCGTTAGAACGAATTCGAATGCGTTAGAATGAAATAATTTAAATCGTTAGAACGAAATAATGAAATTGGTCAGAACATTTGTTTCTATCCCCATGTCCATTATACAGCTCAGTAACATCGAGAGTATTGCGTTTGATACATTTGAAACATAAAACATTTCGACTGTTCAGGAGTTTGTTCATATATACGGCTTTGACTGGAGAACGAAATGAGGCCTATGTGTTTTGTGACCAGTGTAGATCCAGATCAGCATGTACATCCGTACAGTCTGATCAGGATCTGCACTGTTTGCATCACAATCACAATCATGTTACAGGAATGTGCTATTTGGTCAGGAGCTACAGTGGGGTCAGCGTGTAAGTTCACACACGAACGAACACGACAGGTTGGAACCAACCTGTCGGGTTCGTTGGTGTATGCACTTACACGTTGACCCCACTGTAAACTGGTCACATATCCCATGAGACCAATTGCTCCAGTCACAGCCATATATGGACTCTTGTCCTGTGCCCGAATGTTGCTACTGGTTGCAAAGGAAACTGTTCTGAATGTGTAAATATGTGTATCCGCATAGAGCACACTCTCCAAACGCTTGAGTTTCAATCTAGAAACACAGTGCAACCTGTCTCTACCTGGCTGTTGTAGAGAGGTGGCTGATTTATGGAGGTTAAATATACAGTTCCGGCTGCTACAGAGAGGGTGTTGTTGTAGTGACGTGGCTGTTCGGGGAGGTGCATTATGAGACATTGATCAATGACCGCTATGGTGGACACAAACTTGTCTGGATGATATTCTATCATTTAAAGGAGTGCCGATTTGTGGGTCAGTCAACAGGCCGACTTATATAAGCAGAGCTCCAGATAAGCTGCGTATTGGCGTATTTTACGCACTTTCTTCAACTGAATAACCATTGATAATTCACAGTGTGATTACAAAATACTCACAGCAATGTGAAAATACGCATTGATTTTCAAATTGAGTAGTGTAAATACTGTAATAAATAAAGTAGTAAATTTACTTATACAGTGCAACCTCTCTACAACAGCCACCCATTGGAAGAGGCAAAAGTGGCTGTTATAGAGAGGTGGCTGTTGTAGGGAGGTTAATGCTGAATACAATTTTATCGTCTGATGTTTATTTATTTTCTTCAATAAATTCTCAATAAAAACATGTTTTTACAGCATTTTAGAATCATTTCCAATGGAAATGATTCTAAAATGCTGTCAAAACATGTTTTTATTGAGAAAGAATGCAAAATCAACATCAAACGACAATGTTCATGCTCAGCAGTGTAAGGGTTAGATATAGAGGAAATCATCCATTTGGGATATAAAATAGCGGCTGTTACAGAGAGGTGGCTGTTGTAGAGAGGTGGTCGTTCGGGGAGGTTCGACTGTATGACAATAAGTAACAATACATGTACACTCAAACAAATTTGTTTTGATCATTTGTTCCCTATTTAATAATGAAGAAAATCAATACTCCATTTGTAAAAATAAAATAGGCATTTAATTTGAAATCAGCGTGTACAATACTCTTTAGACATACAACTTATCTGGAGCTCTGCATAAATCTAAGTTTTCAACACTGAATTGACCCGGATGCAGGTGCGCGTTTTGGATAAACGCACCGCCAATGAGGACCAATTTCGGGTATTTGAATTCGGGTATTATTATTAGTACAACTTTCTTATTGTTTCGCATTTGTTGATGATTAACTGGAGCTGTTACTGGAGAAATGAGGCTTATGGGTTTTGCGACCAGTGTAGACCCAGATCAGCCTGCGCATCCGCGCAGTCTGATCAGGATCTGCACTGTTCGCCATTCAATCAATGAAATACCCGTCTCGCTTCTAACAGGCCATTGTCATTATTGTCAAGCTACAGTCGTGTGCTATTTGATCAGGAGCTACATTAGTCACAAATCCATAAGTCACATTTCTCACAGTCGCAAATAAAGCGCACGGAAGGCGGAATATGGTGTAGAATCAGTAACTGCTGGTCGTTACCACATCTTTCAAGCGAGAACTCTGGAACAGTTTTGAAACAAAAGTCAGAAATTGGCGCGATGCCAAAACTGATCCGTATACTTTGAGGGAGTAATCATTTATTTTTCCTGAAATGCATTATTTCATATAGAACTAACAACTGCAAATATTTCATGATTAAAAGTATGCAGAATTATTATTCTGAATTTATTACATTATCACAGCCAAATTGGCTGTGATAATGTAATAAATTCAGTATAATAAAAATTAATAAATTGATCATAAAATTGAAAATTTCTCCCTCAAAGTATACTTTGCTACGAAAGTATACTTTGCAATGTTGATGAAATGGGCTACAGGAAACACTTTGTTCCGTCTTCCTCGCGCTTTATTTCATCAATATCGGGGATTAAGTCAATTCTCTCTTTATCTTAGCCGAAATGCCGCCGTACCAATACGGGGACTAATGAATGCATGCCTTGTCTCAGTACTTTCAGTACTTTGATCATCGCAGTAACCGCCTTTGTTATAATTTTAGACTACAGCCCGTTGCAAAACTGTTTCTGCCAGCTACAGCTCTTCCTAACCAATGATACCAATTATTGTGACTGGTTGCCAGTTTTGGCGTAGTACATACTGTGCTGTTGCTAACTGTGATTGGATGATAATCGAGTCTGAAATTTACACGCACATTGACACATGCGCACTGGCGACATGGTCTGTCTATTTCTGTTACAGTAGTGTTTTTATTAGATCCGAAAATGCGCATATCGCGTCTTCAGACAATGGCAAACTGGCTACTCAAATACCCATAATTTTATCTATTCTCGCATTAAGATAACGCTTTATTGTGGAACTGTCACGTGATAACGAGATGACAACGAGAGTTGATTGAAAGTGTCACTAATACGCCGATTTACTGCTTCACCATTAATTGATACAGCATCGCCCAGGGAATTTCCTTCAACGCATTCAAGCTACATATGAAAATTCAATGATTGCAAACCGTGACGATCAAGATGAGACGGCTCGTAACGAGCCGTCTCATCTGGATCTACACTGTTTGTGAACATATAACAAGTTTTGCGATTACATTTATGATGGTGGGTCTAGTTTTCGGAGTATTAACACGTTCATCAACTAGCGGTTTTTATAAAACATAACAAATGAGATAACTTGTAATTTCATTCAATGTTTCTTGTCTTCAAAATACAGTCGAACCTCCCCGAACGGCCACCTCTCTACAACAACACCCTCTCTGTAACAGCCGCTATATTATATCCCAAATGGATGATTTCCTCTGATTTCCTGCTGAGCACGAAAATTGTCATTTTTTCTCAATAAAAAACATGTTTTGACAGCACTTTAGAATCATTTTCATTGGAAAGGATTCTAAAATGCTGTCAAAGCATGTATTTGATGAGAATTATCGAAGAAAATAAATAAACAGCAGACGACAAATTTAATCATTCAGCATTGACCTCTCTACAACATCCAGTTTTGTGTCATCCCAAGGGTGGCTGCTGAAGAGAGGTTGCACTGTAAGCTTGTTTTTAGATTAAAATTCACACCAGCGCGTTTAGCAACACAGGAGTCAGTCATCTTCAATCTTGACTTATAGTTGGTGTTTTTGGGGTATGTTCCGAAAGTGTCAATAAATCTGCTTATTCGTCCCGAGTTTTCATTGGCTGTTGATCATCTCGCAGATGAATGAGGCACAGTGAAGGAACACTTGAAACTTTTTCTATTGTTTTATGATTTTAGCAATA
The DNA here is from genome assembly GCA_029237695.1 of Conchocele bisecta. Classification (NCBI taxonomy): domain Eukaryota; kingdom Metazoa; phylum Mollusca; class Bivalvia; order Lucinida; family Thyasiridae; genus Conchocele; species Conchocele bisecta. The sequence goes on along the minus strand of CM055275.1, from coordinate 55,109,498 downwards.
TTAAAGAGCAGATTAATGGCGGATGCAGAAACTGACGGTACAAAATGACCTAAATGGCAAAACCTACCAGTATTCAGTCCAAACACTGAATTTGGTGGCATTTCTAAAGAACTTAATGTACGTCAAGTCATGCTTATTTTAATCACCTGACGTAAAGCACATCGCGGTTGCACACATGTCTATAAACTACAAAATATGTGAATACCCCGACAACTTCAAATACTCCAAAAACTGGCGTCCCGACCATACGTGGTTTCCGAACGGCATGAAGTCATGTAATTGAGTGCTTACAATATACAGTGGAATCGATTATTCGCAAAAAACAACAGAAGTTTGGGCGAAAATACAGAGACTTCCAAATGCAGCTTATCAAGATGCGTTTGATGCGCCATATTTCATAAAAATCCGTTACGTAATAAGGACACTATCACAGAATACGTACTTTGAATCGGTACTTGTTGTTGTTGTTAGTACCACGTGATCATACACATTGTACATGTCCTAAGTTATGCAGGCTTTTGCTCTCACGCTATTCGAGTGACTGTAAACTGTACATAGTAAGTACACATGGAAGTAAAGGTGCCTGTTATCAGACATGAACACTTCCTTTCAGAGCAAACAGTTTGTTATACGCGCTTACTTTTGTTTAATCAATGGGTTTATTGTTTTCGTCACGAAATTTTTAATGTAATTTAAAGGTAATTGCCCACTCAGTAGGCACATACTGTTCTTTATATCTGAGACATTTTCTGGCAAAATGAACATTCATTCACCATTACCCCACGTATTGATTGGTATTATTATACATTTTATATCAGACGAAAATTTCCACACTGATATCAGGGGCGATAACCGTGTTTCCTTAAAATGTTAACGGACACCACTATTTATTATTTGCATTTATTGTTTGATGTTAAATGATCATTCTGTATAATCGGTCGAATATATATTTTTTTTCAGATGACGCATTTAATTTATTTAGTGTAAATAATTAAATGAAATAACTGAAAGTACTGAATTATCTCTACAATACTGATCAATTGCGGAAACTAGAGACTGAAAGTTGCATATTTTCTGAATCATCATCCAGAGGCAAATGTACTGTGATGGTACAAAAACATTTCAATCCGTACGTTTTCTCTAGAATAAACTCCCAGAAAAAAGAAATAAAGATAATAGCAGCTGTATTCATACGCACGAAATGTCTGGATTCATATTTTCCAGAATTTAACTGATAAACTGAGCCCACTATCAGTCACTATCAGTAAAATAAATAGTATATCCGTATAGCGAAGTATAGAGGAGTCGAAAAACAAAAACAAATTGAAATTGATTCTGATTTCGGCGGAGTTACATTTCTTCAAATTCACTATAGTTGCATTAGAATGGGGATAACCATGCTTTGTTTTTTTCGATTTGGAGCGGTATGTGTGATGTTTTATGGTCTGAGAATCAGTTTTATGGCTCCGCTAATGCGTCGCCGTACAACTGATTCACAGACCATAAAACCTCCCACATACCGCTCCAAATCGAAAAACAAAGTATGGTTTTCCCCTAAATACATGTCTAATTATCTAAAAAAAACATACATGTGAGGAGTGATATTACAAAAAAATGCAGATTTTTGGTGGCCATCTTGGATTTATGCGATTGAGGGACAAATGGAAGAAAACAAATAAAATTGTAAAACATTCTTTGTCATTATAAACCCATGTCTGGAAGCTTAAATGTCTCAACAATCATACCTGAGACTAAATATTTGAAGAAAAGTAGATTTTGGGCGGCAAGCTTCAAGTTATGCAAATTAGACACTTCTCCACACATTGAATATTTTTAGACTTTTAGTCTGTGTTAGTACATTGGTTTGGGAATTCAGAAAAAGGAGAATAGTAACTTCTGCAATTTGTACCTATTTCATATATTTACTGGTCCAATGGAAAACTTTGTTACAATTTAAAACTTGGGCTGACAAGTCAAATTCAAAAGGTGATTTTATCTTTGAATCAGCAGACACAAATCGGAGCTTGGTAAAACGCACGGCAGTAGACACCACTATGGCAATCATGGTGCGCCGTGGCACTATTTTGGACCGTTATTCTTTGTATTTCCTTTTTGTTACAGGTTACTGGCTGTTGTATGTTGTACGCTGAAATACCTATGTTCTACCAAGGAGAGGGCTCCCAAAGTCCCCGCTCAAAAGTCCGCTGTGGTATTATTTTATGCACCGATATTCGCATGAAAAGTTTGATACTTTTGAAAAACACTTGCATTGTAACCATACTATACTTCAAAATCTCTAAATGGCATTAGCTGTTGCTGTGACGGTAAACCCATTCACTTTCACTTTATTTTCAAAATTACCCATAATGTTAGTAAGAAATCGTACCTAATTGGATTCCATATTATTTTCGTAAATAAACAGAGTAAATCGCATACAGTTGAACCTCTCTAAACCGAACACCTAGAAGAATAAGTTTGTTTAATTTTGATGGGTTTCACTGTAATTTATATAGACTTATAATTAATCTTCGCGTTAACAATGACTAGAAGCATGTCTCGGTACGCTCATATACCTGCATTACAGTGAAACCTCTCTAAACCGGACACCCTGGGGATCCACCAGGGTGTCCGGTTTAGAGAGGTTCCACTGAATTGTGAAACACACGAAAGCTGGATCAATTAAAAATTTGGTAATTAAATAATTTTGACGGGCTATATCACAGTTGGCCCTTGATGAAGTTTAATATTACATTCCCTGTCTGAGGAATGACAGTCCAGACAGATAAATGAAACAAATATTAATAACAGTTTCTGTGAATGGAGAAATGTGACGTTTTGTGAATTGTGCCCAGACCACACGTACACGTATCTCCTGATCCGTTACCGTTAGTTACGTCTTTAGAACATCGTTTATGGCGATATGACAATAAACAATGACTATTTTAATTTTTAAATACAGTCGAACCTCACCGAACGGCCACCTCTCTACAACAACACCCTCTCTATAACAGCCGCTATTGTATATCCAAAATGGACGATTTCCTCTGTATCTAACCCTTAGACTGCTGAGCACGAACATTGTCTTCTGCTGTTGATTTAGCCTTCTTTCTCAATAAAAACATGTTTTAACAGCATTTTAAAATGTTGCCAAAGCATGTTTTGATGAAAATTATCAAAGAAAATAAATATACAACGGACTACAAAATTTAATTCAACATTAACCTCCTACAACAGCCACCTCTCTACAACAGCCAATTGGGCGTCTTCCCACCCATGGATGGCTGTTGTAGAGAGGTTGCACTGTATCCTCATTCAGCAATGGCCGAACATGTGTAGAAAAGTGATAAAGATGTGTCGATAACAAAACAGTATGTAAACACATCAATATAAGTAGACGTTCTGATTGGAAGAAAACGTAAGCTAACACACTATTTAATTTAGCGTGAACTCGTGTCGGCATCATTTACATTTTTTTCATACTTGTGGCTGTGACTGGGAAAATAGGGCTGATGGGATGGGATGGGCTAATGACCAACGTCGCTCTTGATCAAATAATATTATTCTGAAGCCTGATAACGATCTATATTGCTTATAAGAAGCTTGACGTGCGTTTCATTGATTGAATGGCGAAGAGTGCAGATCCTGATCAGACTGTGCGGATGCACAGACTGATCTGGATCTACACTTGTCACAAAACCGGTACGCCCCATTCCTCCACAGCGACATTTCTCTTTAACGGACTGGCCAATGAGATTAACAAAAATGTAAACTGATTAAAACTTTGGGAACTTGACTCCGAAACCTGGCGAGTTAGCTTGGAAATGATGTAATTAAGAAAAAAAAGTTAGATTTAGAATTCGGTCCACAAGAAAATAAATACTTGATAGAATTTCATCAAATATGTTTTTTTAGTGGAGGGCGACCTTTTTGTTATTGATTAAAATGTACTTAAGGAATAAAACCATGGGCTGTTACGTTTACTGTGGTTTTACAATACATTTGGTCTGTTTAAAGAGCATGGAGTCCGACGGACTCCTCGTAAACTTTAAACAGACAAAATTATATATTGTATAATTATACAGTATTATATAGCACAGTAAACGCAACAGCCCATGGTTTTATTACTTATATATTTACACTGTATTTTTTAAATAGGATTCCGCATTTGCTGTGAAAATTTTGTCATCTTTCGATGCCATTTACAGAATATATCACATTTTCTGTAAATATATTTCATGAAAATTCGTACATGTTCTTACATTGGGGTCAGCGTGCAAGTGCACACACGAACGAACACGACAGGTTGGAACCAACCTGTCGTGTTCGTTCGTGTGTGCACTTATACGTTGACCCCACTGTATGTACCAACTCACATGGCGTGTCTCAATGAGACAAACGCCGTACTTTTGTACGTAAGAAGATGCGCGATTTTTCATGAAATATATCTAAATGAACAATAATGCTTTTCATAAATCGTGTCTGTCAATTGTCTACGTCATTTAACCCTTTCACCCCTAAGCAACTGGAATGGATTTTGATATGTTAATTTTGCAACCAATCCAACCGTCACAAAATGGTTTTCAGACTAGTACATTTACGAAAAGTGCGTATTGTTTTTGTTCTGAAAAAAAAAAAATTGTTTTAAAAAAGTGCAGATCCTGATGAGACGGCTCGTTACGAGCCGGCTCATCTGGATCTGCACTGTTTGCACAAACCGCTATAGCGGGATTTCGGGTTCAAAGGGTTAAGTAAAAAATAGAGAGTCTGCGTGTTTCTGTACTGTTACAGAAATGGTTTACTCGGGTCTAGTTTAGAGATCGCCCTGTATATTGAATTTATGGACATTCTGATATAATATGGTATTATTAATTACAAATTGGTACCCATATTGGTTTGTAACTAACTATGTTGGGTACGCTTTCGGATATGGGTGGGTTTTTGTGGATTTAACCCGATAAATGGCCTCGAACACGACGCATACTCTCAAATACAAAGTTTCCACATCAGTAAAAGTTACTTCCTTTTGTTGAATACAAGTAAACACTGTTGGCCATATCGGGGTGGGGTGGGGTGTGTTCTTTTTTATTAGGGGGTGGGGGTGGGGGTGTGGGTCGAGGGGTGGCGGCAATATTTCATTAGTAAGGGGTCCATTGGTTGCCAACTACATGTAGTTTGGACAGCTAGTACGTAGCTCCTGGGCAAAGATTGGCATATTGTAATACGTTTCGCGTCGCTTGATTGTGTTTTGTTAGTAGGACATTTGCATAATAAAATGTCTCCTGATACAAACACTGACAATGGCTATCGTTGACCTCATTTATATAAGAAATCCTGCTAGCTCCAAAAAGTGTGTGTGGGGGGGAGTGGGGTCGAACCTTCCCTGACGACGCCCTTGCACATAACGCTTTGGTTTGGTTTGGTTAGAATCACACAAATATGAAATTTGGAATTTATAATAATTGTAATCACTCTAAAATTGAATTGCTTAACATTTAAAAGGGATATATCATCACGAGCCGGCTCATCTGGATATACATGTTTTGCCAATGCCACTATACATTGCTGGAATGCATATTGCATTCCTACGGAGCTCCGCAGGGGACGTAGAATTTTTTTTTTTATTAATTCGTTCCCTCAATTTAACAATTGGTTCCCACGAATTAACAATTGGTTCCCCCAATTTAACAATTAGTTCCCACGAAATAACAATTCGATCCCACGGGAACGAATTGTTATTTCGTGGGAACAAATTGTTACATCGTGGGAATGAATTATCAATTCGAGGGAACGAATTGTTAAATTGAGGGAACGAATTGTCATTTCGTGGGAACGAATTGTTAATTCGAGGGAAAGAATTGTTATATCGTGGTAACGAATAGTTAATTGGAGGTAAGAAATTGTTCAATTGAGGGAACGAATTGTTATTTCGTGGGAACGAATTAATAAAAAAAATAATTCTACGTCACCTGCGCGGCTCCGTACATTCCAACACATTTCAATTGTTTGTGTTACCGTCAAGGTTGGCAAAGCTATCTTGATACATGTACATGTACGTGATATTCAACTTAAAGGTACATGCCCACTCAATAGGCACGACATGTTCTTTATAGGAATTATATACGTGTATAATTGTATCACTATTCCACCAGTTCTAAAAAATACAAGTGCCCGCTATACAGATATAATCATTTAATAATATTTATTTTACTGATAGTGACGCGCGGTGGTATCAGGCTATTTTCTTTTGCAAATTTCTCGGATTATGTCTCCGATATATAGAACATTTTGTGCCTACTGAGTGGGCATGTACCTTTAACACTTTGAACCCGAAATCCAGCTATAGCGGTTTATGCAAAAAATGCAGATCCAGATGAGCCGGCTCGTAACGAGCCGCCTCATTATGATCTACACTTTTTGAAAGCAATTTTAATATTTTTGAGAACCAAAAATATCCCCTTTTCATAAATGGACTTGTCTGAAAACCATTTTGTGACGGTTAGGTTGGTTGCAAAATGAACATATCAAAATCCATTCCAGTTACTTAGGGGTGAAAGGGTTAAGGCAGTTCGTGTAGTCTATGCTTTGAAAGTGATGAAACATACGGGTAACAAACACTAAAGTGAAACCTCGCTAAACCGGACACCCTGGGATCCTCCCAGGGTGTCCGGTTTAGATAAGTTCCACTGTAATTCAGCACTGCATGAACAGTTTTTTTTGTCATTTTCAATCATGAAATTACACGATAATTGAGATGGAACTCATCTAAATTAATCACGGGTCGTCAGGATGTCCGGTTCTAATGTATTTTATTTATTGATTTCCTTCGTATTTCTGAACCTAATGGTACATATGAGTTGCAGGAAAAAGCAAATCGTATTAGTAAAACAAATGTTTATAATTATATTGAAAAATAACTAGCAGTGCAAAGTAAAACGCTATTTTTTTCTGCAATTGATGGTTAATAAATAAACATATTTGTATGTATACTACTTAAGCTATTGTCTTTAAAGGTACATGCCCACTCAGTAGGTACAAAATATTCTTTTTATCAGACATCATCTGAGATATTTTCTGGCAAAATAGATATTCATTCACCATTACCTCACATATTGATTGGCATTAATATACATTTTATATCGGACCTAAATTTCCACACTGATATCAGGGGCGATAACCGTGTTTCCCTTTAATGTTAACGGACATTACTATTCATTTTCTGTACTTATTTTTTGATGTGCAATGATCATACTTTATAGTATGTCGAAAATATTATTTTTTTCAGGTGACGCATTAAATTAGCATAAATAATTGAAAAATGTCATACTTCATTTGCATATGAAAATAAGATGATACCACCGAGCGTCACTATCAGTAAACTAAATATTGCGAACTGATTATATATGGGCCGCGCTCTGTGAAAACCAGCCTTAATGCAACGTCATGAAAGCCTGAAAATGACGTCGCAAAGTTACGCTTAAATTTACCAACGGATTTTGACACTTGAAATCGTTGCGTCATTGCAATAAGTTGTCCTATGTATAGCCGTACGCATTACTAATTGTGGCTCACACATATTTCAATGCTGGATATGCGTACAGTTGTTTTCATAGTGGTTCCGTTGTCAGTTTTTTCGGTTTCCTTCATGGAAACACGTAGTGATTTTGTTGATTATTTTTATACAAACGAGCATATTGCAAATGATTTTCATAATATCATATGGACGACTTGTAAATGACATTTAAATAACAATATGACCGGTATTTTTAGATAACACATCACAAAATCAGTATGATGTAATCATAATGCTAATATTTCTTTTAAACTTTATTTATATAACAATTGCAAACAAACGTGAGAACATTTGTAGTCGGCGTTGATGGAGGCGTCTGCATGTTTCATAATTTGGGTTGAAACCGGAATGCTCAAAGAAAACAAACTTATCCTGTGTAGCGACCACCGTCAGATATATAAACTTGGAAAAGTCGCGGGAATACTGGACGAGGCCTTCCGGCCTTCGTCCAGTATTCCCGCGACTTTTCGAAGTTTATTTGCCTATAGGCGTAACAACGAGTGCGGCCGCTTAACCCCATTTGTTTAATGTAGCGCATGGAAGAGTAATTTTTCCAATCGGTTATCTGGCGTGTTTGATATGTTTGCAATACAAAACTGTCAAAGCTGTATCAATAAAGTATTAATAAAGAACATACACATGCAGAAATTTGTTATTTTACCGTCTCAAGGTGTTTATCTGCCATTTGCATGTACATCTTGTAAATTTGAAAGCTTCATTTCGTTATATTGAATGTTGAACAACAACTAGAGAAAAGATGAATTCCATGGGAAAATGATTTACCTGTTCTATTATGTTGGGAAATTTACTAGCTCTACATCAAAGATTATTTGTGTAAAGGTATAAATATACAATTAACTAAATTTTGACATTTTTGAATGGGTCAAATTGTAGCCGTAGATAACATATCGGAGGCGAATTTGTGTAGCTAGCTCCGTACGTACTGTCCCGTGAGACCTAAAGATAATAGCTGCTGTATTCATACGCACGAAATGTCATGATTCGTATTTTCCAAAATTTAACTGATAAACTGAGCTTAAAATTGTGTAAACCTTAGAGAATAGTATATGTAGAGTTTTAGATGCAAAGCAAGACGGACCAAAACACAATATAATAAGTTGGCACAGAGCACTATTTTCTTGGTCGTACTCGCCGTTTAGGCGCAGCACGACAATGGCTGCCCCCACCGAAATTTGCGTGACATAATATGCTATCAACAAGGACTTTACCAAAGGTGGAAGACTGGGACCCAGGACCTGATAAATGGATCATTTGTAAACCGTTACCCCACCAAACAATTTCCGTACAATAGACACCGGAAACGGGTGGGTGGAGTAACGTTTTTCAAATGAGCCATTTATTGGGCCCTAGGTCCGAGTCTTCCACCTGTGGACTTTACATGACGTCGAAAATATCATTTACCGGCGACGTGTGCCGTTGTAACGAATTGTCATTGTTTCTTGTATTATTTATAAATTAAATATAAATGTTTTGAAATATCGCTAAGTATATATTAATAATAATATATATGTAGTGCATAAATATGTGCATTGTGATGAAACAAAGTGAAGTTTATGTGTGAGTACAATTGTAGCACGAAAACGTCACGACTCGTGCGGTCCGCTGTCCGCAAATATTGATAACGACGACGGAATGTACGTATTGTCAAAACAATGTCGATGCGACAAAGTGATGTCAGAAATATATCTTTGTTGGTCTAGAAAGATGGTTTATCAGTTGAATACAACATTGGATTATATATCATATTGTTCGAGAGAGATCAAATTTTCTAAGTATCACGGTTGAAAACTCAAGTTCGCATGTTTGACCCATAAACTTTAAGGAGGTTTTCGCTTGGCGCGTCACATATTATGTTCACAGTTTTGATGAGTCACGGTGGTTATCACATTGTGTGTAATACAATTCCCTCGTTACTGATACATGCAAGAGTTTACCAAATACGATATTGTATTCACTAAATGCAATCTGACACACATAAATGAAATTAAATCAGAAACAGATACGCGTATAAAGCAAGAGAGACGCTATGTAACGTGTACTGTAACGTTTACGAATACATGTACGTTTTTGAACTTTCACACTAGCATTACATAACATTTTATCCATATAATATCACATATCTACTGTACATACATGTATGTAAGATCTCGTAAACATACTAACACAAAAAGAAAAACATTTATCGGGTCCATACGCGAACTGGGCTGCCGACACCACCAGCTCACATGCTACTCAACATTGCTCGTTTCTGATCATTAACAACCCCGAGAACGTACATTTATATTTTGGCATAAAATGGTAATTAAAATAGTCAATGGTCTACATACAATTGGTTTGTTTCGCTAATGGTACACGATAATACACTTATATCATCTGTCATTACCAGCTGTCAACAACGACGTCAGCTATGTCAAAAGCTTAAATGGAAGCGAAGTTTCAAACCTCATTTACTCGATAACGTCATTTTCGCCATAAGGCACCTTTTCGCACGACGCGGCTCATATAATGTTTGAAGAGGTATGCCGATGTTCACACTGGTAGTCTACGTTTGAGGGTGTATTTGTGGCATATTTGTGGGGCATTTTAATACAATATACACGTATCCCAAAAAAGGGCGTACAATAATAAACTGATCTACACCGATACATACAATAGGTTATACAAATTCTGATAACGTAAGAAGAGCATACACTGATATGTTTGAGGATGTATTTGTGGCATATTTATATTTATTACACTCTTGCAAATTATTTGCACGGGGTTCGCTGTGAGAAAAAACCCGTAATCAACTCCTTACAAATAATACACCGTGAAGTGAACACCCGTAATTGCGCGCCTGTTTTCTTGGAAACCACGAGCTACCATGCAAAATGTTTAATTTTTATTAGTCAAAATAAAGTTGAAAATTTGGAAAGGGTCTCGACTAATCTAGGATGTCAATGTGATTGAACACATTCCAAACATATACTCAAATATATCTGGCTCATAGAAACAGCTGCGTAATTTGGATTTCAAAAAGTTTACATGACGTCACATTATACGTCACACAACGTAACGTCAAAACGCGGAAATTTACGTTATTGTATAACTATTCATGCGCACATCACAATTCATTGATTATAATCTCAAAAATAGATTAAATGTGCATATATATCCGCCGTGGAATTGTAATAAATAGGATATTCCATCGTACATGTTTGAATAGCGGAAATAATACACTCGTGTCCGTCAGCGTCCGTGCAAGCAACTCGTTCGCTACGCTCACTCGTTGCTTACGCGATAGCCGACGCACACTCGTGTATTATTTCCCGCTATTCAAAATGTACGATGGAATATCCTCTATATATTGAACTATATGTGCATGTATTTCCCATATGGTTGGTGATTCAATGTGCATAAATCGAAATATGGCCAATTTAACAGATTTATTTGACTACATATGTCAATTATATGTTGTGTTTTGTGTCAATATATGCTTTACACTAATAGCTGACACTATCTAGGGTGTATTTGTGGTATATTTATATGTATTTAAACTATATTTGTGTGCATTTGAGTGTATTTGGGTGTTTCGCGTAACCGTTCCCCCGGACCCCGCTAGCATTATCACGAACTTTGCTCGTTCGACGGTATGGCCGCACCACTTTTCAATACCCTCCAACGCCGCTGCGTCACAATTAACTGTTACGTAAATGACGTCAATTAGATTCTGAACTAAATTCTCCAATAATTACAATGTATCTTTCTGACGGTACATGTATATAATCATAGTTGGCGATGGTAGCAAATTACGAAGTCACATGTCGGCTAATTATATATTTAAAATCGATAGTGGTGCGTTTGGTTTGTTCACTACATGTACATATCATAGTTTTATTATGTTCAATGTTTGATATTATGCATACTATTAACACTTGTAGATACATTTAGTGCAACTTATCAGCAAATACAGTGTACAGCAAGCACATTCAAAGAGTCTATGAAGACGCATTTCTACTGTAGGCTGTTGTGTTGCATTGTAAAACGTCGGCGTTTCAATAACGTCAGTTTCTCGATGACGTTACTATTTTTACCTTGCGTGATTCACATGGTGCTACAAACAGTCAGATAAAACAAAAATTATGAAACATATTTGCATTTTCTTTTCAGCATATTGTTTTTGAAAGGTGTCTGCATCCAAAAATGTAAAAAAGTGCAAATCAAAAAATGTTGTCATTAAGGCTGGTTTTCACAGAGCGCGGCCCATATGTATAGCGAACACTCGTAATTCTTAGAACTGGTGGAACAGTGAAACAATTATGCACTTATTTAATTCCTATAAAGAACAATGTGTGCCTACTGAGTGAGCATGTACCTTAATGGAAATGTCTTTCTAAATGTGGTATTGTATGACCTTTTCTCAAAGCAAACTCTTTTTATTTCATAAATATACCTTAATGTAATGCGAAATTCCCTAGTCAAATTATCTCCCCTGTTTATCACAGTGTCTGGTAGTATATACCTGTACATAAAGCAAACTGGTAGGCATTTGATCAAATAAAATTATGCGATTGGATCTGCAGTGCGTGAAGCGTCGAACCACATAGTGACTCTGTTACATCATTTGAGACAAAGCCGCTTTAATGCCAACTCGTAATCAATCAAGTTGATCGTCTGAGCCTCAGCTGTAGCACAGCTCAGGGTCAGACAATCAAGCTGTTTGATTTCAAATATATTGCACAGCTCAGGCTCAGACAATGAAGCTGTTTGATTTCAAGCACAGCATTAACATATATTGAAATAAAAAAATTGAAAAATATAGCACAGCTCAGGCTCAGTCAAGCTTTTTGATTTCAAGCACAATATTCAAGTATTTTGAAATAAGGAACTGGACAAATATTGGCAAGAATAGCGCATGCAATTGTGTATACGCATACATACATACCATGTTTCCGGTAATCGTCAAGATCCATTATAGTTACACGTAGATATTGTTTATTAATTCACAATTTATTACTGACACCGGTAGCTAGTTCACCATTCTGATATTATTTCAAAGTCAAACTCGTGTATTGGAATTATTATCATGCGCATTAAGCACAAAACAAGGTATAACAACAGTTGCTATCGAACCCAAGTCATTTGTATTCACTGTAAATCAGAGCGACGATGCCATGCCGCAATAGCCATAGATTTATAAATAAGCTTTCAAATCACGACAACGCTATTTGATTGGCTGGGAACATGTTAATTTCCAGTAACGTTTCAGCGATGTATCCAATCAGCAAGCGTGAATCACAATCTAACCACTGTGGGACATGGCAACACTAACTAGACCAATTGGATTACGACTTGGGTTACAGAATTCGATACAAGTCGTTGCTAACTAGCCAGCGATAACAGAAACTACTGTCTGTTTCGCGAAAGCTGCCCAAATTTTACGGCCATATAAAGAAACCAAAAACAATAGGTTTTTCGATAATATTAAATTAAAGGAAAATTTAAGAATGAGCCTTCTTTTTATTTCGTGAAATTTGGTCAAATATTGATTTTATTGCGAAAAAACAATTTCCCCATGTTAAATCCCCATAGACATCTTCACGGGAAGATGTCTATGGGGACTTAACCTGGGGAAATTTTTTTGAATTTTTGAAATACTGGACTGATTTTTAAAATTTAGCTTTTGTTTTCTTAGTTAGATCATATCCAAGCTATCTAGTCAGGTTTCGGAGTCAATTTCCAAAATTTTTCGTTTTTTGACTCCTCCCACACTTCCTTACCACTTTTTCCCCCATGTTAAATTCCCATAGACAAATCAATTTTTCGTAATAAAATCAATATTTGACCGAATTTCACGAAATAAAAAGAAGGCTCATTCTTAAATTTTCCATTAATTTTAATATAATCGAAAAAAATATGGTTTTTGAATTGTTTATATGGCCGTAAAATTTGGGAAGCTTTCGTGAAACAGACTATAGTTATCTATCTTACGGATCCCCACAGGGTACATGCTTTTCTTAAATTAATTAATTCCAATGAAATAACAATTTGTTACCTCAATTTAACAATTCGTTCCCTCGAATTAACTATTCGTTCTCACGATATAACAATTCGTTCACACGATATAACAATTCGTTCCCTCGAATCAACAATTCGTTCCCTCAATTTAACAATTCGTTCCCACGAATTAACAATTCGTTCCCCTGTTAATTCGTGGTAATGAATTGTTAAATTGAGGTAACGAATTGTTATTTCGTGGGAACGAATTGTTAATAATTATACGTCCCCAGCGGGGCTCCGTACTATCTAACGGAAACGAAATTATTTCGATTTACAGTGAAACCTCACTAAACAGGACACCCTGGGAGGTTCCCAGGGTGTCCGGCTTAGAGAGGTTTCACTGTAATTCAGACATTTGATCAGTCTGAGTCATACAGGGGTCCTACCAATTATCCGGACAATCAATTTATCGGACAAATCAAAATAGCTGTTAATTCATTCATTTGATCCGATTTTGCAACGGACACTCAGGTGCTTGCTGTTTCCATGCCAGTGTGAATAATATATCGCCAAGGTAAACATTTTAGTAAAATTTGCCGAAAACATTCCCCCACTATGTCCACAAGTTGTTTACAACGTCAAACGTCGCGCGGGGGCTTGTATCTGTCACTGCGCATGCGCATAATTTGAGGCCCCCTATAGAGTGTTTCAATACTCTGTTGTGTGAAGTATGCAGACGATACGATGCATTCCTACAATATCATTTTCAGACTGTTTAATACACAATGTACAATACAGAGCAGATAGGAAGGAATGCGAAAATGTATCATGATAGAAAAAGAACGAAGAGCTACTTATTCAAAAACAAATAATAATTGTTTCAAGGCCAAATCGCCCCAAGCCATTTCGGACCCAAGCCATTACACACCATTTCACACCATTTTCATTCGTGGATAAAATCGACAGGTGCGAAAACACCAGTGTACGAAACGATCATTACCGCGGAATTTCCACCAAATTATGAAGAGCTCAATCGAGTGCGCCCATTACGTCATTGCAGAGTTGTTCTATAAATACAATACATTCTATAAATACGATGTTTTCCAAGAAGCGAATGGTGATTGTGTTTTCTGCAAAACAACACAATGCTGTTTATACTGGTTTTCAGGCGATACAATTATGATTTTAAGGTGAGAATACAAGTTATAAGACGGTTATACATTTGTCCGGATAATTGATTGTCGATGTTAATTTTGGGGCAATCTTACGACTGATGATCTGACCCAATTTTAAGTGAGAAAGATGGCACAGTTTGCTAAATAGTTTCCATGCGTTGAGAAAGCAAGAACCGACGATTGTTCTGTGAAAATGTTATGCCCGTAGCTGCTATTTTAAGAAAAATATCGTAACAAAACAGCCATTTTTGTCCGATAATCTGGAGGATCCCTGTAGATGTGTGCTATTCAATCCCGAATATATATTATCACCTGAGATACATAATCGGGAAAATCATCAAAACTAAGATCACAGATATTTTTTTGTGTCCGATTTAGAGAGGTTCCAATTTATCCCGTCAACACAGTGCGTATGTGCCGTGAAACACGGTGCCGTGAAACATTTTTGATATCCAGTCAATACTATTTTTGCATTTTACAGCCATTTGTAGGTGTTGACGGGATAAATAGAATAGTAGGTTAGTGCCGTGAATGGGAAAAACTATCTGGCGCGGCACGGAAACGGGATGTGGTCGACAGAGTCTCGCCCATCCCGTTTCCCGAGCCTTGCCAGATATTTTTTCCCATTCACGGCACTAACCTACTATTCTCTATCTATTTTCCTTATTTCTGAACCAAAGTATATGTTGTGACCATTTTGAACCGTCTCGGCGAGACGGTTCAAATGGTGGTCATTACATATACTTCTGATGAGAAATAAAGAAATTCATGAGCGTTGCCGGATATTCTTTCCCATTCACGGCACTAACCTACTATTCTCTATGTATTTATACCACTTATGCAATGGAATCCCTCTAATCCGAACACCCTGTTAGTTCCCCAGGATGTCCGGTTTAGATTGTTATTTAGGTACAGCGGAACCTCTCAAAACCGGACATTATTTGCACCCTTGTGCGGACAAATTAGATGTGTTTCTGTTATAGTAACGCCAATAGCACTGTTTGTTCTTGATCGCAAAGCACCGAAATATTCCTCGGAATGGCCATATGTCTGGTTTACAGTGGAAAATCTCTATACCGGACACCATGGGGACATCACAGAGTGTCAGGTTTAGAGCTAGTTCATTGTTATTAGTGTATATCAGGGGCCCGTTTCACTACACCTCATACGACTAACAAGTTCGCAAATGCAGCATTAAAATCAATAACAAAAGTTCGCATTAGTTAGTTTTATGGCCAGTCTAACACCTGGTCTGTTACAGTGACTGGAGAAATGGGGTCTATGACATTTGTGGCCAGTCTAGCACCTGGTCTGTTACTGTGACTGGAGAAATGGGGTCTATGACATTTGTAGCCTTTCTAAAACCTGGTATGTTACTGTGACTGGAGAAATGGGGTCTATGACATTTGTGACCAGTCTAGCACCTGGTCTGTTACTGTGACTGGAGAAATGGGGTCTATGACATTTGTAGCCTTTCTAAAAACCTGGTATGTTACTGTGACTGGAGAAAGGGTGGGGTCTATGACATTTGTGACCAGTCTAGCACCTGGTCTGTTACTGTGACTGGAGAAATGGGGTCTATGACATTTGTAGCCTCTTCTAAAACCTGGTATGTTACTGTGACTGGAGAAATGGGTCTATACATTTGTGGCCAGTCTAGCACCTGGTCTGTTACTGTGACTGGAGAAATGGGGTCTATGACATTTGTAGCCTTTCTAAAACCTGGTATGTTACTGTGACTGGACAAATGGGGTCTATGACATTGTGACCAGTCTAGCACCTGGTCTGTTACTGTGACTGGAGAAATGGGGTCTATGACATTTGTAGCCTTTCTAAAACCTGGTATGTTACTGTGACTGGAGAAATGGGGTCTATGCCATTTGTGACCAGTCTAGCACCTGGTCTGTTTTACTGTGACCGGCCGGAGAAATGGTGTCTATGCCATGTTGTGGCCAGTCTAGCACCTGGTACGTTACTGTGACTGGAGAAATGGGGTCTATGACATTTGTAGCCTTTCTAAAACCTGGTATGTTACTGTGACTGGAGAAATGGGGTCTATGAAATTTGTGACCAGTCTAGCACACCTGGTCTGTTACTGTGACTGGAGAAAGGGGTGGGGTCTATGACATTTGTAGCCTTTCTAAAACCTGGTATGTTACTGTGACTGGAGAAATGGGGTCTATGACATTTGTGGCCAGTCTAGCACCTGGTCTGTTACTGTGACTGGAGAAATGGGGTCTATGACATTTGTAGCCTTTCTAAAACCTGGTATGTTAGTGTGACTGGAGAAATGGGGTCGATGACATTTGTGACCAGTCTAGCACCTGGTCTGTTACAGTGACTGGAGAAATGGGGTCTATGACATTTGTGACCAGTCTAACACCTGGTATGTCACAGTGACTGGAGAAATGGGTCTATGACATTTGTAGCCTTTCTAAAATCTGGCATGTTACTGTGACTGGAGAAATTGGGTCTATGACATTTGTGGCCTGTCTAGCACCTGGTATGTTATTGTGACTGGAGAAATGGGGTCTATGACATTTGTAGCCTTTCTAAAACCTGGTATGTTACTGTGACTGGAGAAATGGGGTCTATGTCATTTGTGACCAGTCTAGCACCTGGTCTGTTACTGTTAACGGGGAAATGGGGTCTATGACATTTGTGTCCAGTGTAGAACCTGGTCTGTTACTGTGACTTGTGAAATGGGGTCTATGACATTTGTGGCCAGTCTAGCACCTGGTCTGTTACAGTGACTGGAGAAATGGGGTCTATGACATTTGTGGCCTGTCTAGTACCTGGTCTGTTACTGTGACTTGAGAAATGGGGTCTATGACATTTGTGGCCAGTCTAGCACCTGGTCTGTTACAGTGACTGGAGAAATGGGGTCTATGACATTTGTGACCAGTCTAACATCTGGTATGTTACAGTGACTGGAGAAATGGGGTCTATGACATTTGTGACCAGTCTAACACCTGGTATGTTACAGTGACTGGAGAAATGGGGTCTATGACATTTGTGGCCAGTCTAGCACCTGGTCTGTTACAGTGACTGGAGAAATGGGGTCTATGACATTTGTGGCCAGTCTAGCACCGGGTCTGTTACAGTGACTGGAGAAATGGGGTCTATGACATTTGTGGCCAGTGTAGCACCTGGTCTGTTACTGTGACTGTGGAAATGGGGTCTATGACATTTGTGGCCAGTGTAGCTTCTGGTCCGTTACTGTGACTGGAGAAATGGGGTCTATGACATTTGTGGCCTGTCTAGCACCTGGTCTGTTACAGTGACTGGAGAAATGGAGTCTATGACATTTGTGGCCTGTCTAGTACCTGGTATGTTACTGTGACTGGAGAAATGGGGTCTATGACATTTGTGGCTAGTCTAGCACCTGGTCTGTTACAGTGACTGGAGAAATGGGGTCTATGACATTTGTGGCAAGTCTAACACCTGGTCTGTTACAGTGACTGGATAAATGGGGTCTATGCCATTTGTGGCCAGTCTAGCACCTGGTCTGTTACATTGACTGGAGAAATGGGGTATATGACATTTGTGACCAGTCTAGCACCTGGTCTGTTACTGTGACTGGAGAAATGGGGTCTATGACATTTGTGACCAGTCTAACACCTGGTATGTTACAGTGACTGGAGAAATGGGGTCTCTGACATTTGTGACCAGTCTAACACCTGGTATGTTACAGTGACTGGAGAAATGGGGTCTATGACATTTGTTGCCTTTCTAAAATCTTGTATGTTACTGTGACTGGAGAAATGGGGTCTATGACATTTGTGACCAGTCTAACACCTGGTATGTTACAGTGACTGGAGAAATGGGGTCTATGACATTTGTGGCAAGTCTAACACCTGGTCTGTTACAGTGACTGGATAAATGGGGTCTATGCATTTGTGGCCAGTCTAGCACAGGTCTGTTACTGTGACTGGAGAAATGGGGTATATGACATTTGTGACCAGTCTAGCACCTGGTCTGTTACTGTGACTGGAGAAATGGGGTCTATGACATTTGTGACCAGTCTAACACCTGGTATGTTACAGTGACTGGAGAAATGGGGTCTATGACATTTGTTGCCTTTCTAAAATCTTGTATGTTACTGTGACTGGAGAAATGGGGTCTATGACATTTGTGGCCAGTCTAGCACCTGATATGTTACAGTGACTGGAGAAATGGGGTCTACGACATTTGTGGCAAGTCTAACACCTGGTCTGTTACATTGACTGGAGAAATGGGGTCTATGACATTTGTGGCCAGTCTAGCACCTGGTCTGTTACTGTGACTGGAGAAATGGGGTCTATGACATTTGTAGCCTTTCTAACACCTGGTCTGTTACTGTGACTGGAGAAATGGGTCTATGACATTTGTGACCAGTCTAGCACCTGGTCTGTTACTGTTGCTGGAGAAATGGGGTCTATGACATTTGTGGCCAGTCTAGCACCTGGTCTGTTACAGTGACTGGAGAAATGGGGTCACTGACATTTGTGGCCAGTGTAGCACCTGGTCTGTTACTGTGACTGGGGAAATGGGGTCTATGTCATTTGTGGCCAGTGTAGCACCTGGTCCGTTACTGTGGCTGGAGAAATGGGCTCTATGACATTTGTGGCCAGTCTAGCACCTGGTCTGTTACTGTGACTGGAGAAATGGGGTCACTTACATTTGTGTCCAGTGTAGCACCTGTTATGTTACTGTGACTGGAGAAATGGGGTCTATGCCATTTGTGGCCAGTGTAGCACCTGGTCTGTTACTGTGACTGGAGAAATGGGGTCACTGACATTTGTGTCCAGTCTAGCACCTGGTCTGTTACTCTGACTGGGGAAATGGGGTCTATGACATTTGTGGCCAGTCTAGCACCTGGTCTGTTACCGTGACTGGAGAAATGGGGTCTGTGCCATTGGTGGCCAGTGTAGCACCTGGTCTGTTACTGTGACTGGAGAAATGGGGTCTATGACATTTGTGGCCAGTCTAGCACCTGGTCTGTTACTGTGACTGGAGAAATGGGGTCACTGACATTTGTGTCCAGTGTAGCACCTGGTCTGTTACTGTGACTGGGGAAATGGGCTCTATGACATTTGTGGCCAGTCTAGCACCTGGTCTGTTACTGTGACTGGAGAAATGGGGTCTATGACATTTGTGGCCAGTCAAGCACCTGGTCTGTTACTGTGACTGTGGAAGTGGGGTCTATGACATTTGTGGCCAGTCTAGCACCTGGTCTGTTACTGTGACTGTGGAAATGGGGTCTATGACATGTGTGGCCAGTCTAGCACCTGGTCTGTTACAGTGACTGTGGAAATGGGGTCTATGACATTTGTGGCCTGTCTAGCACCTGGTCAGTTACTGTGACTGTGGAAATGGGGTCAATGACATTTGTGGTCAGTCTAGCACCTGGTCTGTTACAGTGGCTGGAGAAATGGGGTCTATGATATTTGTGGCCAGTCTAACACCTGGTCTGTTACTGTGACTGGAGAAATGGGGTCTATGACATTTGTGGCCAGTTTAGCACCTGGTCTGTTACTGTGACTGGAGAAATGGGGTCTATGACATTTGTGGCCAGTCTAACACCTGGTCTGTTACTGTGACTGGAGAAATGGGGTCACTGACATTTGTGGCCAGTTTAGCACCTGGTATGTTTCTGTGACTGGAGAAATGGGGTCTATGCCATTTGTGGCCAGTCTAGCACCTGGTCTGTTACTGTGACTGGAGAAATGGGGTATATGACATTTATGACCAGTCTAGCACCTGGTCTGTTACTGTGACTGGAGAAATGGGGTCTATGACATTTGTGGCCAGTCTAACACCTGGTCTGTTACTGTGACTGGAGAAATGGGGTCACTGACATTTGTGGCCAGTTTAGCACCTGGTATGTTTCTGTGACTGGAGAAATGGGGTCTATGCCATTTGTGGCCAGTCTAGCACCTGGTCTGTTACTGTGACTGGAGAAATGGGGTATATGACATTTATGACCAGTCTAGCACCTGGTCTGTTACTGTGACTGGAGAAATGGGGTCTATGACATTTGTGACCAGTCTAACACCTGGTATGTTACAGTGACTGGAGAAATGGGGTCTCTGACATTTGTGACCAGTCTAACACCTGGTATGTTACAGTGACTGGAGAAATGGGGTCTATGACATTTGTTGCCTTTCTAAAATCTTGTATGTTACTGTGACTGGAGAAATGGGGTCTATGACATTTGTGACCAGTCTAACACCTGGTATGTTACAGTGACTGGAGAAATGGGGTCTATGACATTTGTGGCAAGTCTAACACCTGGTCTGTTACAGTGACTGGATAAATGGGGTCTATGCCATTTGTGGCCAGTCTAGCACCTGGTCTGTTACTGTGACTGGAGAAATGGGGTATATGACATTTGTGACCAGTCTAGCACCTGGTCAGTTACTGTGACTGGAGAAATGGGTTCTATGACATTTGTGACCAGTCTAACACCTGGTATGTTACAGTGACTGGAGAAATGGGGTCTCTGACATTTGTGACCAGTCTAACACCTGGTATGTTACAGTGACTGGAGAAATGGGGTCTATGACATTTGTTGCCTTTCTAAAATCTTGTATGTTACTGTGACTGGAGAAATGGGGTCTATGACATTTGTGGCCAGTCTAGCACCTGATATGTTACAGTGACTGGAGAAATGGGGTCTACGACATTTGTGGCAAGTCTAACACCTGGTCTGTTACATTGACTGGAGAAATGGGGTCTATGACATTTGTGGCCAGTCTAGCACCTGGTCTGTTACTGTGACTGGAGAAATGGGGTCTATGACATTTGTAGCCTTTCTAACACCTGGTCTGTTACTGTGACTGGAGAAATGGGCTCTATGACATTTGTGACCAGTCTAGCACCTGGTCTGTTACTGTTGCTGGAGAAATGGGGTCTATGACATTTGTGGCCAGTCTAGCACCTGGTCTGTTACAGTGACTGGAGAAATGGGGTCACTGACATTTGTGGCCAGTGTAGCACCTGGTCTGTTACTGTGACTGGGGAAATGGGGTCTATGTCATTTGTGGCCAGTGTAGCACCTGGTCCGTTACTGTGACTGGAGAAATGGGCTCTAT
The DNA here is from genome assembly GCA_029237695.1 of Conchocele bisecta. Taxonomy (NCBI): domain Eukaryota; kingdom Metazoa; phylum Mollusca; class Bivalvia; order Lucinida; family Thyasiridae; genus Conchocele; species Conchocele bisecta. The sequence continues at coordinate 55,087,677 of CM055275.1, read as the reverse complement.
GTCATTTGTGGCCTGTCTAGCACCTGGTCTGTTACTGTGACTGGAGAAATGGGGTCACTGACATTTGTGTCCAGTGTAGCACCTGTTATGTTACTGTGACTGGAGAAATGGGGTCTATGCCATTTGTGGCCAGTGTAGCACCTGGTCTGTTACTGTGACTGGAGAAATGGGGTCACTGACATTTGTGTCCAGTCCAGCACCTGGTCTGTTACTGTAACTGGGGAAATGGGGTCTATGACATTTGTGGCCAGTCTAGCACCTGGTCTGTTACTGTGACTGGAGAAATGGGGTCTGTGCCATTGGTGGCCAGTGTAGCACCTGGTCTGTTACTGTGACTGGAGAAATGGGGTCTATGACATTTGTGGCCAGTCTAGCACCTGGTCTGTTACTGTGACTGGAGAAATGGGGTCACTGACATTTGTGTCCAGTGTAGCACCTGGTCTGTTACTGTGACTGGGGAAATGGGCTCTATGACATTTGTGGCCAGTCTAGCACCTGGTCTGTTACTGTGACTGGAGAAATGGGGTCTATGACATTTGTGGCCAGTCAAGCACCTGGTCTGTTACTGTGACTGTGGAAGTGGGGTCTATGACATTTGTGGCCAGTCTAGCACCTGGTCTGTTACTGTGACTGTGGAAATGGGGTCTATGACATGTGTGGCCAGTCTAGCACCTGGTCTGTTACAGTGACTGTGGAAATGGGGTCTATGACATTTGTGGCCTGTCTAGCACCTGGTCAGTTACTGTGACTGTGGAAATGGGGTCAATGACATTTGTGGTCAGTCTAGCACCTGGTCTGTTACAGTGGCTGGAGAAATGGGGTCTATGATATTTGTGGCCAGTCTAACACCTGGTCTGTTACTGTGACTGGAGAAATGGGGTCTATGACATTTGTGGCCAGTTTAGCACCTGGTCTGTTACTGTGACTGGAGAAATGGGGTCTATGACATTTGTGGCCAGTCTAACACCTGGTCTGTTACTGTGACTGGAGAAATGGGGTCACTGACATTTGTGGCCAGTTTAGCACCTGGTATGTTTCTGTGACTGGAGAAATGGGGTCTATGACATTTGTGGCCAGTCTAGCACCTGGTGTGTTACTGTGACTGGATAAATGGGGTCTATGACAGTTGTAGCCTTTCTAACACCTGGTCTGTTACTGTGACTGGAGAAATGGGGTCTATGACATTTGTAGCCTTTCTAACACCTGGTATGTTACTGTGACTGGAGAAATGGGGTCTATGACATTTGTGGCCTGTCTAGCACCTGATATGTTACTGTGACTGGAGAAATGGGGTCTATGACATGTGTGGCCAGTCTAGCACCTGGTCTGTTACTGTGTCTGGAGAAATTGGGTATATGACATTTGTGGCCAGTCTAGCACCTGGTCTGTTACTGTGACTGGGGAAATGGGGTCTATGACATTTGTGGCCTGTCTAGTACCTGGTCCGTTACTGTGACTGGAGAAATGGGGTCTATGACATTTGTGGCCAGTGTAGCACCTGGTCTGTTGCTGTGACTGGAGAAATGGGGTCTATGACATTTGTAGCCTTTCTAAAACCTGGTATGTTACTGTGACTGGAGAAATGGGGTCTATGACATTTGTGACCAGTCTAGCACCTGGTCTGTTACTGTGACTGGAGAAATGGGGTCTATGACATTTGTAGCCTTTCTAAAACCTGGTATGTTACTGTGACTGGAGAAATGGGGTCTATGACATTTGTGACCAGTCTAGCACCTGGTCTGTTACTGTGACTGGAGAAATGGGGTCTATGACATTTGTAGCCTTTCTAAAAACCTGGTATGTTACTGTGACTGGAGAAATGGGGTCTATGACATTTGTGGCCAGTCTAGCACCTGATCTGTTACTGTGACTGGAGAAATGGGGTCTATGACATTTGTAGCCTTTCTAAAACCTGGTATGTTACTGTGACTGGACAAATGGGGTCTATGACATTTGTGACCAGTCTAGCACCTGGTCTGTTACTGTGACTGGAGAAATGGGGTCTATGACATTTGTAGCCTTTCTAAAACCTGGTATGTTACTGTGACTGGAGAAATGGGGTCTATGCCATTTGTGACCAGTCTAGCACCTGGTCTGTTACTGTGACCGGAGAAATGGTGTCTATGCCAGTTGTGGCCAGTCTAGCACCTGGTACGTTACTGTGACTGGAGAAATGGGGTCTATGACATTTGTAGCCTTTCTAAAACCTGGTATGTTACTGTGACTGGAGAAATGGGGTCTATGAAATTTGTGACCAGTCTAGCACCTGGTCTGTTACTGTGACTGGAGAAATGGGGTCTATGACATTTGTAGCCTTTCTAAAACCTGGTATGTTACTGTGACTGGAGAAATGGGGTCTATGACATTTGTGGCCAGTCTAGCACCTGGTCTGTTACTGTGACTGGAGAAATGGGGTCTATGACATTTGTAGCCTTTCTAAAAACCTGGTATGTTAGTGTGACTGGAGAAATGGGTCGCTGACATTTGTGACCAGTCTAGCACCTGGTCTGTTACAGTGACTGGAGAAATGGGTCTATGACATTTGTGACCAGTCTAACACCTGGATGTCACAGTGACTGGAGAAATGGGTCTATGACATTTGTAGCCTTTCTTAAAATCTGGCATGTTACTGTGACTGGAGAAATTGGGTCTATGACATTTGTGGCCTGTCTAGCACCTGTATGTTATTGTGACTGGAGAAATGGGGTCTATGACATTTGTAGCCTTTCTAAAACCTGGTATGTTACTGTGACTGGAGAAATGGGGTCTATGTCATTTGTGACCAGTCTAGCACCTGGTCTGTTACTGTTAACGGGGAAATGGGGTCTATGACATTTGTGTCCAGTGTAGAACCTGGTCTGTTACTGTGACTTGTGAAATGGGGTCTATGACATTTGTGGCCAGTCTAGCACCTGGTCTGTTACAGTGACTGGAGAAATGGGGTCTATGACATTTGTGGCCTGTCTAGTACCTGGTCTGTTACTGTGACTTGAGAAATGTCTATGACATTTGTGGCCAGTCTAGCACCTGGTCTGTTACAGTGACTGGAGAAATGGGGTCTATGACATTTGTGACCAGTCTAACATCTGGTATGTTACAGTGACTGGAGAAATGGGGTCTATGACATTTGTGACCAGTCTAACACCTGGTATGTTACAGTGACTGGAGAAATGGGGTCTATGACATTTGTGGCCAGTCTAGCACCTGGTCTGTTACAGTGACTGGAGAAATGGGGTCTATGACATTTGTGGCCAGTCTAGCACCGGGTCTGTTACAGTGACTGGAGAAATGGGGTCTATGACATTTGTGGCCAGTGTAGCACCTGGTCTGTTACTGTGACTGTGGAAATGGGGTCTATGACATTTGTGGCCAGTGTAGCTTCTGGTCCGTTACTGTGACTGGAGAAATGGGGTCAGACATTTGTGGGATGTCTAGCACCTGGTCTGTTACAGTGACTGAAATGGAGTCTATGACATTTGTGGCCTTCTATACCTGGTATGTTACTGTGACTGGAGAAATGGGTCTATGACATTTGTGGCTAGTCTAGCACCTGGTCTGTTTACAGTGACTGGAGAAATGGGTCTATGACATTGTGGCAAGTCTAACACCTGGTGTACAGTGACGGATAAATGGGGTCTATGCCATTTGTGGCCAGTCTAGCACCTGGTCTGTACATTGACTGGAGAAATGGGGTATATGACATTTGTGACCAGTCTAGCACCTGGTCTGTTACTGTGACTGGAGAAATGGGGTCTATGACATTTGTGACCAGTCTAACACCTGGTAGTTACAGTGACTGGAGAAAATGGGGTCTGACATTTGTGACCAGTCTAACACCTGGTATGTTACAGTGACTGGAGAAATGGGGTCTAATGACATTGTTGCCTTTCTAAAATCTTGTATGTTACTGTGACTGGAGAAATGGGGTCTATGACATTTGTGACCAGTCTAACACCTGGTAGTTTACAGTGACTGGAGAATGGGGTCTATGACATTTGTGGCAAGTCTAACATGGTCTGTTACAGTGACTGGATAAATGGGGTCTATGCCATGGCCAGTCTAGCACCTGGTCTGTTACTGTGACTGGAGAAATGGGGTATATGACATTTGTGACCAGTCTAGCACCTGGTCTGTTACTGTGATGGAGAAATGGGGGTCTATGACATTTGTGACCATCTAACACCTGGTATGTTACAGTGACTGGAGAAATGGGGTCTAATGACATTTGTTGCTTTCTAAAATCTTGTATGTTACTGTGACTGGTGAAATGGGGTCTATGACATTTGTGGCCAGTCTAGCACCTGATATGTTACAGTGATGGAGAAATGGGGTCTACGACATTTGTGCAAGTCTAACACCTGGTCTGTTACATTGACTGGAGAAATTGGGGTCTATGACATTTGTGGCCAGTCTAGCACCTGGTCTGTTACTGTGACTGGAGAAATGGGTCTATGACATTTGTAAGCCTTTCTACCTGGTCTGTTACTGTGACTGGAGAAATGGGGTCTATGCCATTTGTTGACCAGTTCTAGCACCTGGTCTGTTACTGTTGCTGGAGGAAATGGGGTCTATGACATTTGTGGCCAGTCTAGCACCTGGTCTGTTACAGTGACTGGAGAAATGGGGTCACTGACATTTGTGGCCAGTGTAGCACCTGGTCTGTTACTGTACTGGGGAAATGGGGTCTAGTCATGTGGCCAGTGTAGCACCTGGTCGTTACTGTGGCTGGAGAAATGGGCCTCTATGACAATTGTGGCCAGTCTAGCACCTGGTCTGTTACTGTGACTGGAGAAATGGGTCACTTACTTTTGTGTCCAGTGTCACCTGTTATGTTACTGTGACTGAGAAATGGGGTCTATGCCATTTGTGGCCAGTGTAGCACCTGGTCTGTTACTGTGACTGGAGAAATGGGGTCATGACATTTGTGTCCATCTAGCACCTGGTCTGTTACTCTGACTGGGGAAATGGGGTCTATGACATTTGTGGCCAGTCTAGCACCTGGTCTGTTACAGTGACTGGAGAAATGGGTCTGCCATGGTGGCCAGTGAGCACCTGGTCTTTACTGTGACTGGAGAAATGGGGTCTATGACATTTGTGGCCAGTCTAGCACCTGGTCTGTTACTGTGACTGGAGAAATGGGGTCACTGCATTTGTGTCCAGTGTAGCACCTGGTCTGTTACTGTGACTGGGGAAATGGGCTCTATGACATTTGTGGCCAGTCTAGCACCTGGTGTTACTGTGACTGGAGAAATGGGGTCTATGACATTTGTGGCCAGTCAAGCACCTGGTCTGTTACTGACGTGGAAGTGGGGTCTATGACAGTGGCCATCTAGCACCTGGTCTGTTACTGTGACTGTGGAAATGGGATCTATGACATGTGTGGCCAGTCTAGCACCTGGTCTGTTACAGTGACTGTGGAAATGGGGTCTATGACATTTGTGGCCTGTCTAGCACCTGGTCAGTTACTGTGACTGTGGAAATGGGGTCAATGACATTTGTGGTAGTCTAGCACTGGTCTGTTACAGTGGCTGGAGAAATGGGGTCTATGATATTGTGGCCAGTCTAACACCTGGTCTGTTACTGATGGAGAAATGGGGTCTATGACATTTGTGGCCAATTTAGCCACCTGGTCTGTTACTGTGACTGGAGAAATGGGGTCTATGACATTTGTGGGCCAGTCCTAAACACCTGGTCTGTTACTGTGACTGGAGAAATGGGGTCACTGACATTGTGGCCAGTTTAGCACCTGGTATGTTTCTGTGATGGAGAAATGGGGTCTATGCCATTTGTGGCCGGTCTAGCACCTGGTCTGTTACTGTGACTGGAGAAATGGGGTATATGACATTTTATGACCAGTCTGCACCTGGTCTGTTACTGTGACTGGAGAAATGGGGTCTATGACATTTGTGGCCAGTCTAACACCTGGTCTGTTTACTGTGACTGGAGAAATGGGGTCACCCTGACATTTGTGGCCAGTTTAGCACCTGGTTATGTTTCTGTGACTGGAGAAAAGGGGTCTATGCCATGTGGCCAGTCTAGCACCTGGTCTGTTACTGTGACTGGAGAAATGGGGTATATGACATTTATGACCAGTCAGCACCTGTCTGTTACTGTGACTGGAGAAATGGGGTCTATGACATTTGTAGTACCAGCTAACACCTGGTATGTTACAGTGACTGGAGAAAATGGGGTCTCTGACATTTGTACCAGTCTAACACCTGGTATGTTACAGTGACTGAGAAAATGGGGTCTATGACATTTGTTGCCTTTCTAACATCTTGTATGTTACGATGTACTGGAGAAATGGGGTCTATGACTTTGTGACCAGTCTAACACCTGGTATGTTACAGTGACTGAGAAATGGGGTCTATGACATTTGTGGCAAGTCTAACACCTGGTCTGTTTACAGTGACAAGATAAAATGGGGTCTATGTATTTGTGGCCAGTCTAGCACTTGTCTGTTACTGACTGGAGAAATGGGGTATATGACATTTGTGACCCAGTCTAGCACCTGGTCAGTTACTGTGACCTGGAGGGAAATGGGTTTCTAATGGACATTTGTGACCAGTCTAAACACCTTGTATGTTTACAGTTGACTGGAGAAATGGGAGGGGTCATCTGACATTTTGTGACTCCCAGCATCTAAACCACCTGGTATGATTACAGAGACTGGAGAAATGGGGTCTTATGACATTTGTTGCCCTTTCCTAAAAATCTTGTATGTTACAGTGGACTGGAGTAAATGGCGGGTCTAATGACAATTTGTGGCCAGTCACAGGGCAAAAACCTGATAATGATTACAGTGAACTGGAGAAATGGGGTCCTACGACATTTGTTTTGGCAAGACTAACACCCTGGTCTGTATTACATTGACTGGAGGAAAATGGGGTCCTAGGACATTTGTGGCCAGTCCCTAGCACCTGGTCTGTTTTACTGTTGACTGGAGGAAAATGGGGGTCTATGACCATTTGTAGCCTATTTCTAACACCCTGGTCAGTTACTGTGACTGGAGAAATGGGCCTCTATGAAACATTTTTGCGACCAGTCCTAGCACCTGGTCATGTTACTGGTTGCTGGAGAAATGGTGGGGGTCTCAATGACATTTTGTGGCCATTCTAAGCACCATTGGTCTGATTACAGAGACTGGAGAAAATGGGGATCACTTGGACATTTTGAGGCCAGTGTAGCACCTGGTCTGTTTACTGTTCTGTGGGAATAATGGGGAAATGGGGTACCCTATGTCATTTGTGGCCCAGTGTAGCAACCTGGTCCGTTTACTGTGACAGGTGAGAAATGGCTCCTAAATGGTCATTTGTGGCCTATCTAGCACCCTGGTCCTGTTACTGTGACTGGTAAGAAAATGGAGGGGGTCACTGACATTTGTGTCCAGTGTAGCACCTGTTATGTTACTGTGACTGGAGGAAAATGGGGGTCTAGGCCATTTGTTTTGGCCAAGTGTAAGCACCTGGTCTGATTATTTTTTCTGTTGACCTGGAGAAAATGTGGGGTCACTGACCATTTGTTCCAGTCCAGTCCACACCTGGTCTGTTACTGTAAACTGGGGAAATTGGGGGTCTAATGACATATGTTTGGGCCCAGTCTAGCACCAGGTCCTGTTTACTGTGACTGGAGAATGGGTGGGGTCTGTGCCATTGGTGGCCCAGTTGTAGCACCATGGTCTGTTTTACTGTGACTGGAGAAATGGGGTCCTATGACAATTTGTTTTGGCCAGTCCTAGCACCTGGTCTGTTACTGTGGACTGGAGGAAGAAAATGGGGTCACTGCTATTAAAGTTTGGTTCCAGTGTTAGCACCTGGTCTGTTTACTGTGACTGGGAAATGGGCACTATGAACATTTGATGGCCAGTTCTAGCACCTTGGCTCTGATTACTGTTGACTGGAGGAAAATTGTGGGGGTTCTAATGACATTTAGTGGCCAGTCAAGCACCTCGGACTGTATTTACAGTGACTGGAGGCAAGGTGGGGTCTATGATCATTTTGTGGCCAGTCTAGCACCTGGTCTTTTGACTGGTGACTGAGGAAACTGGGGTTCTAATGACATGTGGGTGGCAAGTTCTAGCACACCTGGTCTGTTACAGTGACTGTGGAAAATTGGGGTCTATGACATTTGTGGCCTGTCCTAAGCACCTGGTCCAGTTAACTGTGACTGTGAGGGGAAAATGGGGGTCAATGACATTTGAGGTCAGTCCTATGCAACCTGGTCTGTTTACATGAGGCTGGAGAAAATGGGGTCTATGATATTTGCTGGCCCAGCTCAAACACCTGGTCTGTTACTGTGACTCGGAAGAAATGGGGTCTAATGACATTTGTGGCCAGTTTTAAGCGACCTGGTCTTGTTTACAGTTGACTGTGGATAAGGGAAAAAATGGGGTCCCTAATGACATTTGTGGCCAGTCTAACCACCTGGTTCTGTGTTACAGTGACTGGAGAAAATGGGGACACCTGACAATTTGTGGGCCAGTTTTAGGCACCTGTTATGTTTCTGTGACCTGGAGAAATTGGGGGTTCCTTAAATGACATTTGTTGGGCCAGTCCTTAGCACCTGTGTGGGTTTTTACTGTGACTGGATAAATGAGGGGTCTAATGACAGTTGTAGCCTTTCTTCTAACACCTGGTCTGATTACTTGTGGACTGGAGGAAAATGGGGATCTATGACATTTGTAGCCTTCCTTTCAAACACCAGGTCAAATTGTTTACTAGAGACTGGAGAAATGGTTGGGGTCTAATGACCATTTGTGGCCTGTTTCTAGTGCAACCTGATATTGTATTACTGTGACATGGAGAAATGGTTGTTCTATGACATGTGTGGCCCAGGTCTAAGCACCATGGTTCTGTTACTGTGGTCTGTAGAAATTTGGTATAAAATGACATATTTGTTGGGCCAGTCCTAAGCAACCAGGTCTGTTTTACAGTTTGACTTTGGGAAATTGGGTCTAATGACATTTGTGGTCCTGTCTAGGTACCTGGTCCGTTACTGAGACTGGAGGGAAAATGGGGTCTATGACATTTGTGGCCAGTGTAGCACCTGGTCTGATTGCAGTGACTGGAGGAAAATGGGCTCTATGACCATTTGTGGCCAGTGTAAAGCATCCTGGTCTGTTTAACTGTGACTGGTGAAAATGGGGTCTCAAGACAATTTGTGGCCAGTGTTAGCACCTGGTATCTGTTGCTGTGACTGGTGAAATGGGGTCTATGACATTTGTGGCCAGGTAGTACACCAGGTCCATATTGCAGTGACTGGGGAAATTGGGGTCTACTGACATTTTGTAGCCATTTCTAACACCTGGTATGTTTACTGTGACTGAGAGAAAATTGGTCTATTGACATTTGTGGCCTGTCTAGTAACCAGGTCCGTTAATCTGTGACTTGAGAAATGGGGTCTATACATCTGTGGCCAGTGTATCACCTGGTCTGTTACTGTGACTGGTGAAATGGGGTCTGTTACATTTGTTGACAGTGTAGCACCTGGTCTGTTACTGTGACTGGGGAAATGGGGTCTATGACATTTGTGACCTCTCTAGTACCTGGTCTGTTACTGTGACTGGGGAAATGGGGTCTATGACATTTGTAGCCTTTCTAACACCTGGTCTGTTACTGTGACTGGAGAAATGGGGTCTATGACATTTGTGACCAGTCTAGCACCTGGTCTGTTACTGTTGCTGGAGAAATGGGGTCTATGACATTTGTGGCCAGTCTAGCACCTGGTTGTTACAGTGACTGGAGAAATGGGGTCACTGACATTTGTGGCCAGTGTAGCACCTGGTCTGTTACTGTGACTGGGGAAATGGGGTCTATGTCATTTGTGGCCAGTGTAGCACCTGGTCCGTTACTGTGACTGGAGAAATGGGCTCTATGACATTTGTGGCCAGTCTAGCACCTGGTCTGTTACTGTGACTGGAGAAATGGGGTCACTGACATTTGTGTCCAGTGTAGCACCTGTTATGTTACTGTGACTGGAGAAATGGGGTCTATGCCATTTGTGGCCAGTGTAGCACCTGGTCTGTTACTGTGACTGGAGAAATGGGGTCACTGACATTTGTGTCCAGTCTAGCACCTGGTCTGTTACTGTGACTGGGGAAATGGGGTCTATGACATTTGTGGCCAGTCTAGCACCTGGTCTGTTACTGTGACTGGAGAAATGGGGTCTGTGCCATTGGTGGCCAGTGTAGCACCTGGTCTGTTACTGTGACTGGAGAAATGGGGTCTATGACATTTGTGGCCAGTCTAGCACCTGGTCTGTTACTGTGACTGGAGAAATGGGGTCTATGACATTTGTAGCCTTTCTAACACCTGGTCTGTTACTGTGACTGGAGAAATGGGGTCTATGACATTTGTAGCCTTTCTAACACCTGGTATGTTACTGTGACTGGAGAAATGGGGTCTATGACATTTGTGGCCTGTCTAGCACCTGATATGTTACTGTGACTGGAGAAATGGGGTCTATGACATGTGTGGCCAGTCTAGCACCTGGTCTGTTACTGTGTCTGGAGAAATTGGGTATATGACATTTGTGGCCAGTCTAGCACCTGGTCTGTTACTGTGACTGGGGAAATGGGGTCTATGACATTTGTGGCCTGTCTAGTACCTGGTCCGTTACTGTGACTGGAGAAATGGGGTCTATGACATTTGTGGCCAGTGTAGCACCTGGTCTTTTGCTGTGACTGGAGAAATGGGGTCTATGACATTTGTGGCCAGTGTAGCACCTGGTCTGTTACTGTGACTGGTGAAATGGGGTCTATGACATTTGTGGCCAGTGTAGCACCTGGTCTGTTGCTGTGACTGGTGAAATGGGGTCTATGACATTTGTGGCCAGTGTAGCACCTGGTCCTTTGCTGTGACTGGGGAAATGGGGTCTATGACATTTGTAGCCTTTCTAACACCTGGTATGTTACTGTGACTGGAGAAATTGGGTCTATGACATTTGTGGCCTGTCTAGTACCTGGTCCGTTACTGTGACTGGATAAATGGGGTCTATGACATTTGTGGCCAGTGTATCACCTGGTCTGTTACTGTGACTGGTGAAATGGGGTCTGTGACATTTGTGGCCAGTGTAGCACCTGGTCTGTTACTGTGACTGGGGAAATGGGGTCTATGACATTTGTGACCTCTCTAGTACCTGGTCTGTTACTGTGACTGGGGAAATGGGGTCTATGACATTTGTGGCCTGTCTAGTACCTGGTCTGTTACTGTGACTGGAGAAATGGGGTCTATGACATTTGTGGCCAGTGTAGCACCTGGTCTGTTACTGTGTCTGGAGAAATTGGGTATATGACATTTGTGGCCAGTCTAGCACCTGTTCTGTTACTGTGTCTGGAGAAATGGGGTCTATGACATTTGTGGCCAGTGTAGCACCTGGTCTGTTACTGTGACTGGTGAATGTTGGTCTATGTCATTTGTGGCCAGTCTAGCACCTGTAGCCTATTTCACCAATATAGCACAGTATACTTTTCTAGCAAAGTATACATTGAGGGAGAAATTTTCAATTTTAGGATAAAGTTATTCATTTTTATTATACTGAATTTATTACATTATCACAGCCATAATGTGGACTGTCTAACACACTGTCTGTGATTGGAGAAATGGGGCTTATGACATTTGTGGACAGTCTAACACCTTGTCAGTGATTGGAGACATTAATCTTTTGACATCTGAGGATAGTCCCCCTGGTTTGTGATTGGAGAAATGAGGCTTGTTGCATTCGTGGATAGTCTAACAACTTGTCTGTGATTGGAGAAATGTCACTGTGACTAGACAAATGAGGCATTTGTGGCAGGTGTAGCAGCTCCTATTATGTTACTATGATTCGGAAAAGTAGTGGACAGTCTAACACACTGTCTGTGATTGGATAAATGAGTATTACGACATTTGTGGATAGTCTAACACCCTGTCTGTGATTGTAGAAATGTCACTGTGTTTAGGCAAATGAGGCATTTGTGGCAAGTATAGCAGCTACTATTATGTTACTATGTTTTGGGAAACTGATCTAAATATCATTTGTAGCCACCCGTACTCCTAGTCTGTGACTGGCGAAATGGCGCCTATGACCTGTTTGCTCACTCTAGATCCTGGTCTGGGAATAATTGGGCTGACAACTTTGTATTCGGTCAAAGTTATGTCCCATGTCTCACAATAACCCAATTGATACACATCAAATAATGTATTTAAAGTATTCCACATGTTTGATCAGTTTAGAGATGTTGGCGGCCATCTTGGACGCCATTTGGATTGAATTACATCTAGAATATTTGATTAATATGATTCATTAGTTTTATTATGTCTGTTTCGGTAAATCTTGTTCTAACTGGTTTAGCAGATTTTGCACTAGTTATACATTTCAGTTTTGCGTACATCTTAGACGCCATCTTGGTTCCTGGATTAAGCTCCAGTTTGTTTATGGAGCGTTTTGATATGTTATTACTAATGATATTCTGAACATTTTCCGAAAAATTCTGCTTTGGCCTATTTTTTTCCGATCTCAACCCTAAAACTCGTCGCCTATACTGTGGCAGAGAAATGTAGCGTTTGCCGTTTTTCTGTCAATCTTGATCTTGATCTGTGACTGGAGAAATTGGACGTTCGGCTTTTGTGGCCAGTCTAGAACTGGATCTGTGACTGGAGAAATTGGACGTTCGGATTTTGTGGCAAGTCTAGATCTTTTTCTGTGACTGGAGAAATGTTAGTAGCGTTTGTCTTTTTGCCGTCAGTCTAGTTCTTGATCTGTGACGGGAGAAATTGGACGTTCGGCTTTTGTGGCAAGTCTATTTCTTCATCTGTGACTGGAGAACGGTGGCGTATGTACTTTGCTGTTAGTCTAGCTTCTGATATCTGACTGGAAAAATGTGGCGTACGCCGTTTGCGGCCAGCCTAGCTCCTGATATGTGACTGGAGAAATGTGGTGTACGCCGTTTGTGGCCAGTCTAGCTCCTGATATGTGACTGGAGAAATGTGGCGTATGCCGTTTGTGGTCAGTCTAGCTCATGAGATGTGACTAGAGAAATGTGGCGTATACCTTTGTGGTGAGTCTATCTCATGATATGTGACTGCAGAAATATGGCGTATGCCTTTGTGGTCAGTCTAGCTACTGGTCTATGAATGGAGAAATGGGTCTTATATCATTTGTGGTTGTGACTGGAGAAATGGGGTCTATGCCATTTGTGGTCAGTCTAGCACCTACATGTAGGTATATCATGCTACAGGAGTGTGGTGTTTGATCAGGAGCTACACTGGCCACAAATCACATAAGTCCCATTTCTCCAGTCACAGCCACGTTTGTGGCTACTCTAGCTCCGGTTATTATTATGTGACTGGAGAAAACACGATATCTTCTAAAATTAGTTTATTCAGTATAATTAAAACATGTTTTATAAACGATATCAACAGTTTAACATCGCGTGTTAGAACTATATTTTCTATGAACACATTCAATGATGCTGATTATATATGTATATACATGTATAGTTTATACATGTCTATAAATTCTCTCATTGATAATCGTATTGCGAAATTCCGCTTCCAACGATTCCGAAAATGATAAACGAGGCAATTTCCGTAAATGATGTCGAAATTTGACGAGCACAAGCGGCATCGAAATCCACAAGCACTCTAAAAGGTTCGTCAACTTGCTAATTGACAAGCCTTTTCCACCCACAGGCATTCGGTGTGTTTCGGCTTTCATCGGTATAACTACATATATATATATATATGAAACAAGCTTCTAACTTTGGTCGGACACGACCTCGTATCATAACAAAATAACATGTTTAACATTGTAATTTTCTATGTTTCCTATTTATTTCTGCAGGATATCGATAATTCTCAAATGATCATATGAACTTGCCGCTACAATATTGACGGTAGAGCCTTAACACATTATTTCATTTGTTATGATACGAGGTTGTCTCCAAGTTAGGAAAGGGAGCTGTAATTCGATATTATGTGCATAAATATGTTCTAACTATGTTATTTTAGCAAGATAACAATAATTCTCAAATGAACATGTGCACTTTTCACACCGGAGTCACTTATATTAGCTCCAACCCCAAAAGTAATATGATCAGCACTAATCGTATTACTTTTTAACTGGGTATAGCAGGAATTAGCTCTCAAGTATGAAAAGGCCGATCATGTACATGAGGACAAAACCGTAAGTCGGCATTCAGGTAAGGATGAACCCCGATCGTTGAATTACCCGTCACGTGATCCCGACCAACCACCCACGAAGTAATTCGCAGAAAAAAAGCCAAAATGCGGTTAGATTGAAACTATACACTGGCTGGTATTTAATATGTAAGTAATAGTTATAGTTCACATATTGAATTTTTAATACGTTAATTTCGTAGCGATCGCTACTGAGCGAGAAATTAGTTGATAAAAAATACAATATGTGAACTATAACTAACTTATTGGTTGTCCCGCCTTCTTAGCGTGCACATGTCTGTCTCAATGCAAGTCCATACGCCCAACTTGCGATACGACTACGTTATTGGCCGTTTGACGTCCACATTCTACGCTTTAAGTACCAACTACATAGCTGAGAATCGTTTGATTCAAAGATAATTGCTTGGTAAATGTGATGGAATGTATGTTTATTCCGTCAACAGAGTGCGTATGTGCCGTGAAACACGGTGCCGTGAAACATTTTTGATATCCAGTCAATACAATTTTTGCATTTTACAGCCATTTGTAGGTGTTGGCGGGATAAATAGAATAGTAGGTTTGTGCAGTGAATGGGAAAACATATCTGGCGCGGCACGGAAACGGGATGTGCTCGGCAGAGCCTCGCCCATCCCGTTTCCTGAGCCTTGCCAGATATTTTTTCCCATTCACGGCACTAACCTACTATTCTCTATATAACATATATGTGAACACTGCATCTTACTGTATCCTATACGGCACGTAGGGTGGCCAAGTCGGCCATCATTGTGTGTTCAAGCCATCAGCCAGTTTAAACTGTTCTGTCGTTTGAGAAATAACTCAAAATGTGAAGTAGAACATATGATATAATGTAGCTAATCACATGTAGAAAAGCCATGAGGACGGACTCCTGTGAACTGTAAGATATGTAAGCTTTCTGGACAAGTTTGTGCCTGTGTTTTTAACAACATGAACCACCATTATAAATATAACCTCATACACAGAAAATCGCACAGTGTATTACGTTTTTCCTGGCAAACTACACAACACATACCATATATACCTACTGTTGTACTCTGTTATTAGCTATCAAATCCAGTGACTTGTAAGCAGTTACCTGAGTGTATTGTCCCTGGTGTCTACTCACCTACTATGCGAGTAAATATGGCTTTACATATGGATAACATGTACAGTAACATAGGCTGTGCATCCGATTGGAAAGTTTACACGTTGAAATTTATTTTGAGATTGATGGAAGAAATGCTCAGATATCTCGTCTTTTGTATAGTTTGCTGGCATACTATTTATAGCTTGCCGTTGTGATATCTGTCTATTATGCAATGCACCAATATTTATTTTGTTTACTGTCAGATTATTTGCTGTCACACGCACGAAGTGGTAAAACTATACTATGGCTTGTACATACAAAGATGGCGGAGATGGTAACTCAATGCTCCATTTAGTATACAGTATCAAGACAATATTCACATATGTTATATTCATTTATTACATTTTTGCAAATCTTTTACACGGGTTTCGCTTTGAGAGAAAATCCGTAATCAAATCCTTACAAATAATACACTGTGAAGAGAACACCCGTAATTGCGCGCCTGTTTTCTTGGAACTACCATGCAAAATGTTTAATTGTTATTACAGTCAAAATAAAGTTATTTGAAAATTTGGAAAGGGTCTCGACTAATCTAGAATGTTAATGTGATTGAACACATTCCAAACATGCACTCAAATATATCTGGTTCATAGAAACAGCCGCGTAATTTGGATTTGAAAAAGTTTACATGACGTCACATTTGACGTCACACAACGTAACGTCAACACGCGGGAAAACACGTCATTGCATAACTATTCATGCGCACATCAGAATTCATTGATTATAATCTCAAAAATAGACTAAATGTGCATATGTATCCGCCGTGGAAGTGTAATAAATAGGATAATGCCATCGTACATGTTTGAATAGCGGAAATTCAAAATGTACGATGGAATATCCTCTATATATCACATCACTCTTATGAAGCAATTATCATTGAAGTCAAGTGTACACATCTATCTTTGACCTAATACCTTAATATTGATTTTCGTTGCCGTCTGATAAAATGTGTCATACCGCATCGGCTGACTATGTAGCGCCAGATCACCCTGTGATTCCACGCAGTTTGATCAGTGTCTACACTGTTCGTCATTCTTACACTGAGAAAGGCTTACTGCCAACAGTAAAACGATTAATGAAGAACAAATATATACAGGTAAGAACAATTTAGTTGCAGATGAATTTGAGGGTTTTTAATGTCATTTTAACCGGGTTAACGGGGTCGAATCCCACTAAAGGTAATACAATTAGTACTAATCTTACTTAGAGGTTTGGGTCTCAGGCTCATACCAAGTTACCTCGGGACGATACCTAGGTTACTTAGATATCAATTTCAATATCAATCATCCTGCAGTTGTGATAATCCTATATTAAAATATATACCGTTATCTATGATTGAATGATGAAGTACAGAGCCTACACTTTTAAATTCCCGGCATCTGTCAAAATTTACGCAGCCGATAAAGTAAACACACGCAATGCGCATGCCCAAAGGAACTGGTTTAATACGCGCGCGAGACATGGTAAAGGACTGGAAACGGCGGTATCAGACTAGTAACGATGGTATCAGACTATAAATGGCAGTATCAGACTAGAAGTTTCAGTATCAGACTGGAAAACACGCCGTATCAATCTGGACTGTGTATGTTATTGCTGTAAGCAAATTCAGGCAATTTCTATTGAGTCCTGAGGACTCAATTCTAATGAAATTCCAAGACATATTTACAGAGAGAAATAGAAACATATACTCCTAATTTGATTGGCTGATATTTTCACCGCTAGCGTGCAAAGAGTTAAGTATTACAGGTGCATGTCCACTCATGTCCAAGGTTATAATATAGGGAGACAGATAATTTTGTATATTCGGTGGATATGACATTTTCTGACAATTCACCATTACCACACGTATTGATATTTTCATTATCATACATTTTATATCAGACGTAAATTTCCACACTGATATCAGGGTCGATAACCGTGTTTCCTTAAAATGTTAACGGACATAACTATTTATTATCTGTATTTATTTTTTATTTTTGCGATTGCCAAGAGACGTTCGGGAACGGTAAGTTTAACGTAGGCTGTTTTGTAAGACGGTATAATTCCAGCACAAAAATATTTACACAATTCCTTAACATTTGATTGGCCCGTAGCAAGTCTCTGTCCAAAATTTATATGACAGTAAACTCCCACGCCGAACTACGTTCCGTAACCGTGAGGAGCAGTTAAAATAATTCTTAAGAAAACGGAAAATAAACACATTTTCTTGATGAATTTATTTCAAATGCTGGAATTATAAGGAATGAATGGCCTTTTTTGTTGAATTTATCGGGGATATAAACTTGGAAAAGTCGCGGGAATACTGGACGAGGCCTTCCGGCCTTCGTCCAGTATTCCCGCGACTTTTCCAAGTTTATACCCCAATAAATTCCACGAAAAGGCCATTCATTCCTATAATATACACTGCATATGTACATCGTTCAATGGGCATATCAGGCATTTTTGAAAAAGATAATATAAAAAATAAATTTGTGTTTTCATCATGACCCTGTGTAAAGTGTTTTAATTGAAGATAGATGACGATACTATGACTGCTTGGTTGTTTCGATAGTCACCGATATCGGTACATGAGTATCAGACTTTCCATCTTGTTGAACGGAACAATATAGGCAATGAGATATTTATGATAGTAGAAACAACCCAGCGGCCCTAGTATCGTCATATATCACTTTACAAGGGGCCATGATGAAAATATATTTTTATATTATGTTTTTTTTTTAAAAACACGTTTTTATTTTTTATATCATTCTTTGAAAAAAGATTGACATGCCCCTTTACTTTTCAAAAGACACACTCTATAAGTAGCGTTACATGGTATGTGAGCAAAAACACGTGAAACAGACAGTAACCATGGTTTTGCTTAATGTCTTTTAACGGATTATCAACAGAAAATGTCATTTTCGGCCGTCGTGGCCATTGTACCATGTCCGCTATCGCGGGATGTGAGGGTTACATGTGTTCGATGAGACTGAAGTTTGAGTATGTGGAAAATGAGTCGAGATACGCCATAATCGCCTGGTAGCAGAACTGGTACTGCTCCTGCAATGGAAAGCAACTGTGTCATAGTATATTTATAGATCACGCAATCTGATTGGCTGTTGGTCATACATTACAGGTATATCATTGTTGATGAACGGTCGCAAATTATTGCAATATATATTGCTACGCCAGTAGTAAAGGAGAGCATTAGAAATAGGTTAACCGCATTGTAATTTTGAAATTTGCGGCGTATATCAGAAAATGATAGGTCGCAAAACATGTTTAATGGCTCCGCTAGCGCGTCGCCATTAAACAGATTTTCCAACCTATCCTTTTCTGATATACGCCGCAGATTGGAAAATTACTATACAGCTAACCCCATAGTGATAGTTACAGTTCACGTATTGAATGTTTAATACATTAATTTATTATAGAGCTAACTGTATTGTAATTTTGAAATTTGCGGCGTATATCAAAAAATGATAGGTCGTAAAATCTGTTTAATGTCAACGCGGTAGCATATGCGACCAGCGTAGCTCATGAACAAATTGCACATTAATGTAACATAATAACGGTCGTTATCACATGACAACCTTGTTATGACGGGCTGTAGCCCATTTCACAAATGTGATATGACACACGTGTGTCAAACAAATAACACCTGCAGCGAATTTGATTGGCTCGGCGCATCACCCTAATTACGTATTCGTATTATGCGCCAACGTAATGAACATAATGATAGTGCCAAGTTTGGTTATCAACATATATAAAGTGTTAAAGTCCCCTAAACAACCTAGCCATTGTATACTGAGCAAAACTAGAAACGTCCCTCCATGTTTAAGGAAAGATTCATCAACAACCAAAAGGGTTACTTTTAAAAATCAAAATGGAAAAACAAGTTCATTCATTTCTGTATCAAAGCCAATAAATTGCATTTCAATTTTAAGTTTTTTATTTCCATACATAGTCATATACAAACAATAAATGAGTTACAAGCAGTTTAACAACATGAATTTATAGGTTACTCTCCTTGTTTACAATCAACTATGAGTACATGTATTGCAAATAATTATAGATTATTGTTCATACATAGTTAGGTTGGATTTATTTAAGAATGTTATTTAGATGAGAGAATAGAGATGAAAATGAGATATGGTGAAATAGGTTTAGGGAATAATAACTGAGCAACACATCACGATACAATACTATTACGGTATATGCTGTTATACCTAACTGTATTATGTGTATGTATAATCAGAAGGTTCGTGTATCTCTAAATGAGTGTTAGTCTAATTGGATAACATTCCATTTTCGTTCATGTACTATGAGCTTATTTCTATTCATTGCAATTTCTTTTTCAATATTTTGTGTTGCCTTTAGGTAAGACATAGACTCTGGAAATTTAGGTTCCGTGTTTCGTAATTTACATGTATATATAAAGTATTTTCCTAGTATGATACAAAAGTTGAAAAACTTGTTGTCTTGCTCATATTGCCCGAAGCAAACAGTGTGCCAATCAAAATTACATACCATATTATTATTGTTTAAAAAGGTATTCAGCTGTGACCAAAAATGTTGGCTTATAGTGCATTCCCAAAAAAAGGTGCTTATTTGTTTCTGGAGCCATGGCGCAAAAATCACACAAATTGGAGCTGACAATGTTACACTTAAGTAAATAATCGTTTGTAGCAACAATTCTCATCAAAAATTTGTACTGAAAGTTCCTAAGTTTAGAACTTATAGTGTTTGTAAAATGATTTGTGTAGACTATCTTCCAATTTATATTTTTATCCGCGAATTCGTCATCCCATTTTGTCTTGGCTTTATGCATAACCGGTTTCTGTTGATTAAGAAACATGTTATATAGCTTCTTATTACATTTGGTCGTGGTTTTTATTTGTTCTATTAATAGTATCTTTGTATTAATCGTGTTTATTCTTTCATTTTTAATTCGTGTTCTCTAGTCTTGAGGAATGCACGAAATCAGTTTGAAGAATTTTAGGTAATCGTTATTACTAACATCAAATAGTTCTTTTATTTTTGTAAAATTGAAGAATGATGTAGTTCTATAATCGTATAGTTGTTCTATATATTTAATCCCCTTATTAGCCCATTCCTTGTAGTAAAACATTCTTCCATTACCTTTTATTTTCGAATTGTTCCATAAAATTTGCTTTGATATTGTTTCTGGATTATCGCAGAAGATTAGCTTGCACCATGATTTAAGAACATCTGTCAAAAAATTATTTTTTATCAAATGTTTTACGTCTGTTTGGTTTACATTTCCTTCAAATATATGTACACCACCAAAAGGCTTCAAATAATTTAAATATAGTACTTTCCAATTTCCGTGATTTTCAGTTTCTGCAAGTCGTTTGACCCATGTAGCCTTTAGTGCATCAATAAACGATTCTAATTCTATCATTTTTAGCCCGCCTTCTTCGAACGTTTTAACAATAATTTTTCTACTAATTTTATCAGGCTTTGAATCCCAGAGAAAATCAAACATAATGCGTATAATTTGCTTTAAAGTCTCTTGCTCCGGATTGTCTAGAACTGTTAAAGGGAATATTAATTTTGGAAATGCAAAACTTTTAATGACAGTTATTTTACCTAGTATGGTGAGCTTTCTTTTTTTCCATTTGCCTAAACATTGCTGAAATTCCTTTATTTTAGGATCTATGTTTAAACTATGCACTTTGTTTTTATCATTACAAAAATATATCCCTAAAGTTTTGGCCACATCTGCAGTCCATGAAAATGGTTTATCATCACAATACGTAGTTGTAGAGTTCTTCGTCGAACCTGTTCTAAACAATATTGACTTAGAATAGTTTAAACGTAAACCTGAAATGTTTCCAAAATTATCTATTGTACTAATTAATATTTCGAGAGATTGTCTAGACCCATCCATGCAAAATGTAGCATCATCCGCGAACATAGTATTTTTTATTTCTTCACTATTTATAGTTATTCCTTTTATTAATTTATTTTTTGCTGACACTGTGCGAGAGTATTTCTATTGCGATTATGAATAAATAAGGAGATAATGGACATCCTTGTCTTACTCCTCTTCCCAAGGAAAAAGAATCTGAAAGATAGCCATTATTTGTTACACAACTAGATATATTAAGATAAAATATTTCAATCCATTTGATTAAGCTGGGTCTCGAAGTTTAGAAAGGTTAATACCTTAATTATATACTCATGGCTTATACTATCAAATGCTTTTTCAAAATCGGCGAATAATAAGATTCCTGGTATATTTTTATCATTTGCGTGTTCAATTACTTCGGATAAGAGCCTTATATTTTCTCCAATATATCTACCTTTAATAAATCCTGTTTGTGAAGAATCTATTAAATTATTTAATACCTTTTTTATTCTATTTGCAATGGCCTTTGTTGCTATTTTGTAGTCGATATTTAGCAAACTTATTGGTCTCCAGTTGGCGAGGTGTGTTGTATCTTTGCCTGTTTTTGGTTAATTTAAATTTATAACACTTTGTTTTTGTAGTGTTGTTAGTTCGCCTTGCTCCATCGAAAAGTTTAATGATTTTACCAAATTACTTTTTATGTCATTCCAAAACATTTTGAAAAATTCTACAGTTATTCCATCCGACCCAGGGCTCTTATTGTTTTGCATTTCTTTTAAGGCATTATAACATTCAGCTTCTGTCAATATTCCTTCACATTTACTTTTCTCCTCATCATTTAACTTATTATTATAATCATTTGGGAAAAAATTAATATCAGAATCTATACATTCTTTTTTCTTATATAGTTTTTCATAATAATGTTTTTCTTCTAGTAGAATTTGTTCCTTGTCTGTAACAAGTTTTCCATTTTACAGTTAGCTTTGAAATAATTTTTCTTTCAAATTTTCTTTTTTCAAGCGCCGCAAAAAATTTGGTATTCTTTTCTCCAGCCTCCACCCAATTTACTTTCGATCGAAAAATAATACTTTCTGCTCGTCTTTTGTAAATTTCTTCTAGACGGCTTTTACAATTATTTAATTCATTGATTGCTTCAGGTGTTTGAATATTGTCATTACTTAATAGATCAATTTGCTGCTGTAATTTATTTTCGTCGGTTTTATCTTTTCTAATACGTTTTGTAGTATATTTGATAGTTTCATTTCTGATTGTTCCTTTAATTAACTCCCATAAAGTGTTAGGGTTTGCTTCATGGTTAATGTTGGCAATTTACGCTATATTGTTTTTAATAATTGTTTTATAATCATTTTCGAAAAGAATTGAATTATTCAATTTAAAATATCCTGGGCCTCTAGGCTGATCATTGATATTTATCATGATTTGTACCAATGAATGATCTGTTTTTAAACTACATTTTATTTCACTTTTAGAAACAGTATTCACCAAATTGTTCGATAGTAAAAAATAATCTAGTCTACATAGGATAGGTGGTCTAGAATTAGAATGCCATGTATATTTTTTTTTTGTTCCGTGTTTTTGCCTCCATATATCAGTAAAATCATATTTTTCTATACTATTTAACATAATTTCTCTGTTCTGTTTGTTTGTACTTTGTAACCCACCTCTTTTATCCAAATCAAAGTTTAGGACAACATTGAAATCACCACCTATAATAATTCGTGAATTTTCATTTTCAGAAATAAAATCTTCTAGTTTTTTAAAAAATGTTTTATCTTCGATATTTGGCCCATATACATTTATAAGCAGAATCTGTTTATTGTTTATATCAATTTCAATTGCCTGAATTCTACCGGGAATTATTTCTGTGTATTTGAGAACATTATATGTTAAATTAGAATTAAACAGAATAAATTGCATTTGGATATCTTGTTAAATATTCGAGAGATAACCGGCCAAGGGCGGTAGGGGTGAAAATCAAAAATCACAAAAACTCAGAAATGTGTTACTTAATGTTTAGAGATGGAATTTCAATAAGTAATGTGGCAAATTCAGTAAATCTCGTTAGTACCGAATGTGGCCACCATTTGCATGAATGCATGCAATGATCCTACGCCGCATCGACGTGACGTAACGCAATACCGGTGCGTTGGGCAAATTCCTCCATTCCCGTTGTAACGCCCGTGTAAGATCGCGAACATTGTCAATCTGATGGTTAGCTCGTGCTTTGCGGCCCAGCTCATCCCATATGTGCTCAATGGGATTGAGATCCGGGGAGACCGCGGGCCATGGCATGACATCGACGTTGTTTTGCTGTAAGTATTGAGTGGTGACCCTGGCTACGTGAGGGCGGGCATTGTCGTGCATCAATGTCACACCAGGACCATGCTGACGGATAAATGGTAAGGCATGTGCATTTAGCACATCTGCAACATAACGTTGTGCATTGATGTTGCCCTGTACAACAACCAAATCTGTCTTCCGGTTTCCCATGATCCCACCCCAGACCATTACGCTCCCTCCCCCAAACCTGTTCTTCTCAACAATGCAACAATCGGTGAATCTTTCATTTTTACGCCTGTATACCCGTAATCTTCCGTCAGCATGACTAACTGTGAACCGAGATTCATCGGTGAACAAAACTCGGTTCCAGTCAGCCCTTCTCCAGTTCAGATGACGTCGCGCCCATAACAGTCTGGCAGCACGGTGACGTTGGGTCATTATCTGACCAGTGTACGGGCGGCGTGCCCGATTGGTTGGGCGTTACGACGTAACCGGTTGCGAATGGTCTGCCCTGAGACACCGTATCGCCTAGCAGTGACTGTGGCTGCCAATCGACGTTGACGTAAGTGCGTCAACGTAATGTAACGATCGGCTCTAGCCGTCGTTACACGAGGCCTACCAGGTCGCTGCCGGTCGTGAACAGCCCCAGTCTGCTGGTACCGGGCTGCAAGACGATCAATCGTCTTCCGACAGCAACCAAACCGAGGCGCGACCGCCCTGGCGGCCATCCCACCCGCAAGCATCCCAATTGCCTTATTTCGCTCGTTTTCGGAAAGCCGTGGCATATCGAAAACAGTGAAAAATTAAAAAAGTTTTTTAATTTTCCGAATAGCCCCTATCGCATGAATGGTACGACATGAACTGAATCACCTTATCGATGACAAGTATAGCGTGCACGTGCAAAAAGTGGAAATCAACGTTCCGGTCACTGGCCGCTATGTAAACCGTGTGTATCGGCTAAACTCTACACGATCGTATTCTGAACATCGCCACGGTTTAAAATACATGTACTTTGAACATGTGGTACATACATAGACAGAGCTACACCAGCTATAAAACAGGGACGTTTCTAGTTTTGTTGAGTATATATAATTATACATGTCACAAGGTGAGAAAGATGCATATCCGACCCGAGGCATATTTGTTGTACATTTTGGGTGGTATATATATCAGTCACGGTCCCTCGTTGGGCGCCAAATGTCCCAGGGTGAGAAAGATGCATATCCTACCCGAGGCTCGAACAGGGGACCTCTGGATTACCGTACCATCGCTCTAACCGACTAAGCTAGCCGGGCACGAATACGCATCTTCTCCATATAGTGAGTTACGTACCGTGACACAGACAGCTTTGTTAAGAAAATCTTTGATTACACTGCCGTTTTTAAATTGTCACGCCAATGTCAGGAGTGCAACGGCTTTTTTAGCTATATTATTGGCTGTCGTTTTTTTGCTAATGAACATATATTTCTATTTTTTTTTTCAGGGAATTAAGCTGGCGTATAACTATATGATATTTAACCCTTTGAACCCGAAAGCCCGCTATTACAGCGGTTTATGAAAACAGTGCAGATCCAGATGAGCCGGCTCTTAACGAGCCGTCTCATCAGGATCTGCAATTTTTGCAAGTAATTTTCATATTTCTTAGAACAAAAACACCCCCTTTTCATAAATGGACGAATCTGAAAATCATTTTGTGACCATTGGATTGATCGGAACATTAGCATATCACAGTCCATTCCAGTTCCTTAAGGTTGAAAGGGTTAAATACCAACATAAAAGACAGGGGAGAGTTGAAAGGAAACTTGCTGCCAAGAACCATTAACGTTCGTGTTATAGAGAATAGTAGGTTAGTGCCGTGAAAGGGAAAAAATATCTGGCAATGCTCAGGAAACGGGATGGGCGAGGCTCTGCCGAGCACATCCCGTTTCCGTGCCGCGCCAGATAGTTTTCCCATTCACGATACTAACCTACTATTCTATGTATC
Organism: Conchocele bisecta; assembly: GCA_029237695.1. Taxonomy (NCBI): domain Eukaryota; kingdom Metazoa; phylum Mollusca; class Bivalvia; order Lucinida; family Thyasiridae; genus Conchocele; species Conchocele bisecta. The sequence continues at coordinate 55,062,217 of CM055275.1, read as the reverse complement.
CCGTCAACATTACAAATAACTTTAAAATGCAAAAGAATAACCCCAGCCGCATCTCCAAATTGTATTGACAGGATATCACAAATGTTTACTGCAACGTGTTTCACGGCACATACGCACTGTGTTGACGGGATAAAACAAAGTCACCATTCAAAATTATATTATTGAAGCGATGATGATCGGATATGGTGATGGATTGCAAGCTCTTATAAACAGGGACAGTAATGTTAGTGGTGTAGGCGGCAATAAATTTCGCACGTATCGTACTTACAAACATTCATTTGGGTGTGAGAAAAGTGTGGAACATTTTTCCAATTAAACATAGATCAGCGTTTGCGAAGTTTCTATTTGGAATCGCACCAATAAGATTAGAAATGGTCGACGTCTTTGTAAACAGGAATTCACTTGAACAGACTGTTCTTCCGCGCAGGCTGATCAGAACATCCGCTGTTTGCAAATGCTAGGTGGCACACTTCGCATGTTTGTGAACAGAGTATGCGTAGTGTTTGTGTATCATTGTCTGTTCCAGGACATTGACAGACATGATGAACCCTGATTAGATGCACCCGCTGTGCAGTCTGCTCCAGGGTTACACTGGTTGCAAATGTTGTCTGCTACCTTCTTCCATGAACGGACTGATGTTCGACAGGAACACAGCAGTGAGAAAATGAGGTGTACGGTGACAATTATATATCAGTAACAGCATAGCAAAGTATACTGTCTGCGCATTTGTTGTATAATTGCATTGTGACATAAACGTGTGTTATTGCATCTGTGATATACGGTGGCACAGAAAGGACATGGACATACATGTATTTTGTACTATTGCGTGCGCACGCGATAGCTATTGCGTGCGCATGCGATATATATTACCCTATTGCGTGCGCAGGCGATAGCTATCACGTGCGCACGTGATAGCTATTGTGTGCGCACGCGATAGCTATTACCCTATTGCGTGCGCACGCGATAGGGTAACAGCTATCGCGTGGGCACGCAATAGTAACAAATATTTCCATTCCCCTCTGTGCCACCGTAGTGATATAATATGCATCGGCTATTTTGTATCAGCTCTGTGTGATGTCAGCACTGATCATTTGCTATGGGAGTAGTTTGAGCAGTGCCTAATTGGTGCACAACTAAACTGAATAAATGTCGTGTAGTATATGTGAGCCTGTGTAATCCGTTGATGACACTGTGTACTGGAGGATCCATATATATCCGATTGTCTACTCAGTCCGTTTACTTTAGGACGACGTCCGATGGATGTTCAAGGTGCATGATCACGTAGTTACAGCAGCAACAACAATGGATGAAACACACTGTGACTTTCACTGTATGATTGTATGAAATTCTATACGTTCGCAAATACTTGTTATTTGAGACTTAAAGTTTGGAATATATTATGATTTTTTCGATCGTATGTAATTTCATACAATTGTCACTTAGACTGAATTTGGTTGTGTGAAATTTCATACGTTCGCAAATGTTTTGTATTTTAATATTTGTATTATTTATTAAACAAATACAAAATGGGCATGCTTTGATGTGTATATATTCAGATAATGGTACTCTTTTAATCCAAAACCATGTACATTGTTGGGTCTGATTTGAAAATATGGTCTTTAAAGATGTATGAAATTTCATACATTGCTACTAAAAAAGTATCAATAATGGAAATCGGTTGTATCCAGAACACTGATTTATGCTATATAAATGGGAATTTTTGGGAAAATCCCTTTTTATTTGGGAAAGCGTTTAACCAACTAACTACTATTTAACAATAATGTGTGTCTAAACATGATTCCTTGGTGTAAGAGTCATGACGATTCCTGTTTATTGCACGTGCCGCAATTATGATATAATTCAGAGAGCCCGTTAATTTGACCATTAACATAGTGAAAATTAACCTGCCAATAAGAACAATTAGTAACTCTAGCTGCATTTATGAACAAGCTTGTTTCAGAACGAAAATCTTCAAATTTTCATAATGTTTGGAGGCGAAAATACGTGTAGAGCATTTCATTTTATGCAATTTCGTATAGTGATTTTGAAGTTCGTCTGAAATAATAATTGAGACGTTTTGTAAGCTTTTTATGCTTTCATAGTGAAGTTTATGAACATTTTCATAGCTACTAATGTTTGTCAGAGAACGGAAATATTATGCAACTATTCACAGCGACTAATGTTTGTCTGAGAACGGGAATGTTATGAACATTTGCATAGCGACTACAATATGTGGGAACGATGGTACGTTTTATGAAAATTGTCATAGCGACTAATATTTGTCTGAAAACAAAAATGTTAAGAACATTTTCATAGCGACTTCAATATGTGAGAGTGATAGAACGTTTTATGAAAATGTTCATAGTGAGAGGTACATTACTATCAAAAGTTTCATGACATGTAATGTGCCTCTCGCTATGAAAATTTTCATAGTGAGAGATATACATGTATTACGCTTTATGCAAATTTTCATAGTGAGAGATACATATTCGCTTTATGCAAAATTTTCATAGTGAGATATACATATTCGCTTTTGCAAATTTTCATGAGATATACATGTATTACGCTTTATGCAAATTTTCATAGTGAGAGATATACATGTATTACGCTTTATGCAAATTTTCATAGTGAGAGATATACATGTATTACGCTTTATGCAAATTTTCATAGCGAGAGGCACATTACATGTCATGAAACTTTTGATAGTGAGATGGATAGTACGGTTTATGAAAATTGTCATAGTGAGAGCGATAATACATTTTATGAAAAGTTTCATAGTACGGATTATGGAAATTTTCATAACGACTTGTTTGTCTGGGAACGGAATGTTATGAAAATGTGCATATTGACTTCAATATGTGAGTAGCAACTGTGGTTGAACTGGTGATTACTGAGCAATTCTTACGAACATTCTCATAGCGCTTGAACGTAAAGAAGATCGTAGAGAGATGCAATCGTTCATGGTGACACTAATCAGTCGTCGGCTACTAAAATGTGGTGAAATATTATGATAATTTTCATAGTCACATCCCGTCTGAATTTTGCATAACCCTCCTAATGCTATATGGGGTCGCTATTTTGAGCAACTTGATTTGCTCAACCAAAACTGGAGCCTGTTTGAATTGCTTAGCGACAGTCTGTTGTCTCCAGGCCGTCCGAGTACGGCCCATAAAAAAACATAATAACATTGGTAATGTGTTATCAGAGGGAGTAAACATAATGTTTATCACGTCAACACAGTGCGTATGTGCCGTGAAACACGGTGCCGTGAAACATTTTTGATATCCAGTCAATACAATGTTTTGCATTTTACAGCCATTTGTAGGTGTTGACGGGATAAATATAATAGTAGGTTAGTGCTGTGAATGGGAAAACATATCTGGCGCGGCACGGAAACGGGATGTGCTCGGCAGAGCCTCGCCCATCCCGTTTGCTGAGCCTTGCCAGATATATTTTCCCATTCACGGCACCAACCTACTATTCTCTATTTAACTGTGTCACCTATTGATACCTTTAGGTATATTTAATGTATTTATAGGCGTTGGTATGTTACTTCAACCTGTGGTTTGTATGACCGTAACATTTGGGCATGTTTCGTGAAACAGACAGTAGTGTTAAGATTAGCGCAGGTGGGGTGGTGTAGGCCAGCTGTGCGGGATGAAGGCATGGGGCCCGTTTCACAAAACTTCGTAAATTTTATGCAAACTTATGTGAATTTTTCCAATACTATTTTGAAATTCCAATCAAAAAAGCTTTAATTAAATAAACATATGTTTTTTACATTTTTCATTTTATTTCATCATAATATAAATAAATAATTAAAATGTTCAAACCTTCGTAACATGTTTACTATTTGTTATTTTTACATGCGGTTTCAGCATTTTTTCATATTATCAAATTGTATTATTTACACAAATGAAAAAAGAATGTTCAATTAATAATTGTACCTTATTCGGAATGGCGGACCGGCGTCTTGACTTCACCTGGCGGAGTGTGTTGACAAAACTGACCTCGTGATCAACCTGCATCTTTTCCACCAACACAAACACCGCACAATACAATCCGCACCGCTCTGCACCGTTCCTGGTGATAAAATGAGACACGCCATGTGATTTTGTCCCTGGAGAAATTGGGCTAAAGGGATTTATAGTCTGTTTCACGAAACCTGCCCAAATTTTACGGCTATATAAACAATGCAAAAACAATATTGTTTTCGATAATATTAAATTAAAGCAAAATTTAAGAATGAGCCTTCTTTTTATTTCGTGAAATTTGGTCAAATATTGGTTTTATTACGAAAAATTGATTTCTCTATGGGAATTTAACATGGGGGGAAAAGAGGTAGAGGACTTGTGGGAGGAGTCAAAAAACTTTCTTTTTTTTGGAAATTGACTCCGAAACCTGGCTAGATAGCTTGGAAATGATCTAACTAAGAAAACAAAAGTTAAATTTTAAAAATCGGTCCAGTATTTCTGAAATTCTGAAAAATTTCCACATGTTAAATCCCCATAGACATCTTCATGGGGAAATTGTTTTTTCGCAATAAAATCAATATTTGACCAAATTTCACGAAATAAAAAGAAGGCTCATTCTTCATTTTTCCTTTAATTCAATATTATCAAAATAAATCTTGTTTTTGAATTGTTTATATAGCCGTAACATTTGGGCAGCTTTCGTGAAACAGACAGTAGGGCCAGTGTTGCCCATAATCAAATACCACACTCCAGTAACCTGATAATGATCAATATTGTTTGATATAAGCATGAAGGGTGTTTCATTAACGGAATGGCGAACAGTGCAGATCCTGATCAGACTGATCTGGGGCTACACTGTTCACAAAACTCATAAACGTCACAGCCACAAATAACAAAGCGAGCTTTTTTATTAATCGTCTACATTAATTACTTCATGAAAAGTCTACGAAATGACAATTCGTTCCCTCAGTTAACAATTCGTTCCGTGGAATTAACAATTCGTTCCCAGGAACGAATTGTTTTTTCGTGGGGACGAATTGTTAAATTGAGGGAACAAATTGTTAATTCCTGGGAACGAGTTGTTAATTCGTGGGAACGAATTGTTAAATTGAGGGAACGAATTGTTATTTCGTGGGAACGAATTGTTATTTCGTATGAACGAAATAATGAAAAAAAATAATTGTACATCCCCTGCGGGGTTCCGTAGAATACCAATTGTTTGAGATGCATTATTGGAATCATATCACATTTTATCCCGTCAACACAGTGCGTATGTGCCGTGAAACACTGTGCCGTGAAACATATTTGATATCCAGTCAATACTAGTTTTGCATTTTACAGCCATTTGTAGGTGTTGACGGGATAAATAGAATAGTAGGTTAGTGCCGTGAATGGGAACAAATATCTGGCGCGGCACGGAAACAGGATGTGCTCGGCAGAGCCTCGCCCATCCCGTTTCCTGAGCCTTGCCAGATATTTTTCCCATTCACGGCACTAACCTGCTATTCTCTATTTAACCTTTTCAATAATTAACCCAACTTGCATATACGTATGTATGTATATTCGTACATTATAGTGTATTATCAGGTAACCTGCCCTGTATTGACAGAATACGTACTGACTGATAACATATTGTTGTATCAGGCATTGCCCTGATATAAACACCCGGGTTACAACGAAGTGAAAACTGACGTTCCATTGGTCGGATGACATCACGTGACGTTACCGAATGACGTCAGTGTAATGACTCAACGTAAACAAGTCCGCGTTCTGTCCATATAATACGACGTCATCTAATGTCATTTTCGAGCATAAAACGTTACCTGGTAAATAGAATACCAGGCTAGTGTATTTTTATATCAAGTTTATCAGGCTCGGCTCGTAAAAGGTAGGAATTCCTCGGCAAGCCTCGGAATTATTACACGTTTCCTAGCCTTGCCTGATAAACTTAATATCAAAAGACACTAGCCTGGCATTCTCTATTTACTGATGCCCTGCTCACATAATTCACATAAGCTCATATTGGAGCTCGTTTTCTAATCCTTAACCCTTTCACCCCTACGTAACTGGAATGGTTTTTGATATGTTTATTTTGCAACCAATCCAATCGTGACAAAATGATTTTCAGACTAGTCCACTAATGAAAAGGGGGTGTTTTTGTCCTAAAACTATGAAAATTACTTGGAAAAAGTGCAGATCCAGATGGGACGGCTCGTCACGAGCCGGCTCATCTGGATCTGCACTGTTTGCAAATACCGCTATAGCGGGTTGTCGGGTTCAAAGGGTTAATCACAATTTTTGACCATGTATGTAGACGTATACATGTATTAATATTAATATATCTAATGATTGTTAAACTAAAGTAACAAAGCGAGCTTATTATTAACCCATTGAAGTCTACAGATACACAATTCTTCACTGACCTTCCTACTCGTTCTATACATGATCATAGTTTGATTCCAATGTAATTGCTTCGTAAATGTGATAGAATATATGTATAACATATACGTGAATACTGCCTAGTTATTGTATCCTATACGGAACTTGGTGTGGCCAAGTCGGCCATCTTTGTGTGTTCCAGCCGTCAGCTAGTTTCACCTGTTCTGCCGTTTGACAAAGAACTTGAAATGTGAAGTAGAACTTCTGATATAATGTAGGTAATCACATGTAGAACAGGCAGGAGAACGGACTCCTATCAATTATATTAAACCAAACTGTAAAATATGTCTGTTTTCTGGACAGGTTTGTGCCTGAGATTTTAACAACATGAACCACCATTATATATGAGCCGCATCGCGAGAAAACCTGTCTTCGGGAAATATTTGATCAATATGGCATTTTGTTACTATGACAATGGTATTTGTATGATGAATTGAACATAAACACGTTTATTTGATCATGATATCTGCAATATTCATTAATATATTATAGTTTATACAACACCACTATGCAGGTCGTTTGAGCAAAAGAGATGTCACGTAAAAGCGACGTCCAGCTGCGTAAAATGACGTTACAGTGTATACCGTTACACATAGAGTATACGCCAACATTTCATTTGCAACAGTTTGCAAGTTGACATAATCGAACTAGAAGTATGAATGACATTAAATAATGAATGTAAAGACGGACGAGCTTGAGTCTGTTGGTAACACATGAATGTGCAAAGCGACAAAGTCAAACCCGCAAGTTCATGTACCAGCAAGTATGAACGTGCACGGGTACGTTAATTCGGTATGCTGAATTCTTCCTATTGACGTCATGTTTACTGAGCGTTTTAACAATTTATAACTGTAGAAAACAACGGAAGTATATTTATTAACTGATTGGTTGATTGGGTCTACACGACCGTTTAGTTCAACGTATACAACTGGAAATACACATGCATACGGGGAGAACAATACGTTCAACATTAAATTACATTAAAACTAGAGCTCAGCCAATGGCGCACCATCGCAATATACTCACGTTTCCGAAATGCGAAGTTGAAAGAGGGAGATAATCCATGACCGGGGTTGAATTAAAAATATAAATTCACTGCGCATCTACATACCATAAGGAAGGCACACACCAAGTTTCAAGTCCCCATACATTACGGTTAAAAAGTTACGTCTTACAATAAACGTGACGGACGGACAGATGGACGGGCACCCGTGACGAAAACAATATACCCATTTAGTTTTTAAAAAAGTTGGTATAAAAACTGCTTGCTCTGAAAGGCAGTGTTCATGTCTGATGACAGGCACCCTAACTTCCATGCGTTACTCGCTATGTACAGTTCACAGTCACTCGAATAGCGTGAGAGAAAAAACCTATATCGCTTACATCCAATTTGTACTCTATAGCAGTCTCTCACTCGCCTAGTGGGAGACCACCTTCAATGGTAGCGCGTGGAAGTCTGCCACATGGACAAAATGGCTATGGTAACATATTTGAAACATGTGTTACCACAGCTTGTGATCAGCTTGTCCTACCACTGACTTGTGTTTGTTTTGGGAGTGTTATGGTAGCAGTTTGTCTTTTAGAGACTCAACTCAAAATGCGAGGGTCCCAAAGTACGAACCATAGCAATTGCTAGTGCGCAGAGTCTTATTGTATTTGTGTCACAACTTGATAATAGTGTCACTCACAGTTACTGTATATAGTTCTTGATTTTTTTGTATTATTGTATTAATTTGTGTCACGACTTGACAGATTTTCACTCACGGTCCATGATACTAATGACCCCAACATGTTGCCTTGAAATATCATCCTATCGTATATATTCCTTATATTAACATGACACACATATTAGCGTGAATTCAGATTGAAGCTTTTCATATTCAGACAACAGAAACGTCGAATGTTCACGACATCGTCCCGCTTACAGCTGTACTTGTACCACATGCTGAAAAAATTGGACCTTATACAATATCTGCAATAAATGTACGATCCGCGACCCATATCCTGTCGGCGATCGAGAAAGGATTACCCAGTGAGTGAATGGCGGACATCGTATGTTCTAATCAGACGGCGCATATACTCAGATGAGACTGATCTGTGGCTATACTAGACGTAACATCCATGGCTTTGTTTTTTTTTCAGGAGATATTTTTTTATTAAAATCGGTAAAGGTTGCGCTAAATTTTAATTTTATACATTATATTAGGAAGAAAGAATTTAGCAATAGACTGAAATTTCGCGTCGAGTTAACCAGATCTGAAACATGCAGCTGTGCGGGAAACTGGGCCCAGGCTACATAGGTCTACAAATATACTGTATGTAAATAATAAATGTAGTTTACACAGAGTTTTCATCTCCAAATGGTGGTAAATAACAGTTAACGTGGACAGTTACCTGTAAACTGTGTCAAAGAAAATATCATGTCAAAATAACGGTACATAAAAAAAACACATGTCAATAACAGACACACATTTTTATATGTGATATCAACAGCAAAGTAATAAAAGAAAATTATCCTACCGCCATTATTGTTAATACAAACATATATAAGATGTGCCAGTTTCGAATGCAAATTTCACGCGGTGGATTTCGATTGTACGACCGTTAGTATGGTAGTTTAACGTTCATTTAATAAATTCTCAGACCGGACACAGGACAGATCGAAGACTGTTTCGTTTTTTTTCACACACATACGCCAGATTATAGATATATTTGGGAATGTATCTTACACTAAACAAAAGTTCAAATACAATTTAAACAAATGTATAACGCTCACATTGGTAAAAATGCATTACTATAATAAAAACACCGAGGTGCGTTGTTGTTCTGTTCGTTAGATAACTTTAACACCACGGAGCAAGACTAACATGGCGGTCTGACAAACGTCGATAATTGGAAAATCGGCGGAAATTACGTCAGCTAAGTTCACGACGTCATATCTTGTGACGTCGTTAGACTCCCGAAGACAGGTTTTCTCGCGACGCGGCTCAGATTATAGCATCATACACAGAAAATCGTACAGTGTATCACTCTTACCTGGCCAACCACACAACACATACCGTATATATCAACTAATGTACTCTGTTATTAGCTACCAAATCCAGTGATATTTAAGCAGTTACCTGAGTGTATTGCGCCTGGTGTCTGCTCACCTACTATGCGAGTAAATATAGCTTTACCTATGCGTAACATGTAAACTAACATAGGCTGTGCATATGTAGCCTATTTCATCAACAATGCAAAGTATACTTTAGTAGCAAAGTATACTTTGAGGGAGAAATTTTATTAATTTTTATTATTCTGATTTTATTACATTATCACAGCCAATTTGGCTGAGATAATGTAATAAATTCAGTATGATAATTCTGCATACTTTTAATCATGAAATATATGCATTTGTTAGGTCTATATGAAATAATGCATTTCAGGAAAAATAAATGATTACTCCCTCAAAGTATACTTTGCTAGTAAAGTATACTTTGCAATGTTGATGAAATAGGCTACTGATTGCAAAGTGTAGACATCAACAATTATTTTGAGATTGATGGGAGAAATACTCAAATATCTCGTCTTTTGCATAGTTTGCTGGCATAATATTTATAGATTGCCGTCGTCATTTATGTCTATTATGTATTGCACCAAATGTTATTTGGTTTACTGTCATATTATCTGCTGTATGCGTCAAACGCATAAAGTGGTGAAACTGTATGATGGCTTGTACATAGAAAGATGGCGGAGATGGCAACTCAGTGAACCATATAGTATACAGATGGAGAAACAGTCCTGACGCATTTAATAACAATTTCAGACCCGTTCTATGCTGAACGCATGTGCACGTTAATCCATTCTCAAACTAGTCAACAAATCAATAAAACGTACCTGCGGTGGGTCGGGCAATCCTATATGTGTGCCACTGACTTAAACAGTGCATTTATCAGGTAACCTGCCCTGTATTGACCGAATACGTACTGACATTGACACTGACACTGACATCAGGCATTGACCTGATATCAACATCCGGGTTACAACAAAGTGAAAACTGACGTTCCATTCGTCGGTTGACGTCACGTGACGTTACCGAATGACGTCAGTGTAATGACGCAACGTAAACAAGTCCGCGTTCTGTCCATAGAATACGTCGTCATATAATGTCATTTTCGAGCATAAAACGTTACCTGATAAATAGAATACCAGGCTAGTGTATTTTGATATCAAGTTTATCAGGCTCGGCTCGGAAACGGTAGCAATTCCTCGGCAAGCCTCGGAATTCCTACACGTTTCCTAGCCTTGCCTGATAAACTTGATATCAAAATACACTAGCCTGGTATTCTCTATGTATTCTAATCTACAAATGGAACATTACCCGTGCACAGTGCAAATAAATATAATATGTCATTCGGTAGTTGTATAAGATACATCTATATCTGACTTGATATGCGACCAAATTTAAAGTTAATGAGGTAATCTTGTACAATTTCAAAATGGTTGAACTATCATTTTATTGGAATTGCCAGTTTATATTACAGTTAACGTTCACTAGTTGGCAATAAATATATCCACATGTATTCAATGGCGTCGGAATATTCAAAAATAATTTATATTCTACATCAGATAATTTTTAAAAAATGTATAATATTCAACATTTGGCCTGAAATTCCGCTATTTGAGATGTCAAAACACATAAAGGGAAAGTAAATGCATCATCAAAATAAAAGCCCGGAGCGGGATTCGAACCCACGCGGCACATACCAAAGCTATAAACAACAACTAAGTTGTAACTTATGACGGACTTGTTATGACCATCTTAGGTTTGTTTTGTGAAACCAAATAAGCAATACGTTATAACTTAATTTCGAACTTATAAACAAACTACTCTCTGTTCCACGTTTTGCTGCCAACGAACATTTGGCCATTAAACACATTAAATCTAAACAATATTTAAAAGTAGGTACGTTTTCATCAATAACAAAAAAGTAACCCGCCCTAAAAAAATGTATTGGATGAAATTCCGTCAAATATTGATTTCATTGCGAACAAAAAAAAATTCCTATGGGAATTTAACATGGGGAGTCAATTTCCAAAACTTTTCTTTTTTTGATCCTGAAAGAATCCAAAAACGAAAAAATTTGGATATTGACTCCGAAACCTGGCGAGATAGCTTGAAAATGATGTAATTAAGAAAAAAAAGTTATATTTTGAAAATCGGTCAACAAATAATAAAAAAAATATTTAAAAAAAGTATATTTTTAGCCCCCATATTGAATTCCCATAGGAAAATATTTTTTTCGCAATAAAATCAAAATTTGATGGAATTTCATGAAATAACATTTTTTAAGGGAGGGTGACTTTTTGTTATTGATAAAAAAGAACTTTCATATTTTTTAGATTTAATGTGTTTAATAGCCAAATGTTCGGCAGCAAAACGTGGAACAGAAGAGCTCGCAGCACGTGCTTTGTTTTTTTTTTGTCTGGATCAACTGGCAGAATAACAACTCATTCACCCACCTCCGACACCCAAGAACAACTTTAATTAACCATTTCATTTCTTCGATGTCTTCGCGATACACAGATCTGCTCTCCTGCTGTTTATTCCAACGCCCATTTATAGGAAGACCGAAGTCTTCCATATGCATAATGTTACCGTGATGAGCTATTGTTGAGGTCTGTTCTGATACTGCAGCGGAAATAGGGTGAAACACATACCGACACGGACGGCAGGTGGCAGAACAGGGACGTACTGTTATGTGCAAAACTCTATGTTATGAGGTACTCTCATTGGATTATTGTACAGTTTGATAGGCGCCTAAACTAAATGTGGCTCAGGCGACACTCCTCTACAATATACTAATATGTGATACTTATATCTTTAAAGGTACACGCCCACTCAGTAGGCACAAACTCTTCTTTATTGGAATTACATAAGTGTATAATTGTGTCACTATTCCATTCGACGGATTAAAAAGTATTATCATTGCATATCACAAAATAAATACAGAGAATAAATAGCAATGTCCGTTAACATTTTAAGGAAACACGGTTATCGTGCCTGATATCAGTGTGGAAACTTCCGTTAGATCTGATATAAAATGTATAATAATGCCAATGAATACGTTGGGTAATGGCGAATTCATGTTTAGTTTTCCAGAACATGTTTCAGATGATGTATCTGATATAATGAATATTCTGTGCCCACTGAGCGAGCATGTACCTTTAAACTTCTTTAAATCCATACCTTTTTTTTCTGGGAAAGGAACTGGACCTGATGAAATCAGTCATAGGATGCTTAAAGAAACTTCCTCTACTATATGTAAACCTCTCGCCTTACTTTTCAATCGATCAATACAGGAAGAAGTATATCCTGAGAAATGGAAATATGCTAATGTTATACCACTTTTCAAAAAAGGTGAACGAGACCAACCCTCAAATTACAGACCAATTTCTTTGATTAGCTTGTGTAGGCAAAGTTATGGAACGAATTGTCTTTAAATATGTTTACAACCACCTACACTCCAACAATTTGATTTACAAAAACCAATCCGGATTTTTACCTGGTCATTCAACCGTATATCAACTGATTGACATATACAACCAGATATGTAAAGCAATAGATGAACGAAAACACACATGTATCGTTTTTTGTGACATATCGAAAGCATTTGATAGAGTTTGGCATAGAGGTCTTCTATATAAATTGAAACAGAATGGTGTAGATGGCAATCTTCATAGTTGGTTTGGAAATTATTTATCAAACAGATCACAGAAGGTTTTTGTAGGTTCATCCTTTTCTGAAAACAAAGTAATAAGTGCAGGTGTTCCACAAGGATCGGTTCTTGGTCCTCTTCTCTTTTTGATATATGTAAATGATATTGCTGACAATCTAATCAGTACAACCAGACTTTTTGCCGATGACTCATCTATTGCAGTTTCAACACCAGACATGAATATAATAGAACATAATATAAATCACGACTTAGATAAATTAGCGGAATGGTCAAACCAGTAGCTTGTGAAGTTCAACCCCTCTAAAACTGACGCAATGATATGTTCACTAGTAAGACATGTAGATCCAGCTCTATATTTTAATAACGTCCAACTCCAATTTGTCGAACATCACAAACACTTGGGGTTAACTCTTAGTCAGGATGGAACCTGGCATGAACATATTTCAAATATTATTGTATCAGCTTCAAAAGTATTAGGTTTTATGAAGATGCTTAAATTTAAACTGAATATAAATACATTAAATCAAATATATATATCTTACATGAGACCAATTGTTGAGTATGCAGCAATTGTTTGGGACAGTTGTACACAATATGAACGTGATTCCCTTGACAAACTGCAATATGAAGCAGCTAGAACAGTTACTGGTCTAACCCGTTCAGTTTCAATTAATAAACTTGTCCAAGAAATTGGATGGGTGTCGCTATCAGACCGAAGAAAAATACAAAAATTAGTGTTAATATTCAAAGAAAAGGCAGGTAAACTTCCAACCTATCTACACGTCGAGCTATTCCCACAACTCGTCGGAGAAAATAATCCATATGAATTGCGTAATAGGAACAATTTTATTACATCAGCCAGGCGAACAGAAATCTACTCTAAATCTTTTATACCATCTTCATTAGCATTATGGAACGAGTTGGATGACGAATTAAGAATTCCCCCTTCTTAGCAACATTTAAAGCCAAACTAAAACAGCTGTTCAAACCGGCAATTGTTCCAGCATACTACCTGATAGGTGAAAGAACACAATCAGTTTATCACGCCCGCATAAGAAATCAATGTAGCAATTTAAATTCAGATCTATTTATAAATCATCTACGAGAATCCCTATTATGTCACTGCACACAAGACGTTGAAAATGCCGAGCACTACTTTTTCAAATGCACATCATTCAACCAATAACGCCAGCAAATGTTTACAACAACCCGTCAACACAACCCCTTGTCAATAGATACTATACTGTTTGGAGACGAGTCAAAAGAATATGAATCTAATGCTACCATTTTCAAAGAAGTTCAGCGCTACATAAAACTCACTCGTCGTTTTAATAATTTTAATAATGAGTAGACTCACTAACATGTTCCTGTTTTATAGGGAAAATAATCAACTTACATGGTGGCCCGATTTTTGGATGTCAAGCGGTCTGAATTCACTGGAGAGTGCAACACGAATATATATGCATGCTTGTTTTGTTGTTTTTTTTCGTTTAATTTTCGTACATGTTTTTTGTTCTATATATCATTACATTATACCGTATATTTCACCGCCATTATACCACATGTTTAATACTTGTAATAAGCATTTGGGAAGGGCTGTAGCTAACGTTGTAAAAACTGGTAGCCAACCCGTTTGCTCTCTTTACCAGAAATTTGTTTATTGTACAATTATTGTAAATTGCAAATAAAAAGAGCAATAAAATATGTTTAAACCTTTGAACTTCTTTAAATGTAAACCTTTTTTTTCTGGGAAAGGACGCTCATCACGCATGCCTTTACAACCTCCGTAATATTCCGTATGTACTCTGAAAATTGTGTCAACTTTTGACACCATTTAAGGAAAATATTGCAAATTGTGTAAACGTATTTCATGAAATTACGCAGATGTCCGAAGATACAAAATCACATGGCCTGTCTCATATGTCTTCTCATGATTGACAATCAAACAAACATGTCTTGGAGGGCTCGTATTCCAGAATTACAGTGGAGCCACTCTAAACAGGACACCCTGGGAAGCTCCCAAGGGTATCCGGTTTAGAGAGGTTCCATCATAATAGTAACTTACATGCAGTGAACTATCACAGGTCCGTTACTGTTAGATGCAACACCAAGCCTGTCTGTATCTTGTATCACGTGAAGTATCGTTTCCGGGTCACGTGGGATGACGTCATATGACGGCCAGCCAGTGTACGTGGTTTGCCAAACCACATGGTCTTCATTTTCCTTCTAAAATAATTTATCAGGAAATATATGTATTTACCGAATACACGCTCAGAGTTGCAGATAAGTTTTGTATCGACAGAGTATTATACCCCCAGATTTCAAACTCAATGCGTGTTTTACTTTTACAAAAAGTAGTAAATAAAAGGCTGGGACTGGGCCACTTCACCTCCTGGACTGGACCACCTAACCTACTGGAGCACGCCCCCACACATTCGGGGCGGACTACACCCCACGCAATACATCAGACTGCTGCTCCTCATCCAATGCATGCACCGCATGCTGGTCGTCCGCAGCTTCCAAATCCAACGTCAAAGCCTCGTGCAAACGCAGTTCCATCGCGTCTAGTTTTACCAACACGCCCGCGTACGTTCCGCATTCTCCGAATGCTCCGGAACGGGGATCGAATGTCATCCTGGAGATCGGGTCTCTGGGTGAATTCTGGCGCCGCTCCAATTCTCGAGCGATCGGAGATGTTTCCTTCGGAAACCGCTCCTCGGGGCCGGTTTCCCGGGTGGACTCGGGTCGGGTTTCCCGGTCGGACAACAGTTTCCGCTCCAGTTCCGGGGAGAACTACCTCTCCATATCTTTCGCAGTCTCGGTCCCTCGATGCCGAACTTATTCTTCGTTTATTCCGCTGTCGTGGTACAACGAAGCTCGAGGACCTCTTGCAGGTCCGCGACGGACAGGTATCGTTTCAGTGGCATAGTGGATTGCTTCAAAGATTCTGTTGGATACGAATCGACGATTCTGTCGAAGATATAGAACCAAAAAACCCATATGTCCAAATGGACGTCGATTATTTCGACCACTTCTAACGCCATTCTGTTCGATTGGGCCACAGCAGATGACCAATCAGTGAGATCTGTTCGAGTGGGACACAGGAGATCGATTATACCCCCATATTTCCAACTCAATGCGTGTTTTACTTTTAAAAAAAGTAGTAAATAAAAGGCTGGGACTGGGCCACTTTACCTCCTGGACTGGACCACTTCACCTCCTGGACTGGATTACTTAACCTCCTGGAGCCCGCCCCCACCCCACGGGGCGGGCTACACCCCATGAAATACACTAGACTAAACCTCGTTTATTCTACTCGTGGTCTACTGCATTGCTCGTGGGCCTGGACCACCCATGATAAACATATGGACCACTTTACCCCCTGAAGCACGCCCCACCCCCACCTCATTAGCACCCAATGGATGACCCACACCCCTGGCTCGCCCCGAGCGCAAGTCGGACGATGCATAATCGATCGAACAAATCGAACAGATCGCACAAGTGCCGTGGCCCGATCGAACAAATCGAACAGATCGCACAAGTGCCGTGGCCCATCGAACAAATCGAACAGATGGCTGGCCCGATCGAGCAGATCGAACAGATCGCACAAGATCGGTCGATCTCATGTGTCCCAATCGAACATATCGCACAGATCAATCATCTGTTGTGGCCCAATCGAACAGAATGGCGTTCGATGTGGTCGAAATGATCGACATCCATTTGGACACATGGTGTTTTTGGTTCTGTATATTCGACAGAATCTGCGATTCGATAGAATCTTCGATTCGTATCCAAAAGAGTTTCCAAAGGAAACAACATATTCGAAGCAATCCACTATGCCACCGAAACGATACCTGTCCGATGCGGACCTGCGATAGATCCTCGATCTTCGAGATACTTCGACCGCGGAAGAAACGAAGAAAAATTCGGCATCGGGTGACCGAGACTGCGAACGATATGGAGAGGTATTCTCCCCGGGGAACTGGAGCGGAAAATGTTTCCGACAGGGAAATCGGACCCGAGTCCACCCGGGAAACCGACCCCGATGAGAGGTTTCCTTTCTCCGATCGCTCGAGAACTAGAGCAGAGCCAGAATTCACCCAGCGACCCGATCTCCAGGGTGACATCCGATCTCCGTTCTGGAAAATGCGGAACGTACGCGGACGTGTTGGCAAAACTAGACGCCATGGAACTGCGTTTGCAGGAGGCTTTGGCGTGGTCTTGGAAGCTGCGGACGAACAGCATGTGGTGCATGCATTAAAGGAGGAGCAGCAGCAGCAATCTTCGATTGCGGTGGAGCATGCGGCTGCGTCGGAGCAATCGAAGATTGCTGTGTGGGATGTGCGCGACATCTGGAAAACCGTGGAGGACACCAAATGGTGGATCAGGGTGTTCATCGTGGGGTACACGGCCTACCGGATGTTGGCCAAAACCCGCGGCATCCAAATATTCGTTGTTTTCGGAGAATGCAAAGAAGCAGCATTTGAATATTGCATCCATCGTTACGGTGCCCCCAACGACCGCGAATCGCAGGAAGACCACCGACGAAAATGTCTACATAGAGTAGCGAGCACGAGACGTGCTGTCGCATCGGAGATTGAGGACGAGAAAAGGGAGATAACTGCGTAGGGGAGACAACTGTGGAAGGGATGCAACTGTGGATGAAATAAAAAAGGGATACAACTGCCGAGGGGAGGCAACTGTGGATGGGGAGACAACTGTGGATTGGGAGACAACTGCGGACGGGAGGCGACTGTGGATGGAAAAAAGGCGAGGCAACTACGGAGGGGAAATAAAACCAGTCCGATCCAGAAAAGGTTGTCTAAAACGTGGTTGTCTCAATGAAATATCCGCTCTAATAAAGTGGTCCAGATGTTTATCATGGGTGGTCGAGGCCCACGAGCAATGCAGTAGACCACGAGTAGTATACACGAGGTTGAGTCTGGTGTATTGCGTGGGGAGTAGCCCGCACCGTGGTGGTGGGGGCATGCTCCAGGAGGTGATGTGGCCCAGTCCATGAGTTGAAGTGGCCCAGACCCAGCCTTTTATGTACTACTCAAAATCTAATATATTATTGATTGTCTTCCTTATTAAATAGCGAACAAATGTTAAACAAATAAAACAAATTTAAAAAGCAGTTTTTTTGCAGCTCAAGTAAGTAGATATGTTTGACTTTATTATATTATTTTCACTAATCAATTTGAAAAGCAATGCATATTTTCACAATGTCGTGATTATTTTATACTCCCACTTTTGATAATCAATGCTTATATTGCTAAAATAAGTGCGTGAAATACGTCAATACTCAGCTTATCTTGATATCTGATAATTTACATGTCATAAAGCGAAATGCTGTTTGTGTTGGACATCTTTGTTTCATTTCATACCTTTCCCTGCGTGGATATCACTAACTTCCGGCTGATGGAGTACACTGTTGACGTAATTTCCGGACACTTGACTGTGAATATGCCATGTTTCATGGTGCTATTTACTGACGGCCAGTAATTCTTCTCCAATGCCTAGAAGTAGAGCGAAAATGTGTCGAAGGTCCCAAAATAAAACAAACGAAAACGATTGATTTCATTTGATTTATTGGTCTTTAGCGGCCTATCAACAGCTAATGTCATTTAAGGCCGGGCCAACGGGTTCGATCACTTATTTAACCTGCTGAATTGGGGAAATCCCAAACTAAGTACGGAATATTTACATCGAAAAAACAAATTCAGCCCTGAAATTAGAATAACCTAACCTGGTGTCAGGTCCATACCACAACAAAGTCATTTGGCCCTTCCCCTAAACGTAATAGGATTACGAATAATCGTAATAGTCACATAATGCGTATAACCAGATCAACTGTCACATACAAAATGCCAAAGACGTACGTGAGTGCCAAACCAGGTCTCCGGTCGGGATTCCGGTAAGGATTCACCCGATCGTTAACTTACACATCGAATGCTCACACCTGCCACTCACTAAGCTAAAACGAACGGGAAACGAATGGAGAACGAAGTTAAAACGGTTATGCATATTCCTTTGTCAAAAAGTCTCTCTCTCTCTGATTGTATGCGGCGCATAGGCCATAGTATAGACTAATACAAACGAATATCGATTAGGTTGTATTATACGCGAAAAAGATAGTTTCGGTTAAATACACTGCTACTAACTACATGTATTTAATACACGCCTATCATTTGTTTCAACCCATCATATATAGAGAATAGTAGGTTAGTGCCGTAAATGGGAAAACATATCTGGCAAGGCTTAGGAAACGGGATGGGCGAGGATCTGCCGAGCACATCCCGTATCCGTGCTGTGCCAGATATATTTTACCATTCACGGCACAACCTACTATTTTATTTATCCCGTCAACACCTACAAATGGCTTTAAAATGCAAAACATATAATAACCCCAGCCACCGTACATATTCATACGCAGTGATTAGGTCGTATTGACAGGAAAATATTGAACATGCGAATGTGATTAACGTTCCAGCGACATTTAAGGTTATATAGAGTCAAGACGAAACACCGGTTTAAAGTCTCACCTGAATGACTAGAGATATTGAAATGCTACATGTATCTACCTGAATCTGATCTGAAGCTACTACACTGGTCGCTAAACCTATAAGTCCCAATTCTCGAGCTATAGCCACAAATTAATCTTCTTCACCGTGAGTAAGACACGCCATGCGATGTTGTACATTCGGACATCTGCATAATATTATGAAATACGTTTACAACATTTGCAATAATTTTAGTAAATGGCATCAAACGTTGACACAATTTCCGGAGTACATACGGCTTTGTATTCCGCATGTAGTCTGATTTTATTTTAACTTTTGACTTTATATATGAAAAATATTGTAAAATCTGTCAACGTATTTAATTAAATTGACTGATGTCCGAAAGTACAAAATCACATGGCGTGTCTCATTTACCGTAAGTGATTCGTCGGCATCCATGGACACTATACACGTGCATTTCTCCTGAACAACCATGACCAGAAAGTCGACGACGGTCGTCGGCAACGGCGTCTGAGCCGCTATGAACATGTCTTTAGTCTTAAAGCCCTGAAACAGAAATTGAACCAGATTTAAGGTAGTTGTACCCTTCTTGTGGCCCCATGTAATGTCTATAGAAATCAAATATGTAATACACTACATGGTAATATGCCGCAATACATGGCAGGTGCTGTAGCAGGTACACATTGCATGCACATAGCGAAGCTAATACACTGCTATGAACATGTATTTGGTTTGAAAATATAAAAGCAATACAATAGATGACGAAGTGAAAAAGAAATACAAGAGATGACGAAGTGAAACAGTAATACACTAGATAACGAACTGAAACAGCACTACAATAGATGACGACGTTGAAACAGCAATCCAATACATAGCGGACACCAGTAGCCTATTTCATCAAAATGTCAAAGTATACTTTTCTAGCAAAGTATACTTTGAGGGAGTAATCATTTATTTTTTCTGAAATTCAATATTTCCTATAGAACTAACGACTGCATATATTTTATGATTAAAAGTATGCAGAATTATTATACTGAATTTATTACATTATCACAGCCAAAATGGCTGTGATAATGTAATAAATTCAGTATAATAAAAATTAATAAAATTATCCTAAAATTTAAAAATTTCTCCCTCAAAGCATACTTTGCTAGAAAAGTATACTTTGCAATGTTGGTGAAACAGGCTACTGGCTAATGCACCGATATGGACATGCATGAATTTGGTCTTACATATACAGCTCTGAAATCAGAAATACTAGTATCAGTACATAGCGGATACAAGTAGCCAATTTCACACACAAATGCAAAGAATACTTATCTTGCAAACTACACTTTGAGGAAGAAGTTTTCCATTTAAGGATACATTTTTATTTAATGAAATAAAGTATTTTCTGACCAAATTATCATACTGAATTTATTACATTATCACAGCCATTTCGGCTGTGATAATGTAATACATTCAGTATAATAATTCTGCATACTTTTAATCATCAACTATATGCAGTCGTTAGTTCTATATGAAATAATGCATTACGGGAAAATAAATGATTACACACTCAAAGTATACTTAGTAATAGTTACTGCCCTAATCGAGGTGTTCATGTGTTTGGACAATCTACATGTGCCCATGGAATACCGAGCCGCGAAGCACATGCAGGTTGTTTAACCACAAGAACACCTCGATTAGGGCAGTAATTGACATACACATCTACTTACTGACTAGCGTTGGATTGGACTAGCGTTGGCGTTGAATTTCCATTTTACATTAAAGGAACTGTTATGACAGCTGATCAATATCATCCATGTACGAATGCTGCTAGTGGTATTATACGTGTCCCATTGACACATCTCTTATTATTATTTGTGTTTGGTGTCTAACGTATACGTATACGAAGCAAGCACTCAATATGCTGTATAATACGTATTGGAACATGATAGCATGCATAACAAAGCACGATCACATTGTGACAAATGATTATCAAAATCGCTGAAGCGGTTCATGAGTATTTGAAAAATGAAAGGTATTACTAACGTACGTATGCATGTACGTAGTACTGCGTACGTACGCAGTACATGGACCAACGCTATATCCCCTCTTGTCTATCAGCAAGGGGCTGATTAAACAGTCCATGCAGATTTGTTCTCATTTTCAACCATGAACAAACTAAAATGCTGTCAAAACATGTTTTTATTGAGAAAGAAGACAAAGCAAGAGCAGACGACAATTTTCGTGCTCAGCAGTCTAAGGATTATATAAAGAGGAAATCATCCTTTGGGATATAACATAGCAACACGTCGTAAATGAGCTTAAATATACGCCATGGAAGAGTAATAATATAATATTCCATCGTACATGTTTGAATAGCGGAAAAAATAAAATTGTGCCTGTCGGGGTCCGTGCAAGCAACTCGTTCGCTACGCTCTTTTGTTGCTTACGAGATCAGGAAGCCGACGCACACTCATGTATTATTTCCCGCTATTCAAAATATACGATGGAATATCATCAATATCTGCTTGATCTACTTACATTCAGACGGACTGCGTTGATGTAATCTGACGCCCTTGGTTGTCTGTTCATGACCAGCTTTGGTCGGTATCTGTCACCTGTGGCATGATGAAACTGTGTTCAATAGTTTACACAAGGTACATACAATTATTTATTGTATACGTACTTTCGTTTCCCATTGAAACAGAATGGAACACAATACTGTTAGAATATCAGCTAAATCCTGGTTGACAGTTTAGACAGTGTAGACTAAACAAGATACAAGTTTCAGTTTCTTTATTATTTATATCAAGATTGTTTGTCATGATGGCAATAGCCAAAATGTTAGCGACTGAAAGCATCTACAACAACAACAACAACAACTCATGGCCGAGCGAAGTGAAAGTTCTGCATGCAAGCGTTGGTCTGCTCTTTGTGACTGAAGTGACCGAAGTGAGAATCTAAATGTAAATGCTTTGATTTAACGACGGCACTGGTTCGATGACCTTGCATGTCGGGCCCGACTATTTAAGTCCCCATCCGATAGGACTAGGCTATCATGAAGGTGTCTTGCCCAAGCACACGCCGAATCAGCCACTGTCGGGACTGGAACTCAGGACCTTTCGATCCGTAGTCCGATGCTCTACCACTGAGCTATTGCGGCTGACTAGTGAGAATCTGTGTTGCGTCATTCGTTATATAGACACTGGATCTGACAGTCAGCCAATCGGTGGCCAGGAAATATGACAGTCAGCCATTTTATTGGTTGAAATTAGAGCATTGACTGTCAAGTTTCCGCCAACTTATTTTTGAAAGTTACGTTTTTAGGCTTTATACTAGAAATACAGCGTAGATAGCTAAGATATCGTGAATGTCACATGTCCAGATGATTCTGCATGTCAAAATACATCAGGTAAAATTATGAAGATAAACATGCATTTAATGAGTGACCGCCAAACAGAAATGCTGCGTGAGTTTACAGTCAAATGATGGTGGTCAGGAAACTTTGCAAGCACTGCAGAACAAATAATGATAATAATGGGGATGTGATGACGTCTGAGATATGATCATCAATGCAAATACTTAGGAGGAGGGGGTTGAGCTACCATAATATGTAGGTATGACACCATGGCAAAGAATATCAAGCCCAAACTGGCCCAATAAAGATGGTCACGTGACCTCCACAGAAGTGACAATCAATGTCAACAGTCAACAAGGGCCATTATTCTGCCGTTTTGCAACCTGTGTAGACCATGATTAGACTGCGCGGATGCAGCAGTGATGCACACAGCATAATGTGAATAGTATGGCTTATTTAGCAGTTATGTAGTTCATTATAGGAATGAATGGCCTTTTTGTGGAATGTATCGGGGTATAAACTTGGAAAAGTCGCGGGAATACTGGACGAAGCGATAAAAAATTAAAATTTTCGAAAAAGAAAATAATGTTTTCTTTTGTTTTTTTTGTGATTTTTTTTCGAAAATTGTAATTTTTTAAGGCCTCGTCCAGTATTCCCGCGACTTTTCCAAGTTTATATCCCCGATAAATTCCACAAAAAAGGTCATTCATTCCTTATAATTTCAGCATTTGAAATAAATGCATCAAGAAAATGTGTTTATTTTCCGTTTTCTTAAGAATTATTTAACTGCGCCTCACGGTTACGGAAAGTAGTTCGGCGTGGGAGTTTACTGGGAGTTTACTGGGATATAAATTTTGGACAGAGACTTGCTACGGGCCAATCAAATGTTAGGGAATTGTGTAAATATTTTTGTGCTGGAATTATCACCCAATATATCACTGTGAATGCGATTATCAATAAAGTATTACCCGTAAAGAAGGGGATAATACATTCTGATTAATTGTAAGGTTAATGCCCTTACAATACGCCAATATTGATTCTAAATTGACGTCTCGTGAGTTCATATTGGTCAGTGATATATACGTTGGTTGCAGCTCGTAAATAGTTCCTTTTAAATCATTACTAATTTGCGTATTGTCTTTATATTTGGTATATTTTTATGTCATATAAATTGTGAGTACTGTACGTATATAATAAAAAGTGTTATTTGATCTGTATGTGGATTTATGCCACTCGTTCCACAGCGCAATTATATCCCGCTCATAAAGTCGCGCCATATCGTATGCTGCGGAACACGTGCATATATACATACACATCAAATAACCAATAAATATTCACGGATTTTGTAGAAACATGTATCAGGTAGCCTGCCCTGTATTGACCGAATACGTACTGACTGATATTGACCTGATACAAACATCCGGGTTACAACGAAGTTAAAACTGACGTTCCATTGGTCGGATGTCGTCACGTGACGTTAACGAATGACATCAGTATAATGAAGCAACGTAAACAAGTCCGAGTTCTGTCCACATGTGTTTCTAGCGTGTCTTGGGTGGTCAATTAATGTTTGTATATTCATGTTTCATGTATATATGTCACGAATTGACCGGCATTTCAGGTAGGTATGTATGATAAATTATTGCTCCTTGGATGTGTGGACAGGTAGGTACTCAGATTAATCCTGAGCAATGGTTTGGAGAACGAAAACGTGTGAATAGAAATAAACTGTTTATTGTATTAGTGTGTGCCCAATATGTGATAGTCAAACGCAGATACTCACAGTGTGATACTAGCTGGATATTAGATGACTGGTGATTTAAAGTGGAAGTTGAAGTTGGTAAGTGTATATATAGATAGTATAGTAGTTCAGTGAATTGGCGTGACATTTGTCGTTTGTCACTGGATTTCGTGTGCTAAAAGGTAGCGTAGTGAGATGGCTGGGCTGAGGGGTTGAATTTCATTTTCAGATTGGTGTAGCACTACCCACCCAGAGGACAGTTTTCTATACGATGATGACAGTTCACAGTAGGCGACTTAAGCAGCCGAGTAGATGACTAGCACTAGCGAGGCCGTGAACAGGAATCGTCAGAGAAGTGGACGTGTTGTTAATTGTCTCATTGGGGCATGGTAGAGTAACTGTATATACATATATCATGTATATAGGAGATCGCTAATGTACTATGATTGCTCGTACACAAATTAGAATTTAGTCCAGGAGCTGTTGTAACCAATTACGAAACTACAGTTAAGCAATGTACTAAATACAATCCATATGTGAGACTTGTTCGGATGACATTTTGGCATTTGACATGCATAGTGTAGACTAGTATACAGGTACGACGGTGAACAATAGTGAACATTGCTACATGTGTTACATACATGCCAATCTTTCATATTGTAGAGTAATTTGTTAGGCATGAAGAATTGACTATATGAAATGGTTTCTAGTAGATATTGGTGGTATAATCCAATTTATCCCGTCAACACAGGGCGTATGTGCCGTGAAACACGGTGCCGTGAAACATTTTTGATATCCAGTCAATACAATTTTTGCATTTTACAGCCATTTTTAGGTGTTGACGGGATAAATAGAATAGTAGGTTAGTGCCGTGAATGGGAAAAAATATCTGGCGCGGCACGGAAACGGGATGTGCTCGGCAGAGCCTCGCCCATCCCGTTTCCTGAGCCTTGCCAGATATTTTTTCCCATTCACGGCACTAACCTACTATTCTCTATCTATTTTCCTTATTTCTGAACCAAAGTATATGTTGTGACCACTCATTTGAACCGTCTCGGCGAGACGGTTCAAAAGAATGGTGACAACATATACTTCTGATGAGAAATAAAGAAATTCATGAGCGTTGCCGGATATTTTTACCCATTCACGGCACTAACCTACTATTCTCTATATACATGATGCTATCAGACATATAATACATGTTAATGACTCTTCTATATCATGCTCTCTTCTCCACTTCACTTCTATTATTTTATTTCTAACTATCCTCATTTATTTTATTTCAATCCTGTACAAAATACATCTGTACATCTTTCAAGCAGTGAGTGTCTAGTATTAATATTTTGATGAACCCATATATTCGTGACAATATACAAACAATAATTAACCATCCAAGACACGCTAGGAACACATATGGATACGAGGTCGTGTCCGACCTAGGATAACCAGTAGCCTATTTCACCAACATTGCAAAGTATACTTATCTAGCAAAGTATACTTTGAGGGAGAAATTTTCAATTTTATGATAAATTTATTAATTTTTATTATACTGAATTTATTACATTTTGGCTGTGATAATGTAATAATTTCCGTATAATAATTCTGCATAGTTACGTTTAATCATCAAATATATGCAGTTGTTAGTTTTATATGAAATAATGCATTTCAGGAAAAATAAATGATTACTCCCTCAAAGTACACTTTGCTAGAAAATGTATACTTTGCAATGTTGGTGAAATCGGCTACAGCTGCATTTCGATATTCTTTGCATAACTATGCTATTTCAGCAAGATAACAATAATTCTCAAATGAACATGTGCGCTTTCCGACAAAATATTTACATTAGCGTTAATACATTTGCGGAATTTGTGATTATACGAGGTCGTATCCGGCCAAAGCTAGAAGCCTTGTTGTTCATATATACATGTAGTTATACCGATGAAAGCCGAAACAAGCCGAATACATGTACTCTATTTATTATATTAAAGGTACATACCCACTTAGTAGACACAAAATATTCTGTATATCAGAGACATCATCTGAGACATTTTCTGGCAAAATAAACATTCATTCACCATTACCCCACGTATTGATTGGCATTATTATGCATTTTATATCGGACGTAAATGTCCACACCGATATCAGGGGCGATAACCGTGTTTCCGTAACATGTTAACGGACATTACTATGTATTATTTGCATATTCCAGCATTTGATATAAATTCATCAAGAAAATGTGTTTACTTTCCGTTTTCTTAAGAATTATTTTAACTGCGCTTCACGGTTACGGAAAGTAGTTCGGCGTGGGAGTTTACAGGGATATAAATTTTGGACAGAGACTTGCTACGGGCCAATCAAATGTTAGGGAATTGCTTAAATATTTTTGTGCTGCAATTATTTCTGAAATAACTTTTTGTTCCTACTGAGTGGGGGCCTTTAAATATTCGTTTTCAAAAATGGTGGAATAGTGACACAATTATACACTTATTTAATTCCTATAAAGAACATTATGTGTCTACTGAGTGGGCATGTACCTTTAAATATAAGTTTTCAATATATACATATGTACCCGGAATGTCAGATCCGGTGCGGTTTTTGCCGGAAAAGCTCTCATTGGTGCGAACACTGCTCTCCTTTTCATTAGACATCGCCTCGCCCACCGATTGTAGTTGCTGTAATAATATTACGGTGTAACCTGTATAAACAGGACACCCCGTGGGTCCCCGGGATGTCCGGTTTAGAGAGTTTCCACTGTAATTAATAATCGATGGTCTAGTAAACATAAGGTCGTAACTGCTATGCTAAAAAAAATGAAAGTGAATGGGTTTAACGTCCCAGCAACAGCTAAGGTCATATATAGACGGGGACCACAGTTTAAAGTCTCATACGACAGACCAGTGGGGTGGAAATACTATGAAAGTATTTACTGATGCTCTATGCGAGGTTTAACCCCACAAACTCCAGATTGGAAGTCAGGTGTTCTAACTAGGCCACAAGCCATCCAGTCACAGCCACATATCGATGGTCTAGTAACATAAGGTCGTAACTGCTATGCTAAAGCATAGCAGTTACGACCTTATGTTACTAGACCATCGATATGTCATTATCAATCATGAACAGACACGGCAATGTAATAAATCACAGTGAAACACATGTAAATCAAACACAATAGGGTCCCCGGGGTGTCAGGTTTAGAGAAGTTTCAATGTATATGTGACTGTGACTGGAGAAATGGGGCTTATGGTATTTGTGGAATGTGTAGCAACATATAGCACGCTACGGTAGTCTGATACCGATATGTATTGCTTGTTCGAAACTTGACGGGTTTCATGTTGATGGAATGGCAAACAGTGCAGATCCTAATCAGCCTGTGCATTCGCGTCTGGATCTACAGTGGTCGCAAAACCCATAAACCCCATTTCCCCTGTCGCAGCTACATGTGATTGTGTACATGTACCTACTGTCTGTTCCACGTTTTTCTGCCGACAAACTTTTGGCTATTAAACACATTAAATCTAAAAAATGTTTAAAAGTACATGTAAGTACTTTTTCATCAATAACAAAAAAAATCACCATCCCAAATTTTGTTTGTTTGATGAAATTCCATCAAATATTGATTTTATTGCGAAAAAACGATTTTCCTATGGGAATTTAACATGGGGAGTCAATTCCAAAATTTTTGGTTTTTTGATCCTTCAGGGCGAACAATTTTGGAAATTGACTCCGAAACCTGGCGAGATAGCTTGCAGATGATGTAATTAAGAAAACAAAAGTTAGATTTTGAAATAATCTATTTTTAGCTCCCATGTTAATTTCCCATAGGAAAATCATTTGTTCGCAATGAAATCAATATTTGATGGAATTTCATCAAATAACATTTTTTTCGGGAGGGTGACTTTTTTGTTACTGATGAAAAAGTCCTTACTTTTTAATATATTTTAGATTTAATGTGTTTAACAGCCAAAAGTTCGTCGGCAGCAAAACGTGGAACAGACAGTACTTGTAAAAAAAAATTTCATGAAAAATATTTATAGAAACGGTGATATTTTCAAATGATGACGAAATTTTGCAAAATTTCGTCATCATTTGAAAATATCACCGTTTTATATTCAATAAAAGACATATCATGTTTCTAAAAAGTATATCAGTCCTTATGTACCCTTCAATGCCTTCCCCGCCGGGATTGGTTGTGGGGGCACGTGTACAGCCAACAACCCCCGAACGTGTACAACATGTAAATGATTGACACTTGCTCGATGACCTTGCATGTCGTCTTCCAAGACGGGCGGAAAGTACGGAGGTGTATACAGGGGAAACCGGCCTCAGGGGCTTAGATCTTATTCGAATAGTCCCCTCTGGTTGTTTAACATGCTCAGACTAGGATAGGTTTGTGCCTGTGTTTTTAACAACATGAACCACCATTATAAACAACATCATACACAAAAAATCGCAGTGTACCACTTTTACCTGGCAAACCACACAACATTTACCATATATACCGACTACCGTACACTGCTATGAGCTATCAAATCCAGTGAGATGTAAGCAGTTACCGGAATCAATTATCCCTGGTGTCTACTCACCTACTATGCGAGTGAATATGGGTAACGTGTATACAAATACATAGGCTGTGCATCAGATTGAAACGTTTACACATCAACATTTATTTTGAGATTGATGGGAGAAATGTTCAGATATCTCGTATTTTGTATACTTTGCTGGCATAATATTTACAGTTTGCCGTTGTCATATGTGGCTATTATGTATTGCACCAAATTTTATTTGGCTTGCTGTCATATTATTTGCTGTATGTGTCAAACGCATGAAGAGGTAAAACTGTACGATGGCTTGTACATACAAATATGGCGGAGATGGCAACTCAGTGCTCCATATAGTATACAGTAACACGACAATATTCACATATATTATATTCCTATATCACATCACTCTTATGAAGCAATTATCATTGAAGTCAAGTGTATAATCTATGACCTAATACACATGACGAGCACCATTCGCTTGTGCACGATCGATTCGGTACCAAAACGACGCTAATCACGTTATAGTATCGTAATTTAAAAGTGAGTTTCTGGCGGCAGTACATTCAAACGAACATGTACACGCGATGGGGCGGGGCCAAACAATAAGATATATTAGTTCACATATTGGATGTTTTAGCAAACAAATTTCTTGATTCAATATGAGAATTATAACTGTATATTAATTACATATGTATATTGGTGTTCTTAGACTAACGTACATAAATGTGGCTCTGACTAGCGAAATGAGGCTATTGGGTTGTGCAACCAGGGTAGATCCAGACCAGCCTGTGCATCCGCACAGTCTGATCAGGATCTGCACTGTTTGCCATTCCCTCAACGAAACACACACTATGCTACTGACAAGCAAAACAGATCATTAGTAGGCTACGGGAGAAATGTGCAACATATCTTTGACCAGGATCTACACTGGTCACAAACCCGATACGCTCCATTTCTCCAGTCACAGCCGTAAATGTTTACCTCAAACCGAGTATCCAGTTGCGTCAGGCCACCGGGTTGTGCAAAAAGTAGTTCGGCATAGTAATGCGGCAATTCTTCCGCGGAAATACTTCGGCAACCAAACGTGAGGGAATGAACAACGGCGTGGTGTAGATACTCGTATTGTTTCTGCACATACAAATAACCATCGGTTAGACAAGGCTTGAACGATGCGAATATGTCCGCACGAGCTAATACGTCATCAGGAATCGAATACGTCCGCAGTGTAAGCAGAATGTTCTATAGTCTGTTTCACGAAAGCTGCCCAAATTTTACGGCCATATAAACAATCCAAAAACAATATTGTTTTCGATAATTTTTAAATTAAAGGAAAATTTAAGAATGAGCCTTCTTTTTATTTCGTGAAATTCGATCAAATAATGATTTTATTACGAAAAATTGATTTGTCTATGGGAATTTAACATGGGGGAAAAAGTGGTAAGGAAGTGTGGGAGGAGTAAAAAAACGAAAACATTTGGAAATTGACTCCGAAACCTAGCTAGATAGCTTGGATATGATCTAACTAAGAACACAAACATTAAATTTTAATAATCGGTCCAGTATTTCTAAAATTCAAAAAAATTTCCCCATGTTAAATCCCCATAGACATCTTCACTTCGTGAAGATGTCTATGGGGATTTAACATGGTGAAATTTTGTTTTCGCAATAAAATTAATATTTGACCAAATTTCACGAAATAAAAAAGAAGGCTCATTCTTAAATTTTCCTTTAATTTAATATTATCGAAAAAAATATGGTTTTTGAATTGTTTATATGGCCGAAAAATTTGGACAGCTTTCGTGAAACAGACAATAGCATAACTTATTGTCGCATGGACGATACTACACTACCGATTGCGCTACTCATACTAATATTTATAAATTCGGTTACTTCAAAAATAGTATAATCAAGCAGCTTGATTGGCTGAATCTAAGCTGTATTGAGATTGCCAATAGATTTCCGGAGACGTTGGCATCTGGGCAAGATTAAAGGTACATGCCCACTGAGTAGGCACAACATGTTCTTTATAGGAATTAAATAAATGTATAATTGGGTCATTATTTCACCAGTTATAAAAATTACAAGTACCCTCTATATTATATATAATATTTTCGACACACATGTATTGTAAAGTATTCTCATTGGAAAACAACAAATAAATACAGAGAATAAATAATAATGTCCGCTAACATTTTAAGGGAACACGGTTATCGCCCCTGCTATCAGTGTGGAAATCTACGTCTGATATAAAATGTATAAGACTGCCAATAAATACGTGGGATAATGGTGAATGAATGTTTATACTTAAACTAATTAAAAATGAACATAATACAATGTATGCATAGCAAACAATCCGCCTGCGTACATGCCCGCTCAGTAGGCTATACTATAGGGTAATAGATAGTTTTGTATATTCTGTTGACATGACATTTTGTGGCAAAATAAACATTCATTCACCATTACCCCACGTATTTATTGGCAGTCTTATGCATTTTATATCAGACGTAAATTTCCACATTATAGCTATAATTATATTATGTAAATACTGCCCTTGTTGAGGGGAATATTATAAGTTATTGCAATTCTTCACAGTCAATATGGTGTCATATTGCCCGTCTGAATTTCTATTCACCCGAGGCGCAGCGAGAATATAGCTTCAGACGGGCAATATGACACAATCAATGACACCGTATTGACTTTGCACAATCAAAATAACGTATTTGTCATACCTCAGATTCTTTATATTTCTCCAGAACTTAGTTTGATAAGCAAGTTTAACGTCATAGAAATAAGGCGCCAAACGGCACGACGTCATGACGTTAGAAATATTACCTGACGTTATCCAGACATAAACGAGTAGAAATTCGTTAATAACTTGATAATATCTGGACCGTTTTTCGAAATCTAACGTTTGTTTTCTTAGTTAGGTCATTTCCAGTCCATACTGCTATGTTCGTAGGCGATTTCCAATTTATTTCGTTTTCAACCCAGCCTCAACCTGCCGCCATTTTTTATTTGAGCTCATATTACCCGTCAAGCTGACGCGAGAAATTGATCTGCGGTATGACAATGTGGATTGTCTCCCCGGGGAGATATTGTCTTCGAGGGGAGATAATTCACAGTAGTCACCTGAACCAAGGGTGGTATTTAATTTATTATACCGAATAATATTAATATGAACATGTCGTTGTTTCAGAATCAGAAACAGAAGCAAAACGGTAGAATATTTTTATCACGTGATAAGAACTTGAACAATGCAACGCCTAGAAATTGCAAAGAGGTATAACACTATACAATATTATTAAAGTTTTTGCTATGTGTATGTCATTCTAATGCACACTAATTCCTTAATCCACCTGCGTTTGGGGAATGACTATGCGTTTGGCATGTCATATACGTGCACTATTACAATTGCATAGCAAGGGGTGGAGTCTCAGACTCGTTCCAATTGGTATGAGATTTATGAAACAATACACGCAGAATGAGGTGCATACAATTGTTGAAGAGTTTGAGATTACGTTTATCACATGACTTCATCCCCTAAAGAGCAGAACACTTTGAGATATCCAATACGTTTCAGTGAGCAGACGCCATTAACTATTTTCGCATTTAGTTGAAAATCTCCACTGAGAATAATAGTTATAGTACTATCAATAAACCTATTATATTAAAATATACATTATTCCTGTTATGTCTAAGCACTCGCTAGCACAGTAGTATGCCACCGTTAGATCAATGTTCGTCCGGAACGATGAGATAATCCGCGAGCTTTTATGACGTTTAAACCATATTGACGTCATCATGAAAACATCATATCTTTATCACGCCGTTAGGACGTCATTGGGAACGTCTACATTGTATTTATTTGACATAACGTTGGCGCATAATACGAATACGTAATCAGCCAATCAA
The DNA here is from genome assembly GCA_029237695.1 of Conchocele bisecta. Classification (NCBI taxonomy): domain Eukaryota; kingdom Metazoa; phylum Mollusca; class Bivalvia; order Lucinida; family Thyasiridae; genus Conchocele; species Conchocele bisecta. Next base: position 55,029,018 of record CM055275.1, on the reverse strand, counting down.
GTTCACCCCAGGTGTTATTACACGTACGCCAATATCACATTTATGAAATGGGTTATAGCACGTCATTACACGGTTTGCCTGTGATAAATGCTATTATCACATAATTGATACCTTTTCGAGTTTTGTTTCTGCATCTACACAGCACATGGGCAATGTATGGACATGAGGATGTGATGACACAGTTAGATCACGGTTCGGTCGCATGTTCGATCGATAATCCACTCGCTAAAACTCGCGGATAATCTCCTCGTACATGCGGACGAACCGTGATCTAACTGTGGCTTATTATTCTTATCATTATATGTTATTTTCCTTCAAATAGGATATTATGTCACGCACCTTTATATGGGGGCAGCCATTGTCGTGCTATGCCTAAATGGATAAGATACTGTCAAGATAATAGTGCCCTGTGCCAACTTATCCTATGGCATTTGGTCTGTCTTGCTTTGTATCTAAAACTCAACATATACTATTCTCTATAGTTTTCACATTTGTTTGCTCAGTTTATCAGTTAAATTCTGGCAGATACGAATCAAGACAATTCGGTCGTATGAATACAGCAGCTATTATCTTTAGGTCTCACGGGATAATACGAAGCTAGCAGTAACAGGGGGGTGTACGATTTTCTATATGTATACATGTATTACAGTACTGACCTTGCACGTTGCACCAGTATATTTTACAACGTTAAATTACCCAACACACCGAACAGTTTTTGTGGAGATAACATATTTCAGTACTTTATTTCAGTACTTTTATTACTGTTATTATAGAATTGTATATTTTTAATTAGTAATATATATTACTGTTTTTAGCTCGCCTGCACGAAGTGCAGAAGAGCTTATGGCATACCTCCGGTGTCGTGGAGTCGGTGTCGGCGTCGGCGTCGGCGTCGTCCACAAACTTAACGTTGGGGTAAATGTCTTATAACTTCTGTTTCCTTTCAAGGAACACCCTGTTAGTTCATACATGCATTCCTCAGATAACCCTCTACCATGCTGTAGCAAATCCATGACCCACCACCCAACGCTTACCCCAAGGTCAAGGTAACAAACTTAGCACATTCATAAACTTAACGTTGGGGTAAATTTCTTATAACACCTGTTTCCCTTCATGGAACGCCTTGATATTTCATACATGCATTCATCAGATGACCCTCTATCATGCTGTCGAAAATCCATGACACACCACCAGCCCTTACCACAAGATCAAGATCACAAACTTAGCACATTCATAAACTTAACGTTGGGTAAATTTATTATTATAACATCTGTTTCCTTTCATGGGACGCCTTGATATTTCATACATGCATTCCTTAGATGACCCTCTATCATTCTGTGGAATTCCATGACCAACCACCCAACCCTTACCCCAGGGTCAAGGTCACAAACTTAGCATTTTCATAAACTTAACGTTGAGGTAAAGGTTGTGTAACTTCTGTTTATTTACAGGGAATGTCTTCAGATTTCATACATGCATTCATCTGATGACCCTCTATCTTGCTGTAGCAAATATACGTTCCATCACCCAACCCTTACCACAAGGTCAAGGTCACAAACTTAGCATGTTCATAAACTTAACGTTGGGGTAAATGTTGTGTAACTTCTGTTTATTTACAGGGAACACCATCATATTTCATACATGGATTCATCTGATGATACTCTATCGTGCTATAGCAAATCCACAACCCACCACCTAACGCTTACCCCAAGGTCAAGGTCACAAACTTAGCATGTTCATACACTTATGTTGTGTAAATTCTGTTTCCTTACAGGGAACACTTTGATATTTCATACATACATTCATCTGATGATCCTCTATTGTACTACAGCAAATGACCCCCACCCCACCCCTTTCCCCAATATCGACATCATAAACTTAATGTTGAAGTAAATGTCTTTTTATAACTTCTGTTTCTTTACAGATAACGCCTTGATATTTCATACATGCATTCATCTGACGATACTCTATCGTGCCATAGTAAATCCATGACCCACCGCCCACCCCTTACCCCAGGGTCAATGTCACAAACTTAGCACATTCGTAAACTTAACGTTGGGGTAAACGTATTATAACTTCTGTTTCCTTACATGGAACGCCTTGATATTTCATACATGCAAGATCAACATCATAAACTTAACGTTGGAGTAAATGTCTTTTTATAACTTATGTTTCTTTACAAGGAACGCTTTGATATTTCATACATGCATTCATCAAATGATACTCTATCGTGCTACAGCAAATCCATGACCCACCCCCGACCGCTTTCCCCAAGGTAAAGATCACAAACATAGCACATTCATAAACTTAACGTTGAAGTAAATGTCTTATAACATCTGTTTCATTTCATGGAACGCCTTGATATTTCATACATGCATTCCTCATATGACCCTCCATCATGTTGTAGCAAATTCATAACCCACCACCAAACCCTTACCCCAAGGTCAAGGTCACAAACTTATCATGTTCATAAACTTAACGTTGGGGTAAATGTTGTGTAACTTCTGTTTCGTTACAGGGAACGCTTTGATATTTCATACATGCATTCATCGGATGATCCTCTATTGTGCTACAGCAAATCCATAACCCCCCACCCCTTTCCCCATGATCAACATAATAAACTTAACGTTGGAGTAAATGTCTTTTTATAACTTATGTTTCTTTAAAGGGAACGCCTTGATATTTCATACATGCATTCATCAGATGATACTCTATCGTGCTACAGCAAATCCATGACCCACCCCCGACCGCTTTCCCCAAGGTCAAGATCACAAACATAGCACATTCATAAACTTAACGTTGAAGTAAATGTCTTATAACATCTGTTTCATTTCATGGAACGCCTTGATATTTCATACATGCATTCCTCATATGACCCTCCATCATGTTGTAGAAAATTCATAACCCACCACCAAACCCTTACCCCAAGGTCAAGGTCACAAACTTATCATGTTCATAAACTTAACGTTGGGGTAAATGTTGTGTAACTTCTGTTTCTTTACAGGGAACGCTTTGATATGCCATACATGCATTCATCTGATGATCCTCTATTGCGCTACAGCAAATCTATGACCCACCCCCACCCCTTTTCCCAAGGTCAAGGTCACAAACTTAGCACATGCATACATGCATTCCTCATGTGAATATATATCATGCTGTAGAAAATCACCAACTTCGTACGTTCATAAACTTAACGTTGTGTTAAATTTTGTTTTACTTCTGTTTTCAGGGAGCGCATTGATATTTCATACATGCATTCATCTTAATAATTTATGCTATATTATGATATAGCAAACCTACGACCCACCTTGCACCACTGACCCCAATGTCAAGGTCCACCGCACGCCCCTTAACCCAAGGTCAAGCTATATAATATTCAGGTTTTGTATGAAACTGTGCCAAGTTTGAGTGAAGGTTGCCAACAGGCGAGCTTCGTTGTCTTCTGACAACTCTTGTTGCCACTTGTATGGCATTCAAATGCACACTAAGTATTGTGCATTTGGTTTGCCACATACATGTATGTGTATTATTATAATTGTAAAATGGTCCTTACCTCCGTCTGTACGAGGTTGACCCTCTGATCCCTCATGGCGACCACGCAACCAAATATATCCACTGACCCTTCGTCCTCGCCCGATCGCGTTAGCATGTCAAGGGCGATAAACGTGCCAGTCCTGCCGATACCCGCACTGAAACAGAGTTATCGTTCATGCGTTACATTGAGGATTGTACACGTCACCACTTGCGTTAATGCTGCCGGTGTTTGTATTGTTTTGTTATTTCAAAATACAAGAAGCTTGATTGGCTGAGCATGGTTTTGTCAATATTGATCAATTGTTTTATTTCAAAATACTTGCCAGATACTGTGCTTGAAAAATAGCAGCTCGATTGGCTGAGCATGAGCTGTGCTACAGCTCAGGCTTAACCAATCAAACTACTTAATGCAAATTTTTAACGCAGGTGGTTCTGTATGTGGATTTGACTGGAGAAATCGGGTTGTGGCATTTGTGACCAGTGTAGCTCCTAATCAAATAGCACATTCCTGTAGTCTGACAACGATCCTATATTGCTTGTTAGAAGTATGATGGGTGTTTCGTTGGTGGAATGGCGAACAGTGTAGATCCTGATCAGACTGTGCGGATGCACAGTCTGATCAGAATCTACACTGGTCTCAAAACCCAGCAGCCTAATTTATCCAGTCACCAGTCAGGGGTGTAACTGATTTTAATTATGTTCGGAATAACGTGACAGAGATATGTTTGCAGGTCATGCATAATTATCTCCCTTTGCGAATAACGTGTGTCAGTTATGTTGGTCACAGTACAGTACATGTAGCTCTTTATCTCATAGAACACTTGTGTAGTATGGTAAATATATGTATTGAGTGTTAGAAGCATGACGTGCGTTTCATTATAGGAATGAATGGCCTTTTCGTGGAATTTATCGGGGTATAAACTTGGAAAAGTCGCGGGAATACTCGACGAAGGCCGGAAGGCCTCGTCCAGTATTCCCGCGACTTTTCCAAGTTTACATCCCCGATAAATTCCACAGAAAGGCCACTCATTCCTTATAATTCCAGCATTTGATATAAATTCATCAAGAAAATGTGTTTATTTTCCGTTTTCTTAAGAATTATTTTAACTGCGCCTGACGGCTACGGGAAGTAGTTCGGCATTGGAGTTTACTGGGATATAAATTTTGGACAGAGACGTGCTACGGACCAATCAAGTGTTAGGGAATTGTGTAAATTTTTGTGCTGGAATTATTAATGTAATGACGAAATGTGCAGGTACAGATCAGGATACACAGGATGATGTGGATGTGGATAACAGTCACATATGCGTGATAAGTTAAGCTTGTATTCATTAAACACATTTACTGATCAGTCAACTAATTCATGGGATATCATTGTAAATCAATGCGCGAGCTGAAAGGTACATGCCCACTCAGTAGGCACAACATGTTCATTGTGCCTACTGAGTGGGCATGCACCTTTAATTTATAGAGCGTCTGACATGAGTAGCCATTTAATGTGATATTTATGAATCGAGTATACTAATTTCGTGTGAAACTATGCTATGCAGCATTCTTATGAAATCAGTCGACGAGTTTAATAGATACATGTATATCATATTAAGGCAATACAAATGTTAGATTGTATTGATTGCATAAACACAGCATCATAGTATCATCATTGAAGCTATACTGATCATACACCATATAACATGTTTTATGTCGCAGTTTCCTTTGAACATACATAGAGAATAGTAGGTTAGTGCCGTGAATGGGGAAAAATATCTGGCAAGGCTCAATAATTTCTTCATTTCTCATCAGAAGTATATGTAGTGACCACCATTTGAACCGTCTCGCCGAGACGGTTCAAATGAGTGGTCACAACATATACTTTGGTTCAGAAATAAGGAAAATAGATATAGAATAGTAGGTTAGTGCCGTGAATGTTGAAAAATATCTGGCAAGGCTCAATAATTTCTTCATTTCTCATCAGAAGTATATCTAGTGACCACCATTTGAACCGTCTCGCCGAGACGGTTCAAATGAGTGGTCACAACATATACTTTGGTTCAGAAATAAGGAAAATAGATATAGAATAGTAGGTTAGTGCCGTGAATGTTGAAAAATATCTGGCAAGGCTCAATAATTTCTTCATTTCTCATCAGAAGTATATGTAGTGACCACCATTTGAACCGTCTCGCCGAGACGGTTCAAATGACTGGTCACAACATATACTTTGCTTCAGAAATAAGGAAAATAGATAGACAATAGTAGGTTAGTGCCGTGAATGTGAACAAATATCTGGCAAGGCTTAGGAAACGGGATGGGCGAGGCTCTGCCGAGCACATCACGTTTCCGTGCCGCGCCAGCTATTTTTTCGTATGCACGGCACTAACATACCATTCTATTTATCCCGTCAACACCTACAAATGGCTGTTAACTGCACAAATAGTATTGACTGGATATAAAAAAATGTTTCACGGCACCGTGTTTCACGGCAAATACGCACTGTGTTGACGGGATAAATTACGCTATAGTGACATAATTATACATTTATTTAAGTCCTATAAAGAACATTATGTGCATACTGAGTGGGTATGTACCTTTAAAGGCAATGTGTCTCATATATATGCAGAAAGTGATGTAACAGATTGGTCAAATATTGTAAGTATATATATTTGTATCGTATTTGTTAACCCAATGGCACATGCACGGGAATTTTGTAAAAAAAACAAACATATTTTCTTTTATAATATTGCAACGCTAGTGATTTTTTAATATTATAAACTTGTTTTCAAATCCATAGTTATTAAATAAATTTTGTTTTAAATTATTTACACTACCGTTTATTGTAATGGGAACGTCGTTCTAAATGTGGCACAGTATTATTATTTCACAACAAAAAGTAAAATAATGTGACAATTCTTTCCTTCAACAATTCTTATCTTCCCTGTGTCTCACAGTTTCTGTTATTACATGTAAATACTAATAGTCTGCGATTGATAGATATACTGGGTGTCCGGTTTAGAGAGGCTCCACAGTAAAACAGACAGATGACTACTGCAAGACAAGCGTGGATGCATTCCGGTTGTGGAGATAAATATAAATGAAACATATCAAAGTTAAGCACAACTAACTTGTCCGGTTTAGAGAGGTTCCACTGTATGTCATTTACTGTGTGTGAAATGAAAACAAGATATTGGACATCTGAGACACGTTAGCTCAGATGATGTTTCACTTCCTACAAATTAAATTACACATATACATAAATTCACTTCGCTTTCTCGTTGTTTGCACGGAAGCCGACGTTCACGCTATTCACATGTGTACGATGGAATACCTTCTATTTATATTACTTAAACGTTTCTATATTATGTAAACATTGAGTATATTATGACCATATCAGAAAACATTTTGTGTTTACAAATTAACCTTACTGGTACATACTGGTATAGCGATACTGCATAATAAAAGTATCTGCCTTGTTTAACACAATCTGTAATAGTATGTACAGTGGCGGATTCAGAGGGTGTCCCGGGGGTCTCGGGCCGCCCTTTCAGGATTCCACATTTGTCTGATTCTGTAAAAACATAGCAAATAAGAGTATATTATTATTTATTATGAGATAAATGTCTTGTCGCGAACGGTAACTTGCAATCTATTCCCGTGCCGTCCGTACGGCTGAATACTGGATCCGCCACTGATGAACGTGAACATAACGCACATGTTGATCATATTTTGTTTACAGTTGGAGAAGTATATTCTGGCATTGAATAGGTACAGTACTTCTAGTAATTTGATCTGCTTGGGAGTTCGTTTAAGCACGTGGGGATTACCTGCAATGGACGATCAGTGGCACATCCAATCGAGTCTGTAGGTTATTCACCTTCTGTCTAAACTCGATTAATCCAGTGACGTCATCAGGGACCCCTTTGTCTGGCCAAGCCGTGTAATGGACGTGGTGTACCTTCTGAGTTGCAGGACCCTGTGTTGAAAATACAATGCATGATTACCCAACTCCCTATATAGGTTGATATTCCATAGTGTTTACTAATTCACTGGATGTTAAAGTGCCTGGAAAATAGATCCGCGTGCATGGGCAATAGTTCCGCGTGCCTGTGGAATAGTCAAAACAATTTCACCTTCTGAAAATCATGACGTCATTTAGATCGGTCTGTCGATGCGCCCCAAGCCAAATTTACGTTCATTGTGTCGCATACACAGATTGGGTAATAATTCCAGCACAAAAATATTTACACAATTCCCTAGCATTTGATTGGCCCGTAGCAAGTCTCTGTCCAAAATTTATATCCCAGTAAACTCCCACGCCGAACTACTTTCCGTAACCGTGAGGCGCAGTTAAAATAATCCTTAAGAAAACTGAAAATAAACACATTTTCTTGATGAATTTATTTCAAATGCTGGAATTATAAGGAATGAATGGCCTTTTTGTTGAATTTATCGGGGATATAAACTTGGAAAAGTCGCGGGAATACTGGACGAGGCCTTCCGGCCTTCGTCCAGTATTCCCGCGACTTTTCCAAGTTTATACCCCGATAAATTCCACAAAAAGGCCATTCATTCCTATAATAAAACGGTAATTCTGGGAACAGTCAAAACATATTGCCCCTTGGTGCTGTGGACTTCGGCCTCAGTGCAATAGTGCCTCGGGTCGTCCACAGCACCTCGGGGCAATAGTTTTGACTGTTTCGTGAATGACCATAAATAACTTTATTGTTTGCCCTAGTTTCCCGACCAATGCAAGCAGAGTATTTCCTCTCAAGTAATCGCATATTGCGACGCTTTCGCCAATATCTATTAAATTAATCATTACATCGCATATTGCGACGCTTTCGCCAATATCTATTAAATTAATCATTACATCTTCAATAACTCAGCAGTTATATTTAGGATTGCAAGCCCCGCCTTGTTGACGTAATTTCCTGTGACGCGCACCATGTGTACGATCGATTCAATGTCACACCGCCAATCACGTGATAATATCGTTGTTGAGAACACGTTTATGGGCAGCGCTCCATTCTAATAGACAGGCACGTTCGATGGGGCGGGGCAACCAATAAGTTAGTTATAGCTGACATATTGAATTTTTAATAAAATAATTTCTCGCTCGCTAGCGAGTGAGAAATTAATTTATTAAAAATTCAATATGTGAACTATAACGTACTTATTGTTCACCATCCCAGTCGCGAATGTCCACCACTAACAGTGATGTTCAATACTAGCATGTGATTAGCGTTGTGACACGAAGTGGCGTTCTCTTGAACTGATGACAACACGTCAGCAAATCAGTTCTAAACATAGCGCTGAACATTATTGATTTAAAACATTTTCGCGAAAGCAAATATGCCATTAATTGAGACGAAATGCCGTTCTTTCATTAGTCGAGAAACTAGGATAAACAATAGATTTATTTACACCCGTTCAACCATAAATAGCTGAAACGGATGCGGCGTAGCTTTCAAGTTTCCCGACCATGTCATTAAAAGCTAATTTGGCTCTAAACAAGCACTTTGGTTCTCAGACGCTGCGTTTGCGGAACGTGACGTGAGAAGGCATATGTATTTAATATATATATTTTTGTTTGATATGTTCAATTCAGTTTTTTTTAAGGTCGCCATGGGCCCGTTTCACTAAACTTCGTACGACTAAAATGTTCGTCAGGGCAAAATTATGTAAATTACACATTAACAATGTTTTGTTGTAAGCAATTAAAGGAATTCCATTTATTGAGCATAGGCTGCATATGCAGCCTATGTTCAATACATGTAAATCCATCAATTTAAATTTCCAGTCGATCCTAAATTTGCACTTACGAGCATTTTTGTCGTAGGCAGTTTAGTGAAACAAGCCCCTGGTGCATATTATGCTCCATAGAGGTAATATAACGTCTTTAGTCGTGAACAATCACCAGAGTTTCGTCAAGACATAATTGGATTCGACGTTTGCATGATAGTATGTTTTTATTTTATCATGTGGCGAATTTACAGTACGATTCTATTTCTCAATGACGATAATATTCTTGACACGCAGGGTTATAACTGACGCGGCGATATCTGAGAACCGGGTATGGAAGGTGTTCGAGCCAATTCCCACCCTTAAATATGAGCCGAATGAATGAATCTGAGAACCAACGTACTTTTGTATGGCCTTATGTATTTATTTTATTTCATTGGTGTATAACGGCCTCTCAACAGGTAGGTCATGTAAGGCCGGGCCAACGGGTTCGCTCCCGCATGCAACCTGCTGCATTGGGGGGCAAATCCCAAAATCAGGCCAGGTCCGTACCGCACCAAAGTCACTTGGTCCCTTCCCCTATTGAAAAAGTAATACGGGTAGGATTACTATTTATTTTAAGGGATATAATCAGATTCAACTGTCACATTCAACTGACGTATGCGAGGGTCAAACCAGGTCTCCAGTCGGTATTCCAGTAGGGAGGAAACCCCGACCGTTAATGTACCCATCGCGTGCACCAACCTGCCACCCACCCAGTAAGAATGAAACCCGATTGTTAAATTACCCATCGCGTGCTGCCACGCCTTATTTATTTAATTACATCTCATCTACTGTGCATGCGATACGGAACAGTTATATACAGCGGAACCTCTCTAAACCGGAAACAAATAATACACATGATTATGTGATCTATTTTTTATATGTTTCTTGGTCATTTATCTCAGATGATATTGTTTTTCCATGATCGCATAGCACACAACTATGGCTCGGAATGATCAAATGCCTGATTTACAGTGAAAGCTCCCTAAGCCGGACACCCTGGGATCTCCCAGGGTGTCCGCTTTAGAGAGATTTCATTGTAATATACATTCGCATATACAACTAAACCGAAAGTAAAGAAAACACCTGTGATCTTGGTCATTTATCTGTCTTATCGAGATATTTTCGAGAGGTTATATAGTATGATCATTGCACATAAACAATGAATACAGAGAATAAATAGTAATGTCCGTTAACATTTTAATGAAACACGGTTATCGCCCCTGATATCAGTGTAAGCATTTCCGTCTGATATAAAATGTATAATAATGCCAATCAATACGTGGGGTAATGGTGAATGCATGTTTATTTTGCCAGACAATGTCTCATGTGATGTCTCTGATATAAAGAAAAGTGTGTGCATACTGTGTGGGCATATGTACCTTTAATTTCCCGCAGCCTGTAAAACTGGGATTAGTAAAATGAACATATATATATATTAGCATAGTGATTAACCCTTTGAACCCGAAAGTCCGCTATAGCGGTTTATGCAAACAGTGCAGATCCGGAAGAGCCGACTCGTAACGAGCCGTCTCATCAGGATCTGCAATTTTTGAAAGTAATTTTCATATTTCTTAGAACAAAAACACCCCCTTTTCATAAATGGACGAATTTGTGACCATTGGATAGGTCGGAACATTAGCATATCACAGTTCATTCCAGTTCCTTAGGGTTGAAAGGGTTAATAAGAACTGGTGCTGCGCTCCGCGACGGCGTAAACTGCATCACGTCGATGGGTGGCAGGTGGGAGCATGCGATCTGTAATTTAACGATCGGGATTCATCCTTACCGGAATCCCATTCGGAGACATGGGGGCCGTTTCACTAAACTTCGCACGACTAAAGTGTTCGTAAGAGCAAACTTATGATAGTCTGTAAATTTCACATTAACACTCTTTTCTTGTAAACAATTACTGGATTTACATTTATTGAGCATAGGCTACACATGCAGCCTGTGTTCAATAAATGTAAATCTATGAATTGAAATTTCTAAACGATCGTAAATGTGCACATACGAACAAATTAGTCGTATGAAGTTTAGTGAAGCGGGCCCCTGGTGTGGCCCTCATGTACGTCGTTGGCATTCCTGTATGTGAGAGTTGAATCTGGTTATACCCCTTATGTGAGTATTACGATTATTCGTAATCCTATTTTAGGGGAAGGTGCCATGCGACTTTGGTGTGGTATGGACATGGAAGCACCAGGTCAGGTTATTCTGATTTCAGGGCTGCATATATTGTTTTTATCCCGTCAACACAGTGCGTATGTGCCGTGAAACACGGTGCCGTGAAACATTTTTGATATCCAGTCAATACTATTTTTGCATTTTAGAGCCATTGTTAGGTGTTAACGGGATAAATAGAATAGTAGGTTAGTGCCGTGAAAGGGAAAAATATCTGGCGCGGCTCGGAAACGGGATGTGCTCGGCAGAGCCTCGCCCATCCCGTTTCCTAAGCCTTGCCAGATATTTTCCCATTCACAGCACTAACCTACTATTTTCTATTTATGTACATATTCCGTTCTGATTTTGGGACTTCCCCCACCCCAATGCAACAGTCCACGTACGTTAGCCAGGCCTTAAATGACCTTATAGTCTGTTTCACGGAGTGAAGATGTCTATGGGGATTTAACATGGGGAAATTTTTTGGAATTTTAGAAATACTCGACCGATTTTTAAAATTTAACTTTTGTTTTCTTAGTTAGATCATTTTAATTGTTTATATGGCCGTAAAATTTGGGCAGCTTTCGTGAAACAGACTATAGTTGTTGATAGACCGATACACACCAATCAATCCATCAAATCAATCAATCGATTCAAGTGGAAAAATGCAGCTGTTTGTCCTGACGATATGCCACTCACCTCTACTTAGAGCTATGCCTACAAAACAAATTGTTCGTGTACAGTGAAACATCTCTAAACCGGACACCCTGGGAGGTCCCCAGGGTGTCCGGTTTAGAGATGTTCCACTGTAAATCAGGCATATAACCATTCTAGGACATACTTATGTCTTTTGCAATCATGAACATGCATTATTATCTGAGATGCATTACCAAGAAACCTCTAAAAATGAGATCAGATATATTTTATTGGTGTCCGGTTTAGAGAGGTTCCACTATAGTTACTAGATGATTCTCTGTTTATGCACTATCTTCTACATGCAGCTGTATGGGGATTCGCTCGGAAGCCAGCGTCTATGTCGACATTAAACATTTTACGCCGGTGCGCAATGCAGCACCCGTGATAACTTAGCGTTGCAAACGCTAATTATTTGTTGCATTTGGCCATGAATATAATACGTGTTATGTCGTATTTTGTTTACGCACTTGTACATCTCCACCAATTGCCCGTAAGCAAATACTGGACTCCCATATACAGGTTGTAATATAAGGAGACATGTTTTGTTCCGTTCAATCTTTAGATATGACATTTTTCGGGCGAATTAAGCGTTCATTAACCATTACCGGGCGTGTTGTCGGCGTTATTATACATTTTATACGTGTAGCAGGTGTATCAAAATAGAATTGCCACTACTGATAAATGTATCTGGTACATGTATATCAACATTGAATTGCCACTACTGATACATGTATCAGGTATATCAAAAAAGAATTGCCACTACTGATACATGTATCTGGTATATCAAAATAGAATTGCCGCTACTGATAAATGTATCAGGTATGTCAAAATAGAATTGCCACTACTGATACATGTATCTTGGTATATCAAAATTGAATTGTCACTACTGATACATGTATCTGGTATATCAACATTGAATTGCCACTACCGATACATGTATCTGGTATATCAACATTGAACTGTCACTACTGATACATGTATCTGGTATATCAACATTGAATTGTCACTACTGATACATGTATCTGGTATATCAACATTGAATTGCCACTAGTGATACTTGTATCTGGTTTATTAAAATTGAATTGCCGCTACTGATACATGTATCTGGTATATCAACATTGAATTGCCACTATTTATGCATGTATCATGTACATGTATATCAAAATTGAATTTCCACTACCGATATCAGGGGATATAGCCGGGTTTCGTTAAATTGTTAACGGAAACAGCTAGTTATTATCTACATTTATGTTTTATGTGCAATGATGACACCTCATATGTCAATACACATATGTTTTTAGGCGGTGTATTTAATTGATATTACCACTTTAAAACTGTCCTGCCTCATTGACATATCACACTGGCCGGCTACAAAGGTTTGTCTCTTTCAACAACTTAAATATTAATTAATGAGTATATATGCATTGCGGGCCCTCGTCATGTTGAAAACTGGTGGAATAGATTCACAAGTATAAACCTATTAAACCCTTTGAATGCGGGAAAGAAATATGGACATCAGCTGTTGTTTCGTATTTTATAATCTTTTCAATGAAACATGCTTTGACAATACTTTAGAATCATTTCCATCGGAAATGATTCTCAAGTGCTGTCAAAACATGTTTTTGCTGTGAAAAGAACTGGTCGAATAGTTGCACAAGACTTTTGTTTAAACTTATTTGACCCGTTGCATGCGGGAAACAATAATAGTCATCAGCTGTGTTTACTATACTAGGTAGTTGCGTGAGTATGTGTATTCGAGCAGTGAATCCCTGGTATAGTATTATTTAAATGAAATATGATATAATACACCCCGCCATCAAAGTCAACCATCCTCTTGAGGTTTTCATTGCTTGGTTGTTTAAGGTAGTTGTACCCGTTTATGAAAATCTACTAAAAAACCTACTAATACAACAATAGCTACTTACATAAATAAACCATATGGGTGCGATCAGTAAGTATTTATGCAGATACTGCTACCAATAAAATGCATGCAAATAACTGACCAATTTTAATGTAGCACATAATGTATATTTACGTCTCCAAATTGTACTTGTGCTTATTATTTTATGGTGTGAATTCCTTGATGGCAGTATCTGCATAAAGACTTATTGAACATATATAATATATTTTGGTTTATTTGTGTAAGTAGCTATCGGTTTATGAGTAGTTTTTATTATATTTCCATTTACTTTACTTGGACCCTAACAAAGGTACAACTAATTACATAATATCGTATCAGGCATCAACTTGATACGAATATCCGGGTTACAACGAATTGAAAACTGACGTATCATTAGTCAGACGGCGTCACATGACGTTAGAAGTAAGTGTAATGGCGCAACGTTATCGAGTTGTTGTTATTTTCCATCACAATTACTTTGATTATCGGCTAGCGTAAAAACGTTGCCTGATAAATAGATTACCAGTCTAGTGTCTGTGGATATCAAGTTGTTCAGGCTCGGCTACGGAAAAAAATCCTCGACAAGCCTCCAAATTCCTACGCATTGCCTAGCCTTGTACGATACACTTGATATCAACATACACTAACAAGGAATTATCTATTTTGGCGGCACGTGATCGATGTCTTTGAAAACTACACGTCGCTCAGTAAAACTACTTATCACATGAAATCCTTGTTATGCCGTGTTTTAACCCATTTCATAAATTTGGGGCACATTTGATTTGCTGGCCGCATCACCCTAATTACATATTCATATTGTGCGCCAACGTTATGTCAAATGAATAAAATGGAGACGTTCCTAACGGCGCGACAAAGGAACGATGTTTTGACGTTGACGTCATCATGTTTTAAACGCCATTAGAAGCGTCCGTGACTCGTTAAAATTACTGAAATTGTCAGAATGAGCTACCGTTTGGTAGTATGACATGTTTACGAAGAACAGGAACCTGTTATATGGCACATTTATAATAATTGTATTGCCAGCTGGATTAAAACTATTTTTCTCTGTGGAAATTTTCAAATATATTTAGTCAATGGCGGCTGTTCACTGAAATGTATGAATATCTCAAAGTCATGTGATAAACAGAATTTGAAACTTGTTTCCCTTTGATGAGATTTTGAAAAGCAATAGTGTTCTTCGTCTTGCCGTGAAAAATATGTTTATCCCGTCAACACAGTGCGTATGTGCCGTGCAACACGGTGCCGTGAAACATTTTTTATATCCTGTCAATACGACCTACTCACTGCGTATGAATATGTGCGGTTGCTGGGATTATTTCTTTGCATTTTAGAGCCATTTGTATGTGTTGACGGGATAAATAGAATAGTAGGTTAGTGCCGTGAATGGGAAAAAATATCTGGCGCGGCACGGTAACGGGATGCGCTCGGCAGAGCCTCGCCCATCCCTTTTCCTGAGCCTTGCCATATATTTTTTCCCATTCACGGTACTAACCTACTATTCTCTATATATCGAATCTGCTTCTGCTCCGTCATGTAAAACATGAGCCATTGCGTGGACAAGGGTACAGCATGCGAACGTTAAGATAGTTCGAAACATCCTCCATTTTTGATCACATGACTCGCATCTCTGTCAATTTTCCCAATCCGTACAGCACCACCTGGGCTAATCTTGGCAATAAGTCTTTGAAATCAAGCAGGTTGATTCGCTGAGCTTGAGCTGTTGCACAGCTCAGGCTCAGCGAATCAAACTGCTTGATTGCGGGTTGTGGTTGCAAACAGAAGTTCAGAAACATTGACATCTGTAGCCGATTTCACTAAAATTACTAAGCATACTCTTTTAGCTAAGTATACTTTGAGGGAGTAATCATTTATTTTTCACGAAATCAAGTATTGCATATAGAAATAACGACTGCATACATTTGATGATTACACATATGCAGAACTACATGTATTATACTGAATAGATTAAAATGGCTGCGGTAATGTAATAAATTCCGGACAATCAAAATTAATACATTTATCCTTAAATTGAAAAGTTCTCCCTCAAAGTGTACTTAGCACGATAAGTATACTTAGTAAATTTTGTGAAATAGGCTACAGGGCAAGATTAACGCAGGCCTGTCTACACGCTCCGCTTTTCGTCAGTACATGGTCCCGTTTTACTCATGTCAATAACGGACATCCTGATTGCAAATGGTTCGTCATCCAATAATTGGAACATCACGGCATTTTGAACATTTTCACGAAACCTGCCCAAATTGTACGGCTATATAAACAATGCAAAAACAATTTTTTTTTTGGATAATCATGATAATATTAAATTGAAGCAAAATGTAAGAATGAGCCTTCTTTTTATTTCGTGAAATTTGGTCCAATATTTATTTTATTGCGAAACAAAATGTTCCCCATGTTAAATCCCCATATACATCTTCACAGAGTGAAGATAAGATGTCTATGGGGATTTAGCATGGGGACATTTTTTAGAATTTCAGAAATACTAGACCGATTTTTAAAATTTAACTTTTGTTTTCTTAGTTAGATCATTTCCAAGCTATCTAGCTAGGTTTCGGAGTCAATTTCTAAATTTCCTCTTTTTCCCCCATGTTAAATTCCCATAGAGAAATAAATTTTTATAGTTATGTTTCGGAGTCAATTTCCAAAAGTTTTCGTTTTTTATCTCCTCTCACAGCTTCTCCAGCTCATTTTCCCCGTGTTAAATTCCCATAGACAAATCAATTTGTCGTAATATAATCAATATATATTTGACAAAATTTCACGAAATAAAAGAAGACTCATCCTTAAATTTTGATAAAATTTGATATTGTCGAAACAAATATTTTTTTTGCATTGTTTATATGGCCGTAAAATTTGGGCAGGTCTCGTGAAACAGACAGTAATTATAGATCAATATTGTTGCTTTTGCATATTGAATATAATGTAAGTCATATTGCTGCTTCTATGAACTGAAGGTAGCTGCACTTTGTCCGCTTTCTATGAGATTAATTGCTCTAGACCGCTAAGCTTCTTTCAACGGTATGAATTGGCCGACATAAGGTTTCACTTGTTAATAATTCGGGCGCCATAATCTAGCTATCCGCTGGGCGTTGAGCATTAATACTTCCCTTTGTTCGTATTGATAGTAAAGGCAACACTAAGAGATACATATAGTATCATAGGTACATGCCCACTCAGTAATCACAAATAGAGAATAGTAGGTTAGTGCCGTGAATGGGAACAAATATCTGGCAAGGCTCAGGAAACGGGATGGGCGAGGCTCTGCCGAGCACATCCCGTTTTCGTGCCGCGCCAGATATTTTTTCCCATTCACGGCACTAACCTACTATTCTATTTATCCAGTCAACACCTACACATTGCTGTAAAATGCAAACATAGTATTGACTGGATATCAAAAATGTTTCACGGCACCGTGTTTCACGGCACATACGCACTGTGTTGACGGGATAAAATGTGCTTTCTATCAGAGACAACATCTGAGCCATTTTCTGGCAAAATAAACATTTATTCACCATTACACTACGTTTTGATGAGCATTATTATACATTTTATATCAGACTTAAATGTCCACACTGATAGCAGGGGCGATAACTGTGTTTCCTTACGATGTTAACGTACATTATTACTTATTCTCTGTATTTATTTGTTTAGTTTTTATTTTCAATGATGATACTTTATAATCAGTCGAAAACGTTATTTTTTCAAGTGACGTATTTAATTAGTATAAATACTTTAAGAACATCATGCCTCATTTGCATATGAAAATATCCTGATACCACCACGCGTCACTATCAGTAAAACAAATAGTATTAAATGATTATATCTGTATAACGGGCACTCGTAATTGTTAGAACTGGTGGAATAGTGACACAATTATACACTTATTTAATTCCTATAAACAACAGTTTGTGCCTACTGAGTGGGCATGCACCTTTTACATAATATAGTGCATATTAGCAAGTGTCTTAGGTCACGAAGTATGAAGTAAACAATAACTCCTCCAACGCAAATACTACTCCGTAATAACTGTTACATATATGTAATGTAATATAATTAAATTAAAGGTATGTAATCAGAACATTTATGAAGCCAACTTCAGCGGCTGAATGACGAACATCGTGACACCTGTAGCCGATTTCACCAACATTGCAAAGTATACTTTCCTTGCAAAGTATACTTTCAGGGAGAAATTTTCAATTTTAGGATAAATTTATTAATTTTTAGCCAGGTTTTTTGAAAAAAAATCCAGGTTATTGGATTGGCGAAAGCCAGGCGGGCGGGCGGCGGGTGGCGTCCACAATCAATGTTAAGTTTTCCTGTTTGAGTCCATTTCTTTGTTACTGTACCACCTAGGACCACCAAACTTTCACAGCTTCATAATCACCACATATTACTATCCAACATGTTACTTTTTTTTAACTTGACCTATTTTTTCCGCGCAGTCGACTTAGCCATTTTCAATGTTAAGTTTTCGCGTTTACAATGTTAAGTTTTCGTGTTTGAGTCTGTTTCTTTGTTACTGTACCACCTAGGACCACCAAACTTTCACAGCTTCATAATCAAGGGGTGCCCACCACATATTACTATCCAACATGTTACTTTTTTTTTTAACTTGACCCATTTTTTCCGCGCAGTCGACTTAACCATTTTCAATGTTAAGTTTTCGCGTTTACAATGTTAAGTTTTCGTGTTTGAGTCCATTTCTTTGTTACTGTACCACCTAGGACCACCAAACTTTCGCAGTTCATAATCAAGGGGTAATCAGGGGTGCCCATCACATATTACTATCCAACATACTTACTTGACATCAGCGCAGTCGACTTAGCATTTTCAATGTTAAGTCGCGTTTACAATGTTAAGTTTTCGTGTTTGAGTCCATTTCTTTGTTACTGTACCACCTAGGACCACCAAACTTTCACAGCTTCATAATCTAGGGGTGCCCGCCACATATTACTATCCAACATGTTACTTTCTTTTGAACTTGACCTATTTTTTCCGCGCAGTCGACTTAGCCATTTTCAATGTTAAGTTTTCGCGTTTACAATGTTAAGTTTTCGTGTTTAAGTCCATTTCTTTGGTACTGTACCACCTAGGACCACCAAACTTTCACAGCTTCATAACCAAGGGGTGCCTACCACATAAAACTATCCAACATGTGACCATTATTTTTACCTTCACCTATTATTTCTACGTAATTGACTTAGCCATTTTCAACGTTAACTTTTTAACGTACGTCTGGTTAAAGTTTTTTGGCTAAAAGTTTTTCGTTGTACTATATCTCTGCAACTGCTTCGCCCATTACCTTGAAACTTCACATGGGTGTTTTTCATCATCCATATTTTCATTCTACCCCACAACCGTGCGGCCCCTGTGCCCAATGTCAAGATCAAATTACTTTGAATTTTTTTGTTAAAGTTTTTTCGTGTACTATATCTCTGCAACTGCTTCACCCATTACCTTGATACTTCACATGGGTGCTTATCATCATTGTCGCACCCGCTTGCTGAAAGCGCGATATCGTCGGCATTTTGACATACGTTGGAAAAAACCTGGCTTTCGTGGCTTTGCCTCGTTTCTTGTTATTATACTTAATTTATTACATTATCACAGCCATTATGGCTGTGATAATGTAATAAATTCAGTATAATAATTCTGCATACTTTTAGTCATCAAATATATGCAGTCGTTAGTTCTATATGACATAATGCATTTCGGGAAAAATAAATGATTACTCCCTCAAAGAATACTTTGCTAGAAAAGTATACTTTGCAATTTTGATGAAATCGTCTACTGAGCAGTCTGTGATTGTATGAGGAAGAACACTATCCATGAATATCCTACGATGCATCTTCAAATGAGGGAACGAATTATTAATTCGTGGGAACAAATTGTTTTATCATGGGAACGAATTGTTAATTCGAAGGAATGAATTGTTAACTTGCGGGAACGAATTGTTATTTCGTGGAAACGAATTGTTAAATTTAGGAAAAGAATTGTTACTTCGTGGGAACGAATTGTTAATTCGTGAGAACGCATTGTTAAATTGAGGGAACGAATTTTTATATCGTGGGAACGAATTGTTAATTCGAAGGAACGAATTGTTAAATTGAGGGAAGAAATTGTTAATTGTTAAATTGAGGGAACGAATTGTTACTTCGAGGGAACGAATTGTTAATTCGAGGGAATTAATTGTTAATTCGAGGGAACGAATTGTTAAATTGAGGGTACGAATTGCTATTTCCTGGGAACGAATTGTTACTTCGAGGAACGAATTGTTAATTCGAGGGAACTAATTGTTACTTCGAGGGAACGAATTATTAATTCGAGGGAACGAATTGTTAATTCGAGGGAACGAATTGTTATATTGAGGGTACGAATTGTTATTTCGTGGGAACGAATTATTAACAAAAAAACATGTCTCCTACTCCATACAGCATACAGGTTTAACATGATTGTGATCTATGGACAGCATAGCATATTACGTCACCATGGTAACGGCAAGCTCCTGAATGATGAGCTATGGGTAAGATAAATCGTGTACTCTACCTTGGTAACGGAAAGCTACTGTATATGTACTCAGTATACGTGTTAACTGACAAATACGTCCTCTATATATAGAGAATAGTAGGTTAGTGCCGTGAATGGGAACAATATCTGGCAAGGCTTAGGAAAGGGGATGGGCTAGGCTTTGCCGAGCACATCCCGTTTCCGTGCCGCGCCAGATATGTGTTTCCTTTCACGGCACTACATGTAACATACTATTCTATTTATCCCGTCAACACATACAAATGGCTTTAAAATGCAAAACAAATAACCCCAGCCACCGCACATATGCATACGCAGTGATTATGTCGTATTGACAGGATATCAAAAAGGTTTCACGGCGCCGTGTTTTACGGCACATACGCACTGTGTTGACGGTATAAACAAGTTTACATGTACGTTACCTTGGTCACTGAAATCTCCTGACGCGGTGCTTAGAATACGTGCTCGACAAATTATACATACAACGTACAATATTACGTTACCATAGTAACGTAGACGCTTCTGACGGTGTACTCAGCATATGTTCATATACTCAGCATATATTGTACAAGGAATATGCTCTCCATAGAACGTTACGGAAACGGAAAACCTCCCGACGTTGTATTCAGCTTACGGATTCAACACATCGACATGTGTGTGCTCTATATATATACAACATACAGTGTTACGTTACACAACCGCCGGCGTTAAACTTGTCTAGATGTGTTTCTGAACATCTATTAGTAAGCTCATCTAACAATCAACTATTTATATTGGCAGAACCTGAGATGCTCCACAGCTCACGCTCAGCCAATCAAGCTTTTAGATTGCAAGCACAATATTCGAATATTTTGAAATAAAACAAATGACAAAGATTGGCAAGATTAGCGCAGGCTGTGGTGTACCATGGAAACAGAAAAGCTCCCCACAATGCTTCAGCTTACGGGTTCGACAAATCGACATATCACGTAGAACTTTACGTTACCTTGGTAACGGAGAAGCTTCTGATGGTGTACTCAGCATACCGGTCCTCAGTGTGACAGGCTACGCGCAATTCGCCATAGTTATACGCAGTACCACGGTTCGGCCAGTACTGCTGGCACTTGGTGTGCTATAACATATGTTTGATTCATTGATTGGTGAATATTGATGAGTGATTGGTTGATTTGTTGGTTGGTTGGTTGGTTAATTGGTTGATTGATTTATCGATTGAATGATGCATTGACTGATTGGAATAGTTTATTGAAACTGATCGACTGAATGATAGGTTGCTTTATTGATTGATTGTTTGATTGATGTATTTATTGCCCGACTGAATGATTGATTGATTGATTGATTGGATTAAAGCGTCTGAAAGACTGATTGCCTCATTGACTGACTGCTTTTCTTATTGATTGATTGATGGATGGATGGATGGAATGCTTGAAATGGACAGACGGAATGACTAGTTGCCTTATTGACTGATTGATTGAAACAGACCGACTGAATGATAGATTGCCTTATAGAGTGATTGATTAATTTATTTATTAATTGCTTGTATTGATTGGATTGATTGATTGTTGCGATTGTGTGAAGTAGGAAAATATACACAATCGCAGTGGTCACTCACCGTGGCCTCGACCAGCCTGGTCAGCATGACGATGACCTGTGACCCCTCCTGCCAAACCATCCTCCAGAAGTCATCGATGGTCTTCACCATCGGACCTACACCCATACGTATACAAGGTACATGATCACGTGGTTACCACAACAACAACAATGTCTGAAAGTGTTGAAAGCGCGTCCACCCAAATTTAAATATTATTTGATATTTTGCTTAATATGCAACGGATTTCGATGAAATATGGCGCAGCAACGCGTCTTTATGACCTGCATTTGGTTGTATCGGAACTTCGGCACATACTTTACAATTCGTTCCTTCTTTCCCTCGAATTAACAATTCACTATAGCAATTTGTTCCCTCGAATTAACAATTCGTTCACACAACATGACAATTCGTTCCCTCAATTTAACAATTCATTCCCTCAAAATGACAATTCGTTCCCTCGAATTAACAATTCGTTCACACGAAATGACAATTCGTTCCCTCGAATTAACAATTCGTTCCCTCGATATAACAATTCGTTTCCTCAATTTAACAATTCATTCCCTAGAATTAACAATTCGTTCCCACGAAATGACAATTCGTTCCCTCAATTTAACAATTCGTTCCCTAGAATTAACAGTTTGTTCCCACGATATAACAATTCGTTCCCTAGAATTGACAATTCGTTCCCACGGGAACGAATTGTTATTTCGTGGGAATGAATTGTTATATTTAGGGAACGAATTGTTATTTCGTGGGAACGAATTAATAACAAAATATTTCATACGTCCCTGTGGGGCTCTGTACAATACTGCAAGTTTGGCGAACTATACAAATAATAAATATTGGCAAGAATAGCACAGGCGGTGGTGTAGTGAATGGGAAAAAATATCTGGCAAGGCTCAGGAAACGGGATGGGCGAGGCTCTGCCGAGCACATCCCGTTTCCGTGCCGCGCCAGATATTTTTTTCCATTCACGGCACTAACCTACTATTCTATTTATCCCTTTAGCACCTACAAATGACTGTAAAATGCAAAAATATAACCCCAGCCACCGCACATATTCATACGCAGTTATTAGGTCGTATTGACAGGATATCAAAAATGTTTCACGGCACCGTGTTTTACGGCACATACGCACTGTGTTGACTGGATAAATACTTTTATCCCGTTAACACAGAGCGTATGTGGTGTGAATCACGGTGCCGTGAAACATTTTTGATATCCTATCAATACGATCTAATCACTACGTATGAATTTGTGTGGTTGTCATACTAGTCGGTTCTCCGATTTTGAGGATGCGGCTGGTGTTATCTTTTGCATTTTAATGCTATTTGTAGGTGCTGACGGGATAAATATAATAGTAGGTTAATGCCGTGGGGATGGGAAAAAAATATCTGGCGCGGTACGGAAACGGATGGGCGAGGCATCTACAGCATGCCAAATGCACAATAATTCATTAAACCATGGTTTGGAGCGTAAAACCTAGCTTAGGCTCCTCAAACCCTAGTTTGGGTTCGCCAAATGCACAATAATTCACTAATCCCCAGTTTGAGAGTCTAAACCATGGTTTAGGCTACCAAACCCCAGTTTGAGCAATTATTGTGCATTTGGCCAGAAACTGTCGTGTAAGATCGTAATCCAATAAAAAGCATAAACCCTAGTTTGGACCCAAACCATAGTTTTAGATAAAAACTGCCAATCGTCATCCCAAACGGTAGTTTTGTTAAACACTGGTATGGGCAATTATTGTGCACTTGGCGACAGAAATCACCGTTAGAGTCTCAAAATAGGGTTTCTTATAGCTTAAACCACGGTTTGAGCTCAAACCCCAGTTTAGACGGCCCAACCCTAGTTTAGGCTCGCCAAATGCACAATAATTCACTAAACCACAGTTTGAGTCTAAACAATGGTTTCGGCTCCCAAACCCCGGTTTGAGCAATTATTGTGCATTTGGCCAGAAACTGCCATTTGCGATCGTAATTCAATAGAAAGCCGAAACCCTAGTTTGGACCCAAACCAGAGTTTAAGAAAATATCTGCCAATTGTGATCCCAAACGGTAGCTTTTTTAAACCCTGGTTTGGGCAATTATTGTGCACATGACGACAGAAACCACCGTTTAGACTCTCAAACTAGAGTTTCTGATAGCTTAAACCACGGTTTGAGCTAAACACCCATTTTAGACTACCCAAACCCTAGTTCAGGCTCGCCAAATGCACAATAATTCACTAAGCCCCAGTTTGAGAGTCTAAACCATGGTTTAGTCTCTCAAACCCCAGTTTGAGCAATTATCGTGCATTTGGCCAGAAACTGCCGTATGAGATTATAATCCAATAAAAAGTATAAACCCTAGTTTGGACCCAAACCATAGTTTAAGAACAAAACTGCCAATCGTGATCCCAAACGGTATTTTTCTTTAACGCTGGTTTGGGCAATTATTGTGCACTTGGCGGCAAAATCCACCGCTTAGACTCTCAAACTGGGGTTTAGGCTCAATGTATGGTTTTCATTGGACGAATGTTTCTCAATGTCTTGTTTTGATTGGCTGACACAAATTCTTTCTCGGCTGGAAGCGTAGTTATCATTGGTCGGATAATTTGGAAAGTTGGGTTTTCATTAGCTGAGGCGTTTTCGCGCGTCTGCAACAACAATTGAATGATGAAACGGAGGCATAAATTAACAAAGAATATTTTAATAATTGCAAAAATAATGTTGTCTTATCATTTAATATAAGACGAACGTGAACATGTTTTCTTACTCTATTGCCTGTCATAATCAGCATATTTTTCCAATTTATGAACAGTTGATGCATCCTATAGGTGGGAAACTGTGACGTCATTTAAGAAGCGTGACCTTAGAACATATGTTCCCAGTGTATACTATGAGATTTCACAGAGTGTAAGACAAAATCCCCCCGGATATAATGTCGCGTGACACGTGCATTCTTGTACATTCTGGAATCCGTATAATTGTATATTTGTGATGTGTGGTACTGTGTTGTATTGTTGTGCGTATTATTGATTTCACATCCCTGTGATTCCACATACCTGTGGTTTCACACACCTGTGGTTTTTGCACACCTGTGGTTTGGCATGTACATTTGCCATGTGCAATGTGCATGTAATAAGGGGGCTTATGTTGTATTGGTGGAAATACGTTTATGCGTGTCATTTTGCGGATTTTTATATACGTCTATTTTATGAGCAATGTTTTACTGATGTCACGCCATATTTGCCACAGACTATGCATGTGTGTGGTAGAGAACTCGTTGACTGCGTGTGCTGGTTTCGCTAGGGGAAAGATACCTTTTAGTATTACGGATGTCCAGCCACTGTCCGTGCCAGCCGAGTTTGTCCGCGTGTCAGTGTTTCACCATATAAGGGACCTTCTGTAGGTGAAGCCAGTATACAGCGCAGACCATACCATGGTCTGCCCTGTTATGTATGCTACGGGTTAGTGTTTCATCATAGCCTGGTACTCGCCAACACGGATATATCAGATCCCATAATGGTGATGTTTTGTGTCGTGATATTTCCGTAAATGACCACGATATTTGAGTTTAGTATGTGCTACACTCTCATTTGAGTGTATAGCCGTAGGACCGTTATGGAGGGGTTTGGCGGGGCCAAGAAGCGACCTTCGCATTGTCGAGACCAGTCGAGTAGATTTCGGATTATGAGATCTGGGTCTATAGTGTGCAGATTTATGGTAGTGTGGGGTATACCATGTTGGATGGTATTTATTCCACGAGGGCTGTACACTGGTTTGGTTGAATTTAAGGCGTGGGAACATATATTTATGCCAAATATAACCCACGGGTGACATGGCAAAAGCCATGGTTTTGTAGTATTTATGTGAGATGTCGTACGAGGGGTAGGCATATCCATTATTCCGTGCATGGTTTCACTGGTGCGTATATAAGCGATGTCTCGCTATGTGTTGGCGGGACACATATTTTCTGGTTACAGAAGACTAGTACTGTATTCACCAGTGACACGGAGGATTTTGGTATGTACCTAGAACATTTTATTTCAGCTGTGATTTGCCGTTGTTCGATTCCCGTTTTAGTCTGTTGTGCATCCTGTCTGTCTGTCTGTGCGTATTCGTCCAGTAATTGGAGACTCATTTCATTTTTGTAGCCTCTTGAGAACGCTCCAGCGACCCACATTGGACGTTTTGGTCCACTCGTTTGAGGGCAGACCCCAGTCAGTGCAGAGTATCGGGTCGTCCGAGTGTCCGTACGTCTGTCTGGCGCAGTGTGTGTAGCAGCTCCGGGTACAGGCCTGTATAGAGCAGTGTGTGATAGCTACCTCGCGTTCAGCAGACAGTCGCAGCCATAGTTTAGTGAAGTGAAACGCCATACACACATATCATATCATTATACTACCACCGAGTTGAATGTCACCTAAGTGAAACTTTTCCCGGCGTCTTGGCCAACGTGATAATCGCCATTTTGTATTATATCGGAACTTTACATCCGGTCTACCACTTCCGGTATTACAACCCATTGATTCACCATGGATACTTTACATCCGGTCTACCACATCCGGGTTGCTACAGTCGAGTGATACCATAGGAACTTTACATCTGGTCCACCATTTCCGGAGTAATACTACCTGTGGAACTTTACTTCCGGGAACCAGCTTCCGGAACATTATCGTTATTGACTATCATGTGATGTAACCACATCCGGCTTTGACTTTGACATTCATACTTTGGAAATATATTGCATAGGCAATACATATGTATACTTTGATAGTGTATGGTAATACTCCTATCATGGCATATCATGGCTAAAGGATTGTAGTAAGACTACATATATTGTTTATGGATTAATCCACTTGAAGTTGGATTATAGCCATATTGTTGACTAGACCTCATATTGCGGGTGAGGCAGACCTTGGGACCTTGATACTCAGAGGTTACACTATCTATTGAGATACGCCAGTACTGGGGTAGTTCAGATGATTGTCATTTTGTCCTCCAATGTTCGTTATGCCATGTTATACTTGTATGTTATTTCACTTTGATTAGCGATCATCAAAGTACTTGTGCATTCATACTATTGTCCATTACGGGACCATTGAGATACCACATACCGAGTTTATTCGTCTATAGCTTTTAAGTTGCGTTAAAGTATAACAGTCGATTGGCTTACAACCTTGTAGTAATTGAATAGTATCATGCACAGTACAGTGATGTTCGCATATCAATGTATCGTGTATTCCTGTGTGTTCCCCATGTAATATAGTGTACATTATAAGTGATTAAGTGACTACGTGTACTTATCTACTCTGGCCTATCCCTTACACTTCAACTGCATTGTTACCACTTTTCGTTCGTCAGATCAAGCTATATTGGCCATAACGTCATAACAATTGAAGTATACTTGGTTCATATGATAATTGGGGGAGACAATTTGTCTCGATCATTCCTGACCTTGGTAATGACCTTGACATATAATCCCCCCCCCATGATATTTGACAAAGGAGGACAAAATCCCCCCGTCTAAAATCACAGGTAGGACATAATCTCACCCATCAAAATGCAAGGTAGGACAAAATCCCACCCAATGAAAACGTAGCCTACGACAAAATTCCCCCCATCATATTCAATACGTTTATTTTCACAATAAACATCCAGCACATTTAATGAAGTATTTCCGGTTGCACAATCAAACAAGCACATTTAAAAAAGTAGTTTCAGTTGCACAATAAACGTCAAACAAGAACATGTATGTATCGTTTGTACATTTGTATACTGATGTCGGTCCCAAACCATATTGTTTTAGTGAAGAATCGATTACAATTTCAATGACTTATTAGCCAAAACGATACTCGGTAAATCCTGTAACAGTCATTCATTCCTGTTTGTTTTAATTCAATTACCCTGATTAAAGAGGATTAGAGGGTGAATTTTTAAAACCAATTAATGCAATGATTCTTTCAAAACATATTGATGGGGGGGGGGGGGATTATGTCCTACCTGTGATTTTGGACGGCAGAGATTTTGTAGTACCTGCATTTTATTTTAGACAGGGGGGATTTTGTCCTCCTGTGTCAAAAATCATGAGGGGACTATGCCCGGAAGGATTTTGTCCATATCACGACTTGACAACATACATTTTTTTGCGGTCAACAAAATATTTGTTTGTGTAAATTCTGTAGTAATTGCCAATATACATTAAGCATATGCTTAATTACTCTTCAACAAACCAGAAGATCATTAAATTTATGCACAGTTTGTCAGATTTGAGACTTCACAAATAAAATAGTTGTCGGCCGGCATAGTAAATAATTATTTTTTATGAATGCGACACTTTGCAAAAATTGTGCCTGGTTTGTAAGATTTGAGACTTCACAAATGAAATAGTTGTCGGCCGGCATAGTAAATAATTCGTTTTTTTTATGACTATTTAGTGAATAGAAATTAAATTGATGCATAACTAGTGTATTTGACTAATGACATTCTGTTGTTGCCTAATTAACTTAAACAGTTGCTTAATTAGATTTTTTGACAAGTTGATTAAGATAATTCAATCTTCTGGAAACATAATATGTATTATGCTCGGTCGGTATAGTATGATACTCAAGTTCATAAGTTACATTTATTTGTGGTCAGACTTGACAAATGAATTATTTTGTCCGCCGGCATACATAATTAATGTTTCAGTTATGAATGCAATCTGTAAAAGTGACATAGGAGGCGAATACCACCATATGTTAAGCTGCAAAAGTTTTAAACATTTAAGGAAACATTATATTAAACCTTATACTATAATAATGCAAACACACACAAATTAGAAACACTAATGAGTAATACAAATGTCAACGATTTCAGAAAAGCTATGTAAATTTATACAGATAATTACGTTTATGTACGACTAGCTCTACCACACATATATGTTCAGATTACCTTTTCAACTTAATTGTGGTCAGGTCAGATATAATACTTTAATTTTTTTGGTTTTATATATTTGTTCATACTTGTATTCCATTCCATATTTATAAATTACTGAGTAAATATATATTACACATGTAATTACATGTTTGTATATATATGTATACTCAACAAAACTAGAAACGTCCCTGTTTTATAGCCGGTGTAGCTCTGTCTATGTATGTACCACATGTTCAAAGTACATGTATTTTAAACCGTCGCGATGTTCAGAATACGATCGTGTAGAGTTTAGCCGATACACACGGTTTACATAGCGGCCAGTGACCGGAACGTTGATTTCCACTTTTTGCACGTGCACGCTATACTTGTCATCGATAAGGTGATTCAGTTCATGTCGTACCATTCATGCGATAGGGGCTATTCGGAAAATTAAAAAACTTTTTTAATTTTTCACTGTTTTCGATATGCCACGGCTTTCCGAAAACGAGCGAAATCAGGCAATTGGGATGCTTGCGGTGGGATGGCCGCCAGGGCGGTCGCGCCTCGGTTTGGTTGTTGTCGGAAGACGATTGATCGTCTTGCAGCCCGGTACCAGCAGACTGGGGCTGTTCACGACCGGCAGCGACCTGGTAGGCCTCGTGTAACGACGGCTAGAGCCGATCGTTACATTACGTTGACGCACTTACGTCAACGTCGATTGGCAGCCACAGTCACTGCTAGGCGATACGGTGTCTCAGGGCAGACCATTCGCAACCGGTTACGTCGTAACGCCCAACCAATCCGGGCACGCCGCCCGTACACTGGTCAGATAATGATCCAACGTCACCGTGCTGCCAGACTGTTATGGGCGCGACGTCATCTGAACTGGAGAAGGGCTGACTGGAATCGAGTTTTGTTCACCGATGAATCTCGGTTCACAGTTAGTCATGCTGACGGAAGATTACGGGTATACAGGCGTAAAAATGAAAGATTCACCGATTGTTGCATTGTTGAGAAGAACAGGTTTGGGGGAGGGAGCGTAATGGTCTGGGGTGGGATCATGGGAAACCGGAAGACAGATTTGGTTGTTGTACAGGGCAACATCAATGCACAACGTTATGTTGCAGATGTGCTAAATGCACATGTCTTACCATTTATCCGTCAGCATGGTCCTGGTGTGACATTGATGCACGACAATGCCCGCCCTCACGTAGCCAGGGTCACCACTCAATACTTACAGCAAAACAACGTCGACGTCATGCCATGGCCCGCGGTCTCCCGGATCTCAATCCCATTGAGCACATATGGGATGAGCTGGGCCGCAAAGCACGAGCTAACCATCAGATTGACAATGTTCGCGATCTTACACGGGCGTTACAACGGGAATGGAGGAATTTGCCCAACGCACTGGTATTGCGTTACGTCACGTCGATGCGGCGTAGGATCATTGTATGCATTCATGCAAATGGTGGCCACACTCGGTACTAACGAGATTTACTGAATTTGCCACATTACTTATTGAAATTCCATCTCTAAACATTAAGTAACACATTTCTGAGTTTTTGTGATTTTTTATTTTGACCCCTACCGCCCTTGGCCGGTTATCTCTCGAATATTTAACAAGATATCCAAATGCAATTTATTGGCTTTGATACAGAAATGAATGAACTTGTTTTTCCATTTTGATTTTTAAAAGTAACCCTTTTGGTTTTTGATGAATCTTTCCTTAAACATGGAGGGACGTTTCTAGTTTTGCTCAGTATATATGCTTGAAGTTCTTTATAAAGAAAAGAAAATAAAAATACAAAAATAAAACAGTTATCAATTAATAATATAAATAAAAATACAATAGAGGAAACAAAGACAAAATAAATCCATTGTACCATAGAAAACAAGAGCGTATACATAGAGAATAGTAGGTTAGTGCCGTGAATGGGAACACATATCTGGCAAGGCTTAGTAAACGGGATGAGCGAGGCTCAAAATTGCAGAATTTTTTGGCATTCCCAAAATAAGTGCTCGTTTGTTTCTGCTGCCATACTGCATACATCGCATTAATTTGAATTTACAATTCCGCATTTATATAAATAATCGTTCGTGGCCATACTTTTAATGAAGCATTTATACTGGAAATTGCTAAGTTTTGAACATATAGTGCTTCTAAAATACTGTGTATTTACAATTTTCCAACTAATAATTGTTTCTGAAAACTCTGCATTCCATTTAATTCGAGCTTTGAAAACATTACACTAATTTTTCTAAGGAAAATTATATATAGCATTTTATTACATTGTTTTGGAGGATTGCACTTTTCTTAAAAGGTGTGAAGTAATATTTTGGATGTTTATTCTCTCATTCTGTAGTCGTGCACGACAATCATGCGATATACTGGATATAAGTTTAACATATTTAGGTAATCATTATTACTAACATTATATAATTGTTTTATATTTGTAAAGTCATAAAAGGTTTTGGTTCCATAATCGTATATATGTTCTATGTATTTTATTCCCCGTTCATTCCAATCTTTGTAATAAAATGTATTGCCATGACCTTTTAATTTAGAATTGTTCCACATGATTTGCTTCGAAACTTTCTCTGGTTTTTCAGAATAATTAAGTTTGGCACATGCTTCAAGGATATTTGATAAAAAGGCATTTTTTTATTAATGTTATTGCATCGAATTCGTGAAAGTTTCCTTCAAATATATTCGTACCACCAAAATTATGTAAATAATTAGTATACACTATTTTCTATTGCCCATTGTTTGCATCATTAGTAAGACGTTTAACCCAACTTGCTTTTAAAGAATTTATGAAACATACTAGATCGATCATTTTCTGCCCGCAATTTTCATAATTTTGCCCAATGACGTTCTGCTTATTTTATCTGGTTTGGAATCCCATAGAAAGTCAAACATCAAGTGTCTAATTTGTGTTATAACATCATCTCCATGAGTATCTAACACCGTCAATGGAAATATTAGTTTTGGAAATGCAAAGCTTTTGAGAACAGTTATTTTACCTATAGTTGTCAGTTTTATTTAATCTAAACATTGTTTAAATTAATTTAGTTTTGGTAATAATTTTATATTATTTATTTTATTTTTGTCATTACAAAAGTGTATACCTAATGAAGCGAGTGTAGTGAATTTTAAAGAACCTGTCTTAAAAAGTATCGATTTTGAATAGTTTAATCGCAAGCCTGAAATATGTCCAAACTTATCAATGGTAGCAATTAGGGTTTCTAACGGTTGTGACCCATCTAAGCAAAAAGTGACATCGTCTGCGAACATTGTTTTTTTTTATTTATTCTTGATTTATTATTATTCCTTGTATCATGTTATTATTTCCGACACTATGTGATGTTATTTCTATTGCTATAATAAAAATATATGGTGACAAAGGACAGACTTGTCTTACACCCCTACCTAAACCGAAAACAATCTGTAAGATAGCCGTTATTTGTTACACAACTAGATATGTTATGATAAAATACTTCAACCCATTTCCATAGACTGGGACCAAAATTTAAGAATTTTAAAACTTCTATAATATATTCATGACTAACACTATTAAAGTCTTTTTCAAAATCGGCAAAAAAATAACAACCCTGAAATATCTTTTTCATTAACGTGATCAATAGTTTCAAATAATAATCTTGTGTTTTCTCTAAAATATCTTCATTTAATAAAGCCCGTTTGAGAGAAATATATTAATTTGTTTAACATACCCAAAATGTATTCGATTAGCAATAGCCTTTGTAGCAATTTTGTAATCAATGTTGAGTAAACTTATTGGCCTCCAATTTGAGAGATTGGTACTGTCTTTACCTTTTTTGGGAATTAAATTTATTATTCTTTGTTTGTGTAGGGTTGTTAATTCACCAATTTTCAGTGAATATTTTGGAGACTTAACTAGGTATGTTTTGATGTCGTTTCAAATCAATTTGTAAAATTCAGTAGTTATTCCATCTGAACCAGGACTTTTATTAGTATTCATCTCCTTTAATGCATTAAAGCATTCAGATTCAGATAACACCTCCTTCACATGTTATTTTTTCTTCTTCGTTCAATTTATTGTTATATTCATCTGGAAAGAAATTTATGTTTGATTCCATACATTATTTTTCGTTATAAAGATTTTGATAAACGTGTTTCTGTACTTCTAAAATGTGCTGTTTATCAGTTATCTTTTGCCCATTTACATTTAATTCTGATATAATGTTTCATTCGAATTTTCGTTTTTCTAGATCTGCAAATAATTTTGTATTTTTTCCTCTCCTTCCACCCAATTCACTTTTGATCGAAAAATAAAACCCTCTGCCCATTTTTCATAAATGTCTTCTAATCGTTTTCTACGGTTATTTATTTAATGTATTGCTTCTGGAGTATGTACATTTGCTTAAACAATTTCATCGATTTTGTTTCTTGTAACTTAACGTCTTCTAATTTAGTTTTTCTGTTTCGCATGGCACAATATTTTATTGATTTGGTTCTTATTGTGTCGTTAATTAATTCCCATAACATATTAGGATTAGCCTCTTTATTGACTTCTGCAATTTCGGAAATGCTGTTCGTTATAATAATTTTAGTATTCGTTGTCCAACATAAACATAATTGTTGAGCTTAAAGTATACCGGTCCTCTTGGTTGGTTATTAAAAGATAGGAACGGACTCGCTAGATTAATATTAAATAAATAATTCATATCGAAATAACACGAACGCGGTAGATAACGTCGCGAAAAAAAAAGACCAATGCCATTATTATTCATGTTTTGTAACTGGCTTCAAATCGCATGTAAGTCGCCATCATGTTTAGCCGTGACGTCACAGTGCGGGGCTGTGTACAAGCACATCACCTAATCGGTGAAATGGTAGCTGGTCAAAACGGCCCCGGGTCAAAACGATACCACGTAAAAACCGCACCTATTTGACCAAAACATCCCCCACGTTTTAATTAACATATAATCAGATTAATAAACTAACAAAATCGATATCGTAATAACAATGTTGATACAATCGAACTATTCAATTTCTGTATATCTTGTCCACAAGTCTACATTTGTTGTTCACACCTTTATCCAGACATGTCTACCGTTAATAGTTAATCTAATTAAGCCATGCTTATTGTGCTTACAATCAGTGTAGACCCCATGAAATATTCAAAGACAATTTATTCTAGGATAACACATATAAATATATGGTTACCCACAACTAAAAGTGTCCCAATATTTAGGGTTTGTATGGTTGTACTTTCTGCACCCTGTGCTGTCTGATCAGCGTATGCACTGTTAGCCATCCAGTCAAACAATCATTACAATCTGCAGTATAATACATTACTCACGAATTGAAGCAATCTTATCCATGATAACGGATGGTCTAATGCATTAGACTAAGTGTGTTTTCTTCTACCATTACAAAACAGACAGGATCATGTTTGCAACCGCAACAAGCAAAATACAAAGTCTACAGTACGATACCGTACCATACAATGTCAAATGAATGGTGTAGTCCTTAATCAGATTTTATTTTGTTCATTTGCTGAATATAACTGAAATGAAAGTAAAACATAAATTTTGCCAAACCCAAAAGCAGGATCTACCTAATGAAATATCTAATTCTTATGACGCAGCAACAAGTGTTGTTTGCTCATGTGCTGTGTAAATATGTTTTACGACCAGCAGAAACATCCCTGGGGCTAACCAGGGGACTACAATATCTTTGAAATTCAGATGGCAATATATGACACGCTTTGATGTGGCAATTGGTTCACTATATTACTAAACCTGACATATTGTCTCTGCCACCAACATAGAGCCAGATCAGCTTGCAAAAGCAGCAGTCTGATAATGGTATGTTAAATATTTTGGCGGTCAGTAAAAATAAGTAATTTTTGGGACAGCTAACTTGAAATTAAAGTTAATTGAATGAATTATGCTACACATTCAGCTATATTCCAATTTATTTATGCTCGGTCGGTATGATATGCGATATCGCAAGATAACATTTTTGGAGGTCAGCAAAAATAAGTAATTTTTAGGAATACTAACTTGAAATTCAAGTTAATTTAATTAATTATGCTATAAATTCAGCTCTATTGAAATTTCATTATGCTCAGTCGGTATGATATGAGATTTCGCAAGTTATAATTTTCAACATAAATAATTATGAAGACTAACATGCCATGTCTCTATATCATGTTTAACTTCTATTGTTCGTTATCTGACTTTCATCATTTATTAATTACTTTGGTAGTAAAGCCACGGTTACACGAAACACCCAAATACACCCAAACTCACCCAAATATAGTCTAAATACATATAAATATATCACAAATACACCCTAGATAGTGTGAGATAGTAGAGTAAAGCATATATTGACACAAAACACATCATATAATTGACATATGTAGTCAAATAAATATGTTAAATTGGCCATATGTTCGATTAATGCAAATTGAATCACCCAATCATATGGGAAATACATGCAAATATAGTTTAATAGTTCAATTGTTTATTAATGTCTCATCAACTGTACATCATAAAATACATAGCAATACAACAATGCAGGTACATGTACATGCACAATTGCCATTCTGTAATAATTATAAGAGACGGCTGATTTAATGAGCAGCTATAATTACATTTCAGCATATACATACAATACATTACTTGAATAATATGTTTCTATTGAAACTTTAAAAGGACTACACACCAATATGCAACCGAGCTTAAAAGGGATACAAAAAAAACCCGCCGTAATGGGGCTACGCCGCATCTAAACTTAGCGAAAGCAGTAGCCTATTTCATCAACATTGCAAAGTATACGTTACTAGCAAAGTATACTTTGAGGGAGACATTTTCAATTTTATGATAAATTTATTAATTTTTATTGTACTGAATTTATTACATTATCACAGCCAATTTGGCTGTGATAATGTAATAAATTCAGTATAATAATTCTGCATACTTTTAATCATGAAATATATGCATTTGTTAGTTCTATATGAAATAATGCATTTCAGGAAAAATAAATGATTACTCCCTCAAAGTATACTTTGCTAGTAAAGTATACTTTGTAATGTTGATGAAATAGGCTACAGATCTGTGTTCGAGGCAATACAAGGTTACAGTATGTTTCCACCCCCTATGTCTGCTTAAACAGTTTATAACGCCTAAGTTTGTTACCCTCATATCCCCGTAAACTAGTCATTCTATTCACAGTGGAATACCATTCGGTGCCTGTATAACTTTCCATTAGTCGCTTAACAATTTCGTTGACTAATACATTTCTTGAAAGGGTATGTAAAGTATTAATATATATAAATATGCCACAAATACACCCTCAAACATATCAGTGTATGCTCTCCTTATGTTATCAGAATGTGTATAACCTGTTGTATGTATCAGTGTAGACCCTGATCTTTATTATTGTCCGACCTTTTTGGGATACGTGTACATTTTACTAAAATGCCCCACCAGTGTGAACATCAGGTTACATTATGAGCCGCGTCGTGCGAAAACGTGCCTTATGGCGAAACTGACGTTATCGAATAAATGAGGTTGGAAACGTCGCTTCCATTTACACTTTTGACATAGCTGACGTCGTTGTTGACAGCTGGTAATGAAAGACGATATAAGTGTATTATCGTGTGCTAATCTGTGTAATGTTGAGTAGCATGTGAGCTGGTGGTGTCGGCAGCCCAGTTCGCGTATGGACCCGATAAATGTTTTATGTTTGTGTTAGTAGATCGCTTACCGAGATTGTACATACATGTATGTACATTAGATATGTGATATTATATGGATAAAATGTTATTTAATGCTACTGTGAAATTTCAAAAACGTACATGTAGTCGTAAACGTTACAGTACATGTTACATAGCGTCTCCCTGGCTTTATACGCGTATCTGTTTCTGATTTAATTTCATTTATGTGTGTCAGATTGCATTTAGATAATCCAATTTCGTATTTGGTAAACTCTTGCATGTATCAGTAACGACGGAATTGTATTACACACAATGTGATAACCACAGTGACTCATCAAAACTGTGAACATATATACTCAACAAAACTAGAAACGTCCCTGTTTTATAGCCGGTGTAGCTCTGTCTATGTATGTACCACATGTTCAAAGTACATGTATTTTAAACCGTGGCGATGTTCAAAATACGATCGTGTAGAGTTTAGCCGATACACACGGTTTACATAGCGGCCAGTGACCGGAACGTTGATTTCCACTTTTTGCACGTGCACGCTATACTTGTCATCGATAAGGTGATTCAGTTCATGTCGTACCATTCATGCGATAGGGGCTATTCGGAAAATTAAAAAACTGTTTTAATTTTTCACTGTTTTCGATATGCCACGGCTTTCCGAAAACGAGCGAAATCAGGCAATTGGGATGCTTGCGGGTGGGATGGCCGCCAGGGCGGTCGCGCCTCGGTTTGGTTGCTGTCGGAAGACGATTGATCGTCTTGCAGCCCGGTACCAGCAGACTGGTGCTGTTCACGACCGGCAGCGACCTGGTAGGCCTCGTGTAACGACGGCTAGAGCCGATCGTTACATTACGTTGACGCACTTACGTCAACGTCGATTGGCAGCCACCAGTCACTGCTAGGCGATACGGTGTCTCAGGGCAGACCATTCGCAACCGGTTACGTCGTAACGCCCAACCAATCTGGGCACGCCGCCCGTACACTGGTCAGATAAGGGCTGACTGGAACCGAGTTTTGTTCACCGATGAATCTCGGTTCACAGTTAGTCATGTTGACCGAAGATTACGGGTATACAGGCGTAAAAATGAAAGATTCACCGATTGTTGCATTGTTGAGAAGAACAGGTTTGGGGGAGGGAGCGTAATGGTCTGGGGTGGGATCATGGGAAACCGGAAGACAGATTTGGTTGTTGTACAGGGCAACATCAATGCACAACGTTATGTTGCAGATGTGCTAAATGCACATGCCTTACCATTTATCCGTCAGCATGGTCCTGGTGTGACATTGATGCACGACAATGCCCGCCCTCACGTAGCCAGGGTCACCACTCAATACTTACAGCAAAACAACGTCGACGTCATGCCATGGCCCGCGGTCTCCCCGGACCTCAATCCCATTGAGCACATTTGGGATGAGCTGGGCCGCAAGGCACGAGCTAACCATCAGATTGACAATGTTCGCGATCTTACACGGGCGTTACAACGGGAATGGAGGAATTTGCCCAACGCACTGGTATTGCGTTACGTCACGTCGATGCGGCGTAGGATCATTGCATGCATTCATGCAAATGGTGGCCACACTCGGTACTAACGAGATTTACTGAATTTGCCACATTACTTATTGAAATTCCATCTCTATCTCTAAACATAAAGTAACACATTTCTGAGTTTTTGTGATTTTTGATTTTGACCCCTACCGCCCTTGGCCGGTTATCTCTCGAATATTTAACAAGATATCCAAATGCAATTTATTGGCTTTGATACAGAAATGAATGAACTTGTTTTTCCATTTTGATTTTTAAAAGTAACCCTTTTGGTTTTTGATGAATCTTTCCTTAAACATGGAGGGACGTTTCTAGATTTGCTCAGTATAGCATGTGAGAGAGGAAAGGTGCCCGCCCGCCCAATCTCTAAACATTTGGAGGAACCATTTTCTATTAGTTGTAACACGGCTTATACTAATTACGTTCAGTTCGCTATTCCTCCACATGTTCGCCTCTACGTGGTACATGTATGTTGTAGGCTACATGCATCATACATGACGTAACACGAAATACGACTACTTTGTTCTGAGGTAATTAATGTGACGACAGAAAAAAGTTGCGACGTCCGTCACAATAATGAGCGACGTGACGTTCAAATCTCATTCAGTGTATGTGCTGACAGTTGACTAAATCAGCCGATTTACATCGGAATTGCATACAACAAATATCAGTATGTTCAGAAATGAGCTCTGCATCGAAAAACGTCAAAAAGTAAAAATTTCAAAATTTGGCCATAAGGTACATTTTCCCACGAAGCTGCTCATATAATATATCCGGATGTATCTGTGTAGACCCTGATCCATGTCCCCTCCCGCTCCTTTTGTACATGCTTGTTATATATAGTAAATTAAGAAATACCACGTTTGCCATTTACTTAATCCGGAAATATATGCAGGGTTTTTTATTATTTCAGCTTATATTTAAGAGTGGGAATTGGCTCGCAGACCTTCCATACCCGGACATATAAGTACAAAAAGGCCGAATTTTGAAGTATTCTATGTGATATATGTTGGTGGAAGGCGGACAGATGTGTATAATGATGTGTGCCGAAATGGGACACTGCTTGGGTCCAATACGTCCTGTAATTCCGCGCAGTGCACGGGAGGCGGGAAGAAGAGAGGGGTTAGCTGGGTGGAACCTGTCACCGGTGATGCAGAGCAAAACGAGCCCCAGGTAGAACCAATCCACCCCTGGCGGCACTCGAAACGCAAGTTGGTGCCGTATAGTCGGTAAAAACACGTGTTATTATCGTCCACAGAGTTGCCACATCCAGACAGCTCCAAGGCAGGCCGGGGCTAGAAGCAGGCAAGGGTAGGCAGAAAATTCGGCTGAGCTTGAGCTAACTTGCTGTTTTGGTTAGGCTTGCTATATATGGTTTACTTTCATAGGAAAGTGTGATTACCGAGTTGCCTGAACATCCTGGCCTAACGTGGCAGGGACTTGAACACCTCGGCTGTAGTGTCCAAGTACCCCCATGTGTTAACACGTCGCCTGTCCCAGTGGTGCGAACTGACCACAGAACGACTACACACTAGATAATACTAATAATAATAATAATAATATGTTGATGGTATATATATCTAGCCCATGCGCATATTCAATCCAGAACCAAGTAATGGCCGCGGGTTTCACCAGATAGGTCAATCCGCCCGGCTTGCCCGCTATATCGGCAGCCAGGCAGAGCCACACGGGTGTCGCACAAACCAGTCCGAGTCCCAGAAGGGCTACACGCATGGGTTGTGTTCTATAAGTGGCAGTAGGATGCACCAAGTAGTGAACTGCCCTATCGTGAGGTCAGGCAGATCCACAAGGTGCCACAATCAACCACCCAGAACATTGAGATATTAGTAATAAGAACAAAAAATGCCCTAGCAACTAGTCGAAATTAACTCAATTCCAGCCGAAAAATCTCCCACAACAAATCCACCCCAGCCCCGATCTACCTTTCCATAAATCCAGAAGTAACAATCCGGTGAATAAGAATAAACACAATGGAAATATAATTTAATTAACAACAGTTAAAATGGCCGTCGCCGGTAACCTTGAGATAATTGCCGGCCGATACAAACACGACCGGCTCAGTCCTAGGTCGCCGTTAGAGATGAAATTGAGGGTATTAGTAGGTCTGAATATAATAGTGATTGTTCTCCATTTAGTTCACGAATTTAACTATGATGTATGCATGTATATAATTATTTAAGTTTATCCGGATATATACTGTTCGCCATTTGGAACGTGGATCATTGTGATTGATACATGTACATGTACATATTATAATTATATATGACCAGGATGTACACTTTCCAGTAGTCGGTCTGTGAATCTAAAAAATAGACGTGATCAGTGTATCTTCTGTACAATAGCACACTGACTGCTGTAGCCTGATAACGATCTGTATGGCTTGTTAGAGGCAAGACGAGTGTTTCGTTGATGGAATGGCGAACAGTGTAGCACCTGATCAGATTGCGGATACACAGGCTGATCTGGATCTCCACTGTTTGCAAAACCCATAAGCCCAATTTCTACAGTCACAGCCACATAATGCCATGCACAGCGTACATTAATGTATAAAGTCGTCTTTTGTCATGTGGCGATCTTTCCTTTCGCTTATCACAACACACAAGTATTCGTAAAAACAACAATTATATTTGAGATAACGGATTAGAGTGGCGCAAGAAAATGTACATCTGCAACCAACGTCTGTACGGGTTGGCCAAAGCCAAACTGTATGTGAGCCATAAATCGTTAATGACACGTCTGTATGCTTTTCGTTTCCAAATCCATGTTGCGTTAAAGATCGTTAATATAGGGTTAACTGTATTGTAATTTTCAAATTTGCGGCGTATATCAGAAAATGATAGGTCGGAAAATCTGTTTAATACGCGCTAGCGGAGTCATTAAACATGTTTTTCGACCTATCATTTTCTGATATACGCCGCAAATTTCAAAATTACAATGCGGTTTACCTATTTCTAATGCACTCCTTTACTACTGGCGTAGGAATACATATTGACATAATTTGCGACCGTTCATCAACAATGATATACCTGTAATGTATGACCATCAGCCAATCAGATTGCGCGATATTTATAGAGTGCATTAGAAACAACGTTAACATGTAGCATACAAGTATACATCTCCAAAGGAGCGGCAGAGGAGATTGATCAGGTTCTATACTGACATACATGTATACATCTCCAAAGGAGCGGCAGAGGAGATTGATCAGGTTCTATCCTGACATACATGTATCCGCATAGGATATAGAGAATAGTAGGTTTGTGCCGTGAATGGGGAAAAATATCTGGCAAGGCTCAGGAAACGGGATGGGCGAGGCTCTGCCGAGCACATCCCGTTTCCGAGCCGCGCAGGTATATTTTCCCATTCACGGCACTAACCTACTATTCTATTTATCCCGTCAACACCTACAAATGGCTGTACAATGCAAAAATAGTATTGACTGGATATCAAAAATGTTTCACAGCACCGTGTTTCACGGAACATACGCACTGTATTGACGGGATAAATGTATATCAGTGATATGTAACGTCTGATGATGTACGCCGATGCACACACTGTTAGTCTACGTTTCAGGTTGTATTTGTGGCTTATTTGTGGGGTATTTTAGTATAATATATATATGTTACAAGTATCCCACAATGGACGGAAAATAATATAGATCACGGTCTACACTGATACGTGAAATAGGTTATACAAAGTCTGATAACTTAATGAAATGCATTCACTGAAATTTTTGATGGTGTATTTGCGTCATTTTTATATGCTCTAACTATATGTGTACATATTTCCCATATGTGTTGATGATTTTTACAATATCTGACTACGACACAATTTGTATTAATTGACAATATGGCAAATTTAACTACTTTTTTCACTACATATGTCAATTATATCATGTGTTTTATGTCAATATATGATTTACTATTATCCCGTCAACACAGTGCCGTGAAACACGGTGCCGTGAAACATTTTTGATATCCTGTCAATACGACCTAATCACCGCATGAATATATGCGGTGACGGGGTTACTTTCTTGCGTTTTAAAGCCATTTCTAGGTGTTGACGGGATACATAGAATATTAGGTTAGTCCCGTTTCCTAAGCCTTGCCAGATATTTTTACCCATTCACGGCACTAACCTACTAATCTCTATCTATTTTCCTTATTTCTGAACCAAAGTATATGTTATGACCACTCATTTGAACCGTCTCGGCGAGACGGTTCAAATGAGTGGTCACAACATATACTTCTGATGAGAAATAAAGAAATTCTTGAGCCTCGCTGGATATTTTTTCCCATTGACGGCACTAACCTACTATTTTCTATATATCATGTGTTTTGTGTCAATATATGGATTTACTACTATCTGACACTACCTGGGGTGTATTTGTATTATATATGTATGTGTATTTAGACTGTATTTTTTCCCATTCACGGCACTAACCTACTATTCTCTATCTATTTTCCTTATTTCTGAACCAAAGTATATGTTGTAACCACTCATTTGAACCGTCTCGGCGAGACGGTTCAAATGAGTGGTCACAACATATACTTCTGATGAGAAATAAAGAAATTATTGAGCCTTGCCGGATATTTTTTCCCATTCACGGCACTAACCTACTATTCTTATCTATGGTGCATTTGGGTGTTTCGTGTGACCCGTTAAGCCATAGTGCTATGTCTAGTAGTCTGTCGTCAATACTAGTATTTCTAGCAAGTTTGTGCTTAAACAGAGATCAAATGTGGAATAACAATGTTTTGTTTATAATCATAATTAATTAATGGACGTCTATGTGTTTTATATCACGTTATTTTAACTACATTAATTACAAAATATCATTATATGATGCATATTCGTTGCGTCTGGGTTTTATTTGCCAATTGTTAAGCATGTGATAATTAATAGTTTGACATTCAACGTACGTAGCATTTCAAATCTCAAATGGCACACGGTGTAAAACTCAAGCACATTGACATCACCACATAATAATTCCAACAGAAAAATATTTACACAATTCCCTAACATTTGA
Source organism: Conchocele bisecta (assembly GCA_029237695.1). Taxonomy (NCBI): domain Eukaryota; kingdom Metazoa; phylum Mollusca; class Bivalvia; order Lucinida; family Thyasiridae; genus Conchocele; species Conchocele bisecta. The sequence continues at coordinate 54,985,619 of CM055275.1, read as the reverse complement.
TTGGTCCCTAGCAAGTCTCTGTCAAAAATTTATATCCCAGTAAACTCCCATGCCGAACTACTTTCCGTAATCGTCAGGCGCAGTTAAAATAATTCTTAAGAAAATGGAAAATAAACACATTTTCTTGATGAATTTATTTCAAATGCTGGAATTATAAAGAATGAATGGCCTTTTTGTTGAATTTATCGGGGATATAAACTTGAAAAAGTCGCGGGAATACTGGACGAGGCCTTCCGGCCTTCGTCCAGTATTCCCGCGACTTTTCCAAGTTTATACCCCGATAAATTCCACAAAGGCCATTCATTCCTATAATATACGCCACACTTACTATACGCAATTGGCTTTGGGCCAAGCTTTTAAATCAATAAAGAAAAGAAAGGATGGATGGATGGATGTGCATTCACCTCTCTCCGATAATTACGTCGAGTTTCCCCCATTACGCCGCAGTTTCACCTTTATCCAAATAATCAACCATTACGCCATTTAGTGACGCAGTGTATTACCTGGCCTCCGATAACCGTAGGCTAAATCGATCAGGCCAATGGTAACTAGGCTTTCTGATCGATTAACCAATAGAAACTAGGCTTTGGACTGGATGCCCAAAACACAGTTTAATATATCAGCCAATGATAACTAGGCTTTGCGATCGCTTAACCAATCGTAACTCGGGTTGTGACGGGTAGCAGAAAATTAACTAGCGATTACGATCTCAAAAGGCAGTTTCTGGCCAAATGCACAATAATTGCTCAAACTGGGGTTTGGGAGCCTAAACCATGGTGCGGATCATGATCAAATTGTGCATACCTGAAACCCAGTGCCGTTAACAGTTTAATATAATTAATTTAATATAATTTTGTTTTCAGGGTCTAAGGTGACCGTAGACCCTGACAACAAAATTATATTAAATTATTTATAAGTTTTAAGTTCATTGTAAGTTTTAATTACCTACTGTGTGTTCAAAGCTTTTTTGCCGACAAACATTTGGCCATAAAACAAATTAAATCTAAAACATATTTAAGTGTAAGTAATTTTTCATCATTAACTGAAAAGTAACCCTTAGCATTTTTTGGATTTGATGATATTCTATCAAATATTGATTGTATTGCGAAAACACAATTTTCCGATGAGAATTTGATATGCAGGCTAAAATATAATTTTTTCTTCAAATAACTTTGGTATTTGTGGACGGATTTTAAAAATCTACTGTTTGTTTTCCTAGTTTTATTACATCATTTTCGAGCTATCTAGCCAGGTTTCGTAGTTAATTAAAAAATAAATAGTTGTTCGACACTCCAGGTCACTCTCAACAGCCTTATTGCTCCATGTTAAATTGTCATAGGAAAATTGATTTTCACAATAAAATAAAATTGTATGGAATTTAATAAAATAAAATAAATGGCTAGGGTTAATTTTTCATTTAAATATTTTAATTCCGAAATTTTAATTTCATCGGGAAAAACAGTGACTATAACAATATACAGTAACAGTACAGTCGAACCTACCCGAACGGCCACCTCTCTACAACAACACCCTCTCTATAACAGCCGCGATTTTATATCCCAAATGGATGATTTCCTCTGTACCTAACCCTTAGACTGGTAAGCATGAAAAATGTCGTCTGCTATTGCTTTTGCCTTCTTTCTCAATAAAAACATGTTTTGACAGCATTTTAGAATCATTTCCATTGGAAATGATTCTAAAACGTTGCCAAAGTATGTTTTTGATGAGAATTATCGAAGAAACTAAATAAACAGGGGACGACACACTTTAATTCAGCATTAACCTCCCTACAGCAGCCACCTCTCTACAACAGCCAATTTTGTGTATTCCCATGGGTGGCTGTTGTAGAAGAGGTTGCACTGTACTTAGAGACAGAGACATTAATTACAGTATATACTACTCTAATCAACATTCAATTGCTTTCAGCTGGACAATATATGCCGGTCTTTAACTAACGAAATAGTACGGAGCCCCGCAGGGGACGTAGAATTCTTGGAGGGAACGAATTGTTAAATTGAGAGAACGAATTGTCATTTCGTGTGAACGAATTGTTAATTCAAGGGAACGAATTGTTATATCGTGGGAATGAATTGTTAAATTGTGGGAACGAATTTATATTTCGTGGGAACGAATTAATAAAAGAAAGAATTCTTTCTTTTATTAATTCGTTCCCACGAAATATAAATTCGTTCCCACAATTTAACAATTCATTCCCACGAATTAACAATTCGTTCCCTCAATTTAACAATTGTTAATTCGAGGGAACGAATTGTTAAATTGTGGGAATGAATTGTCATTTCGTGGGAACGAATTGTTAATTCGAGGGAACGAATTGTTATATCGTGGGAACGAATAGTTAATTCGAGGGAACGAATTGTAATAGTGTAGGAACGAATTGTTAATTCGAGGGAACGAATTGCTATATCGTGGGAACGAATTGTTTATTCGAGGGAACGAACGAATTGTTATATCGTGGAAACGAATTGTTATTTCGTGGGAACGAATTAATAAAAAAATCCATGTCCCCTGCGGGGCTCCGTAAAATAGACCATACTCACCCAGAGCAGCGATGTAGTCCTTTTGACTCCTATGACCCTGGAACAAATATGCAAAAGGAAATGTACTCATCACGTGTAATATGTTCTCGTCAATGGACATTTACTGAATAAATGTCATTGGCAATGTCAACTCGCAATCATGCAGGTTGATTGGCCAAGCCCGAGCTGTAGTACAGCTCAGGCTCGGCCGATCACGCTGATTGATTTCAAGCGCAACATTCAATTATTTTGAAATATAAAAGACAAATATTGTAACGTTTCTGATCATCTAGCACAGCATTCAATTACAGCGCCGTAGCCACGTCGAGGCGCACCAATGATTACAGCGCCGTAGCCACGTTGAGGCACACCGATGATTACAGCGCCGTAGCCACGTTGAGGCACACCGATGATTACAGCGCCGTAGCCACGTTGAGGCACACCGATGATTACAGCGCCGTAGCCACGTTGAGGCACACCGATGACTACAGCGCCGAAGCCACGTTCAACTTGATGCACACCGATGCAACTGCCGGACGTCTTATGTTTTCAATTTGTTATGCTTTCATCAAGAAAGCAGGGCCCCGTTTCACTAAACTTCGTAGGACTAAACTGTTCGTAAGTGCAAATTTAGAATCGTCTGGAAATTTCAATTGATGGATTTACATTTATTGAGCATAGGCTGCATATGCAGCCTATGCTCAATAAATGTTAATCCAATGATTGTTTACAAGAACACATTGTTAACGTGACATTTACAAACGATCATATTTTTGCACTTAAGAACATTTTAGTCGTGCGAAGTTTGTGAAACGGGCCCCAGCTCGTTACTTGACTCGTGACAATGTAATGTTATGTCTCACTGTTTATCCCGGAGGATAAGCCCCCGGTAGCAAATATCATCAATTATTCTGCCATTCTCCAAAAATATTCCTATAAAAATAACAAAATATGTCGTTGAACATAGTTATCTAAAGTACGTCAGGAAATACCATATATATTTCAAAAACATATCCGGTGGTGGGGGGGGGGGTGCCCCGGACCTCTCCATACTGAACTCCCTCGCTCCGCTACGTCACGTCAACACGGACAATTGCTATTGCATCGGTGTTTTACAGGTTCTGGCTACGCCACTGAATTATACATTTTGAAATAAAACGATGACAAATATTGGCAATATTTACTATGTCCAGCCGTGGGTAAACGTTTGCCTACGGCCTTGTGGTTCAAACAGTTCACTCGTGCCATAGCAAACGTTTACCCACGGCTAGACATGGTCCGAACGTCTGCCTACGGCCTTGTGGTTCAAACAGTTCACACGTGTCATAGCAAACGTTTACCCACGGCTAGACATGGTCGAACGTCTGCCTACGGCCTTGTGGTTCAAACAGTTCACTCGTGCCATAGCAAACGTGTACCCACGGCTAGACATTGTAACAATAATGTTCGACCATGTCCAGCAGTGGGTAAACGTTTGCCGTGGCAATCGGGAACTGTTTGACCCCACGGCCTACGGTTCAAACATTTCCCTCGTACCATAGAAAACGTTTACCCACGGCTAGACATGGTCGAACGTCTGCCTACGGCCTTGTGGTTCAAACAGTTCACACGTGTCATAGCAAACGTTTACCCACGGCTAGACATGGTCGAACGTCTGCCTACGGCCTTGTGGTTCAAACTGTTCACTCGTACCATAGCAAACGTTTACCCACGGTTAGACATGGTCGAACGTCTGCCTACGGCCTTGTGGTTCAAACAGTTCACTCGTGCCATAGCAAACGTTTACCCATGGCTAGACATGGTCGAACGTCTGCCTAATGCCTTGTGGTTCAAACAGTTCACTCGTGCCATAGCAAACGTTTACCCACGGCTATACATGGCCGAACGTCTGCCTACGGCCTTGTGGTTCAAACAGTTCACTCGTACAATAGCAAACGTTTACCCACGGCTAGACATGGTCGAACGTCTGCCTACGGCCTTGTGGTTCCAACAGTTCACTCGTGCCATAGCAAACGTTTACCCACGGCTAGACATGGTCGAACGTCTGCCTACGGCCTTGTGGTTCAAACAGTTCACTCGTGCCATAGCAAACGTGTACCCACGGCTAGACATTGTAACAATAATGTTCGACCATGTCCAGCAGTGGGTAAGCGTTTGCCGTGTCACTCGGGAACTGTTTGAACGCACGGCCTACGGTTCAAACATTTCCCTCGTACCATAGCAAACGTGTACCCACGGCTAGACATTGTAACAATAACGTTCGACCATTTCCAGCAGTGGGTAAACGTTTGCCGTGGCACTCGGGAACTGTTTGAACCCACGGCCTACGGCCTTAGGGTTCAAACAGTTCCCTCGTGCCATAGCAAATGTTTACCCACGGCTAGACATGGTCGATCCTTATACATGTATATCCCCTTCTACCCATATTCTGGAATATGTAATATTAGGAGACCTAATGATGATAACCTTATTCCCCTTCTACCCATATAATACTCGTGATATTAGTAGAAATATACATCGTATGAAAAAGGTCGTGGGGGCAAATTACATAGAGAACGATAGATTACTTAGAGATTAGATTATCTCCTCGTACAGGCGACGAACCGAGCTCGAAATTTCACTTACCTGTATATATGAGGCGTTAATGTAGTCCGGGCCCCCATCTGTCAAAAATACGCGAGTGTCGTCATCTGCGGAAGAATATGTTCGTTACTTACATATAGTTATATGATTGTTTAAACATAGCTCCAGATAAGGTGAGTATTGGCGTATTTTACGCACTGAATTTATCAGAATACGCATTGTTTATCAAAAGTGGGTAATGAAAATGCTGTTATAAATTTGAAAATTAGTTAATATTTAAATTTGTTTTATTTTTTATCATTTTTCCATATTTAATGTTAATAATAATGGAAAAAATATAAATAATATATTTGTAAAAGTAAAATACGCATTGAATTTGAAACCTGGGAGTATAATACTATTTAGATGCAAAATTTATCTGGAGCGCTGAGTTATTTGATTTGTATGTGGATATATGCAAGAGTACGGAAGCCCATTAGGGACACTTCACTTTTTTTTAATTCCTTTTATTCAAGATCATTTCTTGAAACTTCAAGATCTTTTCTTTAATTTTCAAGTCATTTTCCTGAATTTTCGATACCTTTTCTTGAATTTTCAAGATACTTTCTTGAATCGTCGAGATTTTTTCTTGAATTTTCAAGTTCTTTTCTCGAATTTTCAAGTTCTTTTCTCGAATTTTCAAGATCTTTTCTTGAATTTTTAAGATCGTTTCTAATAAAGGATGTTTCAAGATATTTTCTTGAATTTTCATGTTCTTTCCTTGAATTTTCAAGATCTTTTCTTGAATTTTCATGATACTTTCTTGAATTTTCGAGATGTTTTCTTGAATTTTCGAGTTTTTTTCTTGAATTTTCAAGATCTTTTCTTGAATTGTCAAGAAAAGATCTTGAAAACTCAAGAAAAGAACTGGAAAATTCAAGAAAACATCTTGAATAAATGGAAATTAAAAAACAGTGAAGTGGTCCTAATGGGCTTCCGTACGTCAAGAGTTTAGGAGCGTACTATCGTTTCGCGGCGGAACGAGTGTCATATATCCACATACAAATCAAATAACCTTTTCATTAGTCGTAATTTATATGAGCCTCACAAAACATACGAACTGCATATACAATACACCAGTTAATGATGACTTAGAAATAACTATTTTGCGAAGTGGAAAATAGTTCCGATCCTGACCAATATGAACTCACGACGTCAACTCACGACGTCAACATGGAACAATAACTACCGCATCATTTGCACGATTTCTTGGTGAATAATGGAACATTTGAAAAAGACATTTAGCTGATATCAAGTTTATCAGGCAAGGCTAGGAAACGCGTAGGAATTTCGAGGCTTGCCGAGGAATTCCTACCGTCTCCGAGCCGAGACTGATAAACGTGATATAAAAATACACTAGTCTGGTATTCTGTTTATCATGTAACGTTTTATGCTCGAAAATGACCACAGATGACGTCGTTATCTATGGACAGAGCAAGGACATGTTTACGTTGCGTCATTACACTGACGTTATTCGGTAACGTCATGTGACGTCAACCGACCAACGGAACGTCAGTTTTCACTTTGTTGTAACCCGGATGTTGATATCAGGTCAATGCCTGATACAACAATATGTTACATGTATCAGTCAGTACGTATTCGGTCAATACAGGGCAGGTTACCTGATAAATATCAGAATGGTGCTACTACAAGTATGTACTACCGCTTTGACAAGAAATGAAAACTCTAATGTCTGTTTCACGAAAGCTGCCCAAATTTTACGGCTATATAGACAATTCAAAAACAATATTATTTTCGATAATATTAAATTAAAGGAAAATTTAAGAATGAGCCTTCTTTTTATTTCGTGAAATTCGGTCAAATATTGATTTTATTACGAAAAATTGATTTCTCTATGGGAATTTAACATGGGGGAAAAAGAGGTAAAGGAGTGTGGGATTAGTTAAAAAACGAAAAAAATTGGAAATTGACTGCGAAACCTAGCTAGATAGCTTGGATATGATCTAACTAAGAAAACAAAAGTCAAATTTTAAAAATCGGTCCAGTATTTCTAAAATTCAAAAAAATTTCCCCATGTTAAATCCCCATAGACATCTTCACTCCGTGAAGATGTCTCTGGGGATTTAACATGGGGACATTTTGTTTTCGCAATAAAATCAATATTTGACCAAATTTCACGAAATAAAAAGAAGGCTCATTCTTAATTTTTCCTTTAATTTAATATTCTCAAAAGAAATCTTGTTTTTGAATTGTTTATATAGCCGTAAAATTTGGGCAGCTTTCGTGAAACAGACAGTAGTTTCACTTCCTCTTCGAGTATCCGTACTATGAGGAAGGACGCAAACGGTATATTAAGCCGTTCTGTTTCGGAGGCCGCTCCGAAGTATGTAGAGATATAAATAGAATATTAATATTTTTGCAACGAATATGACATATATGTTCATCTCGTGGTGTGACACTTCACACCACGAGATTTCGCACCATTTGGTATCCTCTAATCTATTATAGACGATATTCATATTTAACGGCACGAGTGAAATATGGACATTTCACACCACGAGATGAACATATATGTCATATTCGTTGAACAAATATGAATATGCTATTTATTATATACCGCTCCATGGAAATTAGCGTTTTTTTTAGAATGTATACGGTAATGAATGTGTATTTGCAGCCTATTTGCAGTCCGGCAATGCAGGTGCGCGTTATGAATATAGACAGCGGAAGTAGTCGTATTTTCACCGGAAGATGTTTATTTAATCGATGAGAACATATGACTTTTATTTATATCGTATAACTATGTATTTCATGGGTAGGTATATAATAAATAAATGTAGTGTATCTATTTCTGTTATTATTATTATTATCAGTGATACTTACACGGATATATATTCTTGTATCTATTCTTGCCGACATGCTGAGGATTTTGTGCGTCTCTGTACGGTCGTGTTAGCCCTGGTGGTAATTTCTGAAAAATAAAACGAGCACAAAGTAGACAACACTGGACAAATCACCTTAGCGACATACGTAGAACCAAAACAAACAATGCTGTCATCAACAAACGAACCGAACCGTGTACGAACCACTGTATAATTACGCGAAACAAGAAACTGACAGCAAATATGTCTTTGAAAAATTGATAGCCACATAATTGATTGGTTTATATTTTGGTAAGACGTTCAATACACTTCGGTCTGAGACTGTTTACAACTCAATACACACAGATACCTGGTAGCACTAGGGAATATACAGTCTGGATTTGTCTCTGGTTCTACAAACGAACGATTATCGATCGCTTACACGTCGTTGTCACATCGTTTTCGGTTTCATAATTAGAAAACGATGTTTTCGTTGGTTTAAACGTGACACGTTAAAACCAACAAAACATCTGTTTTGCAATTAAATACAACGAAGCTATTGTCAAACGATACGTTAAGAGAAACATATGTATGCATATCGTTGAACAAAACGATCGTTTGCACTGCATTTTCCATTCGTGTTGGTTTGTTTGAGATCCTTCAGCCAACATTCACTGTACATTAAAATTACTGTCTGTTTCACGACACCGGCCCCAATATTGTTTTTGATAATATTAAATTAAAGAAAAATTTAAGAATGTGCCTTCCTTTTATTTCGTGAAATTGTGTCAAATATTGATTTTATTATGAAAAATTGATTTGTCTATGGGAATTTAACATGGGGGAAAAAGTGGTAAGGAAGTGTGGGAGGAGACAAAAAACGAAAAATTTTGGAAATTGACTCAGAAACCTGACTAGATAGCTTGGATATGATCTAACTAAGAAAACAAAAGTTAAATTTTAAAAATCGGTCCAGTATTTCTAAAATTCAAAAAATGTTCCCCATGTTAAATCACCATAGACATCTTCACTCAGTGAAGATGTCTATGGGGATTTAACATGGGGAAATTGTTTTTTCGCAATAAAATCAATATTTGACCAAATTTCACGAAATAAAAAGGTAGAGCAACTGGGGAAGGACATGAACACAAATAGAAATTGACTCTGAAACCTGGCTATAAATATTTAGTTCAAGGAAATAACGGTAATAACAGAATCACGGTAAATACATGTAACTGAGTACATGTAGCATGTACTATATATGCAATGAGGCCGTTACAGAAAATACGTTCAGCGGTAATTACAACTTTAACGTATTGTGCCTTGCTTATGCAAACGATAACTGACATTTGTGGTGATTTAATACGATATTTATTAAACTTGTCGACTGATGCAATAAGAAACTGGGCATTGCCTCGCTTCTTATGAAATTAGTACACTCGTTTAAGAAATGTCATATTAAATTAACACTCAGGCAAGATCCTCTATTTCGTATACTTTACAACAGTTATTGGCACATACAAATGTATATTGAAAATCGTTGCCATGTTCAATCACGTTATTCCGCACATTTTATGCTAAAATTAGAAATGTACCTCAAATTCCGTTACGTAATCTAAATTGGTTTTCTTCGTAACAAAGTCTGCCAAGTCATTTACTGGTATCCGGCTTTTCATCATCGCCGCTGTGTTGTAGTACGTATCTCCTTCTTCGAATTTATAAACGGGAACCGGTCCTCCCTCGTCGAGAGGTTCCAAAAGCGAGTTCACAGACCTACGGAACCTTTCCGAATTCTCATTACAACTTGAACTTCGCATGACCTCCGGTTGTGGTTGCTGTTGTCGTTGTTTCTGTGATGGTGAGTCCTTTTTACTCGGTCGTTTTGGTAACGATCTGCCAGCTCGCACCATTGGAGCTGATATTGCGTGTCTTATCCGTTTTGCATGAGGTATTTGCTTTTCTGCATCAGTTGAAAGTGTTCCGTCCTGCGTGGAAAAGTTTACGTATGTCGAATCGCCCGCTTCAGTTCCGGATGACGACGACGGCCAGTTTCCATGGCGATCACCTACATGTACACAACGACCTGCGTTAATATTGTCCAGTAGCCTATTTCACCAACTTATCTAGCGAAGTAAACTTTGAGGGAGAAACTTTCAATTTAAAGATAAATTTATTAATTTGTATTATACTGATTTCATTACATTATTACAGCCATTTTGGCTGTGATAATGTAATAAATTCAGTATAATAATTCTGCATACGTATGTCGAACCGCCCGCTTCAGTTCCGGATGACGACGACGGCCAGTTTCTATGGCGATCACATACATCTACACAACGACGTAAATATTGTCCAGATGGCAACGTTTCTGAACATACGAGAGGCGTTCAAAAATGTCCGATACTGAGGCTGTATCATTTGCATTTGTTAAGCAATCGTTTTGATATACACCTACTGTCTGTTTCGCGAAAGCTGCCCAAATTTTACAGCCATCTAAACAATGAAAAAATAATATTTTTTTCGATAATATTAAATTTTATCAAAATTTAATAATGAGCCTTCTTTTTATTTCGTGAAAATTGGTCAAATATTGATTTCATGACGAAAAATAGATTTCTCTATGTAATTTGACGTGGGGGGAAAATGAGGTGGAGGAGCTGTGGGAGGAGTCAGAAGACGAACAAAATTGGAAATTGACTCCGAAACCTAGGTAGATAGCTTGGATATGATCTAACGAAGAAAACAAAAGTTAAATATTGAAAATTGGTCCAGTATTTCTGAAATTCAAAATAATTCCCCATGTTAAATCCCCATATACATCTTCACTTTGTGAACATGTCTATGGGGATTTAACATGGGGAAATCCTCCCCCATTATGTGCATAATGTTTCTTCTGTCCTAAGTCGGAGCACATTTTGTATCTACAGAGCCGATCACTGGCACGTAATTGTTTGTTGTGATATGCAATACATTGAAATCTTTCTAAACCAGACACCCTGGGAGGTCCCCAGGGTGTCCGGCTTAGAGAGGTTTCACTATAAATCAGGCACGAACAGACATTATCACATGAGATAAATGACCATGGTGTCCGGCTTAGAGAGGTTTCACTATAAATCAGACATTTGATCAAATTCTAAGCCATAGCTGTGTGATATGCGATCACGAACAGATATTATCAACTGAGATAAATGACCAAGAAACTTTTCAAAAATAAGATCACAGTTGCTTTTGTCATATCCGGTTGAGACAGGTTCCACAGTATCTATCAAGTGCAGTCTATATTTTATTCCTGGTTCCGGAAACGAACGTTTGCCTATCGTTTACATGTACACATCGTTTTCGTTTTATAATTAGAAAACGATGTTTTTGTTGGCTTAAACGTGTCACGTTTTCGTTTAGAACAACTAAACCATCGTTTTCTAAATAAAAACAACGAAAAATGATGTTAAAACGATGCGTTGAAAGAAACGTAAGGCGTTTAAATGATTGAAAGCCGGGTATTTAAACGACTGTATTGTTTAGTTCTGCCCTAACTTCGAGTTTTACAGAGCACGTAATTCTGTCTTGCGGTATGCAATTTATGGAGAATAACAGGCTGGTGTTTTTTTATGAAGTTTATCAGGCAAGACTAACTAGGAAACGCGTAGGAATTCCGAGGCTCGCCGAGGAATTCCAACCGTTTCTTAGCCCAGCCTGATAAACTACTTGATATCAAACTACACTAGCATGGTATTTTATTTATCAGGTAACGTTTTTTTTGGTTACATAACGAGCAATTATGATAAACTTGATATCAAAAGACACTAGCCTGGTATTCTCTATATACCAAACACAATATGTTCCCGGCTGGTTTGGCAGGTTGATTCAAAGGATATAGGCAATTCGATTTGTCTATTATGTGTAACTTATGTGTCATTCTGATATACAGTTCTTACATAATCATGGGTGGCAGGTGAGAGCATGGGATGGGTAATTTAACGATTCGGATTCATCCTTACCGGAATCCCGACCGGAGACCTGGGGGCCGTTTCACTAAACTTCGTACGACTAAGCTGTTCGTAAGTGCAAAATGATGATAGTCTGTAAATTTCACATTAGCAATGTGTTCTTGTAAACAATTACTGGATTTACATTTATTGTGTGTTGGATGTGTTTGCAGCCTATGCTCAATAAAAGTAAATCCATAAATTGAAATTTTAAGACGATCCTAAATTTGCACTTACCAACATCTTAGTTGTACGAATTTTGGTTATACCCCTAATGTGAGTATTATCCTATTACTTTTAGGGAAAGAGGCCAAGTGGCGTGGTTTGGACATGACACCATGTCAGGTTATTCTAATTTCAGGGCTGAATTTTTAGATGTAAATATTCTGTTGTGATTTTGGGATTTTCCGCCCGTATCATACCAAACACAATAGGTTCCCGGCTGGTTTGACTGGTTCATTCAAAGGATAAAGACAATCTGATCTGTAGCCGATTTCACCAAAATTGCTTTGGCTTAAGCATACTTAGTTTAAGCAATATTTATTTAAAATAATATACATGTTCATCTCGTCAACACAGTGCGTATGTTTTGCATTTTACAACCATTTGAAGGTGTTGACGGGATAAATAGAATAGTAGGTTAGTGCCATGAATGTGAACAAATATCTGGCGCGGCACGGAAACGGGATGTGCTCGGCATAGCCTCATCCATCCCGTTTCCTGAGCCTGGCCAGATATTTTTTCCCATTCACGACACTAACCTACTATTCTCTATATCCATACTCTGTCAGTATCAATTACACTGAATATGACGTTGACGTAACGACCAGTGATGACCAGTGATGACCATGCTAATTTAATAACCGATTGTGCAAATTTTATTGATTGATTGTTTGGTGTTTAACGGCCTATCAACAGCTAAGGTCATTTAACGCCGGGCCTGCTGCATTGGGTGGAAAATTCCAAAATCAGAACGGAATATTTACATCTAAAAATATATATTCAGCCCTGAAATTAGAATAACCTGACATGGTGTCAGGTCCTTACCAGGCCACTTGGCATCTTCCCCTAAAAGTAATAGGATTACGAATAATCGTAATACTCACATAACGGGTATAACCAGATTCAACTCTCACATACAATAATGCGAAAGGCCTGGTCTCCGGTCGGGATTCCGGTGAGGATGAATCCCGATCGTTATTTTATTACCTATCGCCTGCTCCCACCTGCCACCCACGATTATGGAAGAACTGTATATCAGACTGACACATGATTTACACATAATTGTTTACACATATATTGCAGACATGTGTCGGAATATGAACTTTGTATGTGTGAATTACAGCCTCCGTATCATAACCTATTGAAATGCCCTCGTATATTGGAATCATTATCAACTGATATTAAAGCAGTTTGATTGGCTGAGCCTGAACTGTGGTGGTGGTGTGGCAGTCGATAAAGTGAAACACGATATATTGAGACATCATCTGAGACACAGTGCCCTTGGGTTAACCCTTCCTACGCTGTTGACGAAAATTGCCGTCTGCTGTTTTTCATTTTTGCTTTAATTCTTCAAAAAAAAAATGGTTTTGACAGCACATGAGAATCGTCTCCACTGGAGACGATTCTCATGTGCTGTCAAAACCAGGTTTTTGTCGAGAAATATTGAAAATAAAGCATTTAATTCAGTTTATTGCAAAATTCAGTTTATTGCAAAATTCAGTTTATTGCAAAAGAGGAAACTCTACTAAGTTTACTCTTTTACAGATGCATATATTTATGTATTTTTTCTCGTTTTCCGACACCCTTGGACAAAGCTGTGAGTTTTAGCTTTTTCCAAGGGTGTCTGAAAACGTAAAATCAACGGCACAAGTAAATGCAAATATGCATTTGCAAAAGAGGAAATTTAGTTGAGTTTGCTATTTTGCAATAAACTGAATTCTAAGCCCTTCATAAAAATCTATTCGTTTCATAGGCCGATTAAAAAAAATCAAACCTGGCGTCACAGATTAAGTCACGTCGACAAATCAGGTACGGAAACCACACGATCCCATACCATGAGTAGATATATTCGTCGGTACATACCGTTAGCCTCCACGTTGTAATATAATGAAGCTGGTTCCTCCATCACACGGTTATTCTCGTTCGTTTTGTCTTCGTGTTTTCTCCTGCTGGTTGAAACAACAGTGATCTTCATATTGTTGCAACGAATATAACATAATATATATGTTCATCTAATGGTGTGAAATTATAGTTATTACATACCGGTAGACCAATTTATTTGAGATGCCCTACATATTTTACTAGTTTACAAGTTTGCACGTTCAATATGACGTCAAAGCGTCGTAAAATGCCACGGACGTCATAGAGACGGACGTCACTGGCATATTAATATAGATACCGGAAGTACTGATACTTCACGACAGGGGCGTCGGAACAGGTCCGGTACGTCCGGCCACTGGCGGATCAATACTTTTAACATGCTTGTAATTCATTTATAAAAAAACGGAATGTAAATATTGTTCTGCAATTTTCTTATTTCTTATCAAAAGTGTATGTTGTTACCTCTCAGTTGAACCGTCTCGTTGAGACGGTTCAACTGAGAGGTAACACAATACACTTTGGGTGGGTAGCTGGGGCACCCAGTAGATTCGCAGGACCAATCTTATGATGTTTCCGGCGCACCTGCACCGGTAGTTGTTTATTTCATCGGTGAGAACATATTGACACGTTGTGTTCATCGTACAGCCATGTATAGCATTGGTAAGTAACACGTTTTATCCGCAGTTTTATTCAACCAGTATTAAACAATTAGTTCCCTCGGATTAACAATTCGTTCCCTCGAATTAACAATTCGTTCCCACAACCAAATTTGTGTTATTTCGTGGGAACGAATAAATCAAATCGAATTCTACGTCCCCTGCGGGGCTCCGTATATATCAGCCATGTACGTTTACGTATGACGTATGCTGGTACGGAACCGATCTAACATTGTTCACGTTCACGAAAATCAGTTTCTGTGGCCTGTTTCACCAACATTTCAAAGTATATTTATCTAGCAAAGTATACTTTGAGGGAGAATTTTCAACTGTCGGATAAATTTATTAATTTGTATTATACTTATAATAATTCCGCATAGTTTTAATCATCAAACATATGCAATCGTTAGTTTTATATGAAATAATGAATTTCGGGAAAAATAAATGATTACTCCCTAGATGAGTATACTTTGCAATTTTGATACAATCGGCTACTGGTACACAACAAAAACCAAACTGGCTGACGGCCATTTTTAATTTATACAAATTAAATTGATTTTGGACGCATATTCGAAGCTGGACGAGTGAGCGTATAAAATCTTGATACATTTGAAAATAAATTAGTACGGAAGCCCATTAGGTCCATTTCACATTTTTTTTATTTCCATTTATTCGAGATGTTTTCTTGAATTTTCAAGTTCTTTTCTTGAATTTTCAAGATCTTTTCTTGAAAATTCAAGAAAACATATTGAAAATTCAAGAAAAGAACTTGAAAATTCAAGAAAACATCTTGAAATTCAAGAAAAGATCTCGAAAATTCAAGGAAGTATCTTGAAACTTCAAGAAAAGATCTCGAAAATTCATGAAAAGATAAATAAAAGTGAAGTGGCCCTAATGGGCGGGTTTCCGTACATTGCATTCTATGTATTAGGTAACTTGAACTTGTACTACATTGTATGATGACACCAAAGATGTTTTCTGTAACGAGTTAATTTGCATATATAGAGAATAGTAGGTTTGTGCAGTGAATTGGAAAAAATATCCGGCAACGCTCATGGATTTCTTTATTTCTCATCAGAAGTATATGTAGTGACCACCATTTGAACCGTCTCGCCGAGACGGTTCAAATGAGTGGTCACAACATATACTTTGGTTCAGAAATAAGGAAAATAGATAGAGAATAGTATGTTAGTGCCGTGAATGGGAAAAAATATCTGGCAAGGCTCAGGAAACGGGATGGGCGAGGCTCTGCCGAGCACATCCCGTTTCCGTGCCGCGCCAGATATTGTTTTCCCATTCACGACACTAACCTACTATTCTCTATATATGCACATGCGCACTGTGTTGACGGGATAAATATTACACTAGTGCACACGTAATATGATTTTAATACACTGTGTTATATTACATGGTGAGTGCTCATTTATTTTGCAATAAAATTGAATACTACCTCTTCCGCATTATGAGGATAATGACGACGACGAGAACGACGACTATGACGACGACGATGATAATGACGCCAAGAGTCTCATCGACGGCCCCGCCGAGTGTCGCGACGTCATCCCATCCGTCCCCTCCAACGGCCGCATCTGTAGACGATAGGGTGGATCAGTGGAATAAGGGGGCTAACTCATTCAAGAAATTAGCTCCCTTCTTCAACGGAGTCCACATAGTTAAATCCCATTCTTCAACAGACCCCTCAATTACAATACAACCTCAAGATATCCGACTCTTCCAACCCACATGGCAAACAGTAGTATCAGATAACCTGCCCTGTATTGACCGAATACATACTGACTGATAACATATTGTTTACAACGAACTGAAAACTGACGTTCCATTGATTGGATGACGTCTCGTGGTGTTACCGTATGACGCAACGTAAACAAGTCCGTGTTCTGTCCATATATAACGACGTCATATGTAGTAATTTTCGAAAATAAAATGTTACCTGATACATAAGATACCAGGCTACTGTATTTTGATCAGGTTTATAAGGCTCGGCTCGGAAACGGTAGGAATTCCTCGGCAAGCCTTGGAATTCCGACGCGTTTCCTAGCCTCGCCTGATAAACGTGATATCAAAATACACTAGCCCGGTATTCTCTATGTCGTCATATACAATAGAAGGGTCATTGGGTGAAAATAGTGCTACATGTAACTAGCAAGTAGATTTACCGCCCCATCCCACCCCGTTCGTTCACTGACCTCTTCAATGAGTGATCGTAGTTAGTTATGTCCCTTTGCAAAATCCATTTATAGAGATTCGGTCATATGCTGTTTATTTCTTACTGAATAGCGAACAGAGTAGTGCCAGATCATACTGCACATATGTGCAGTCTTATCTGTGTCTACACTGATTGCAATACCAGTAATAAGAGTGACACTATGAATCTAGCAAGTAATGTAGTCCCATATCAGATTGCGTATAAATGTAGGATGATCTGGATCAAGACTAGTCGGAATCTCTATAACTGCTGATTGTCATAACAGAGCATGCTATATTTGCCCTGTTTTACAAGTAGTAAGGCACTAAATTACATAATTTGGACCGGAATTCTATAAATAAATTCAACGGGAGATAACTATCTACGATCACTCATTTCAATACAGCGTCAAGATATGCATAGTCATAGAGAATAGTAGGTTAGTGCCGTGAATGACGGTAGACCATTAGAGAAATACGTGTGCGAAATATCAAGCATATCCGTGTAAGGAAACATACATTATAAGACGATTTGTCACATGGCGGTGGAGGATGCGTGTGTGGAATATCAAATAGATTCGTGCAAGGAAACACAAACTATAAGTCATGTACCAGAGCATTAAGGTTTCGAACGCACCAAGTATGCGACCTTGACCCTGAGCTTCGCGAGGGCGGGACGGTCGAGTATTCGTCATAGCAGATCCGTTCGATTATGAGACATTTACCCGGTAATTTGACCTACGACATGGAATCCAAAAAGGTGGACCGACCGACCGACCTTCAGTCGCCTGTGTATTTTTGACAAAACCCACGTAATATTTGCTTATTATATAGCATAAAACGTAACCTAATAGATGGTGTATCATGATTTGGATATGTACTTAATCAGGCTCGGCTCACCGCAAAAACGATACAAATCATTGTTGAGCTTCGGTATCTTTAAGAGTTTCCTAGGTTTTACTGGGAAACTAGACATGAAAATACAATAACCCTGTTACTGTATGTACATGATGTGCATGTAGAAGTTATTGTTCATGTATGTTATTTGTAAGGAATTAAATGCGAGGGAGCGTTAGCGACCGCATAATTTAGTTCCTTAAGAATCCAATATAATTTGCCAGGTTTATAATGCAGTTTCACATCCGAGTATTGATCGTCCATTTCCCGTCGTATATTTTGTCATTAAGTCTGGTAATATGTAAATTATTTATGTCAACTCTTGTAATATGTGAAATAAGTGGAGCACTATATTGGCCAGCGATTGTCTGAGGAAGTAGGGCGAAGTATTAGTTCGAATTAACCCTGCATAAGTATACAGATATACACATGTATAAAACATCAGGTTTTTCATATAAAACTACTTGTACCAACAGTTTACATGTAGGTGTGTTATCCACTTGATTTCATGAAATGGGTCAATGAAATAATGTGGCAAATGGGTCAAAGTAAACGTGGTGAAATGTCAATGGAGCTTTAACATGGTGAAAACGATTTCTGAACGATTTTGAAAACGATCTTTGTTTAATTATATAATTTTCAAGATGTCTAACGGAGTATCTGAGTCAATATTCTCCTTATAGTTTTCACCATATTACATGCCACTTGGAAAAGAGATCTCAAGAGTGCCAATATACAACATTTACACAAATAATAAGAAAAATACCACCACTGAAAGTTGACACAATCAGATTTAACCCTATTCAGTTACATATTACCATATTTAATGACTACCTCGTCAACAGGAAATGGAAAACCAATACTAGAATGTGATACTGCAATGTAAGCCTCGATAACTATAAATATGTTAACTTATTGTTCACACATTGGATGTATAAGGAACTAAATGCTTCGGTCGCTGAAGCTCCCTCGCATTAAACATATGATATGTGAACAATAACTTGTTGATATGTGCCGTAAAAGTTGGGTAACATTTAGGGAATCAGACAGTACATCCACACACATTGACTGATCTTGTATACATGTTGATCCTATGTAGCCGGTATCGCAGCCGTGTGTACAAGTCCCGTTGCCTCTGTGACATGTGGTGTTCTGACAGTTATCACACACCTGCACACACGTATCGCCGTAATATCCCGGCTTACAACCGCCGATACAGACTCCGCCCTCTACATGGCATACGTTGGTAACAATTTTACAAATACTCTGAGAAAATAATTCCAAATTTATATCATCTTAACATATTTAATTGGTGACAATATCAATATGTCACCAATTAAATATGTTAAGATGATATAAATTTGTCAGGTGATATAAAATTGCAATCAATACATGGAATATAGTGAGATAAATAGATATGATCTTAATATGCATTTTGAACAACACAGTGCATGAAATACATACGTCACAAGTGCGCACCTGAGACCTCGCCATCTGCCGATGAACACATTCTTTGGGGATTTAAACCTATTTCAGATCAGTGGCAGGTGCGCACAAGCACCACGGTTTCCAGAATATGGAATATTACATGGACCTGTAATACCGTATGATGCTGGTCGTGAACAAGGTAACAAGGTACATGTAACAATATAAACCGGAGTGACTGATAAACTTCGCACATTCCCAGAAGCGCATTGACCTGTTATAACATTTGTTAAAAATGCATTTATTTAACGGCATGATAAAGTCCCTCGAGCACCCATCAAGACAGTTTCCGTTAGATGTGCCGCAGTTCGTATTTAAGCATCTTTTGTTGCAGACATTGTCACACGTATCTTTCCATCGTCCTGGTAAACATCCACAGGTACATTGTCCGTCCTCTTTTTCACATGTTATCTCGCTATTACCAGGTTTACACCCGTCACTACCATCTTGCTCGCATATTTCTCCATGCTTTCCATGAATACACAACGTGCATACACCGTTGCTCTGGTTACAAACGGCACATCCTGTGGAGCACTCGATATCGCATCTGTCTTCGTGCCAACAGATAGCACAGCCTGCGGTACAGGAGCCATTTTTATCCCGTCAACACTGTACGTATGTGCCGTGAAACACAGTGCCGTAAAACATTTTTGATATGCAGTCAATACTATTTTTGCATTTTACAGCCATTTGTAGGTGTTCACGGGATAAATTGAATAGTAGGTTAGTGCCGCTAATGGGAAAAAAATCTGGCGCGGCACGGAAACGGGATGTGCTCGGCAGAACCTCGCCCATCCCGTTTCCTGAGCCTTGCCAGATATTTTTTCCCATTCACGGCACTAACCTACTATTCTCTATATTATGTTGCAGTCGCTATTCTGATAACAATGGGGAGAACAACTGGAACAGCTTGTGTTGGATTCTTTATAAAAGACACTTCGCATCGCAAACGACACATATGGCTTCCCCATTATCGTCTCCAGACGTATCACAATTATCTTTTGTACATTGGCTGTCACATCTCCGGCCGTACCACCCATCTTTACACCCGCTGATACATGTCTCATTACTCGAGTCTGTCTCACGTCGGTCACATGTCACACACATAGAGCATAGTAGGTTTGTGCCGTGAATGGGAAAACATATCTGGCATGGCTTAGGAAACGGGATGGGCGAGGCTCTGCCGAGCACATCCCGTTTCCGAGCCGCGTCAGATATTTTTCCCATTCACGGCAATAACCTACTTTTCTATTTATCCCGTCAACACCTACTAATGGCTTTAAAAGGCAAACAAATAATCCCAGCCACCGCACATATTCATACGCAGTGGTTAGGTCGTATTGACAGGATATCAAAAATGTTTCACGGCACCGTGTTTCACGGCACATACGCACTGTGTTGACGGGATAAATATGTAACAGAGACACTAGCTTAATTAATTTAACAGTTATAACATCAAATTAGTACTATGCCAACAACTACAAAATTACCGTTCGCAAAGTCCTGTCGAGACCATGATCATAGATGGATCGACACTTCCCACAGTTCGACGTAATGGGCGTCTAACGTGTAGATAGTGTGGTGGTATTTGTTCTGGACTCCAGGATTGCAATGCTTTATCATTCGGCCTACTTGCGAATTCAATCGCTGGACAGTATGGAGCTGAACTTACATATTTCAATATTTAACACCAATATATGTTCATGTTCCTAGTCTGCGAGTTAATGACTACCCCTTCGACAGCAAATGGAAAGTAGATATTCGGATAGGAGACTGCATTATAAAGCTGGCTAATTATAAGTATGCTATTGTTCACATATTGGATGTATTAAGGAAATAAATGCTGCTGTCACAATCGCTCGCAATTAACTTCTAAAAAATCCAATATATGAACAATAACATTTGTTCACATAATGGTACATGTACATTGTAATTCGCGTGCACTGTAATGGTATATTGTATCGACACACATAAACGAAACGAAATATGCTATTTATTAAATTCGTTAATTGAGTTCATATGAAACTCGGAATATGCTCTTTTTCTGGCATCGGTGTAGTCGTTTAATATTGAAGAGGTGGTATTGACTGGTATGCATTGTTACACAAACATCTCGACTATGGAGTGCCGTCATTGGAACTCTGAGACAAGGATAGTAAACAGTAAATATGTCGTCATATCACACTGAGACAAGGATAGTAAACAGTAAATATGCCGTCATATCACCCTGAGACAAGGATAGTAAACAGTAAATATGCCGTTATGTCACCCTGAGACAAGCATAGTAAACAGTAAATATGCCGTCATATCACTCTGAGACAAGGATAGTAAACAGTAAATATGCCGTCATATCTCTCTGAGACAAGGATAGTAAACAGTAAATATGTCGTCATATCACCCTGATACAAGCATTGTACACAGTAAATATGAGTTACCTGACTGGAGGATGGCCAAGTAGAAGACAACCCACATCTCGACCAAGAGGTGTCTCCTCATGGTGGACTGTTGTCCTGTCGGAAACGAGCGGAGGTTATGGTTAGTATAAATATATTTTATTTATATTATTGTCACATGAAATGTACATGATGTAATCCACGATTAAAACGAGAGGTAATATGAATAGGATTACTTTCAAGTAGTTTATGCGAATTTCTCTCCCGATGGGTAGTACGCCTACATAACGGAGAGTCAACATGGATGGATAAAATGCACCAGTCAGTAGAGTGTATATGCGGCGAGTATATCTGATGGTATTAGACTCCCACGGGCATCCCTGCAAAAAGCGTATGTCATAGTCTGGTAGTGTCTGGGAGTACAGGAGATCGTAACACAGGCCTTGTTGAAAGTTAATACATTCCCAGATGTATTCATAAGGTCGCTACAGAATAAGTCCTGCAACTTTATTCACTGCTCAACCCATTCGAATGATAATTACATAATGTGCATGTGTACACTCAATCCAACTGTTGGCTAGTTACACGTCCGATGCTACGCCATAAATGTGCTTAATCAAGTGGTGATAAAGCATCAACATGATATGCACTTGTAGTTATATCAAAATATCCTTTCAATACTACGTAGCTCTATCATAACGGTTGCAATCAGTGCTTATCCAAGTGATCCGGTTCGTTACGAGCCGTCTCATCAGGATCTATAGTATTTGCAGACATTGTCTTGTTTCTAGAACATTACCATTCCAGTTACTTAGAGGCGAAAGGGTTACTGGCCAGGCGTCTACTCAGATAGTCCCAGTAGCAGAGAGTGGGTGTACATGTCGCTATATAAGTGGTAGTTAATGATGTGTGAGTGTGTAATACCGACACAGGACTGTACGCGTTTACAACTCGGGAAGGAAGCCGATTCCATGTATCAGTTACTCTGAATGCAAACGAATTCTCTCTAACTTTAGTCGACACTGGCGTCTGTATATCTTGAAGTTATGACCGCGAGTGATATACTCATTAAACATGCTCAATGAAAAAAGATTCCACGCAGCATCGCCAATAGTATGCATAAATTCGTACACTTGGAGCATATCGTATCTCGCCCATCTGTACTATAACGTATGAAGCCCGAGTTGGATCATTAGTTCAATATAATAATTATTTTTTGTTATAAAATCCAGGGACTATTTTGGTTGCTCGACGCTGTACTCTGTCAATAAGTTATAATAATGTATTTCTTTAAGTGTGGATTACAAACAGATGTAACAGTTACATATGCGAGTCGTGGTCGGATTAAGGATTTCTATAATGTAATGAATGAATATTTTTCTAAATATTCAATCTACTCCTAATTACACCAATAACTCTATTTACTTTGAGTACACTATATTAAATAATTGTCAATATGTTTGTCAAACTTCAGGTTTGGTTGAAATGTCACACCGAGATCCTTCTCCTCAGTAACGGATGAAATATCGGATTGTCCATTATTATAACACATATGATACGTAGGAAAGTTATTGTTGTAACCGAAATGCATCGATTTATACGTTGACGCGTTAAATTTAAGTTTCCATGTCTCTGACCAGTCACTGAGATTATCCAAATCGTGTTATAATATTTCATATTAAATTTATGTATACTTTCGACAGAGGTGAAGATTTTTGTTGTCACCAGCAAATATATTCACAAACTGAGTAACAATGTCCGGAACATCATGCATAAATATCAAGAAGAGTGTAGGACCAATTATCCTACCCTGTGGGACTCCAGAAATAACATCGAGCCAATCCGATTTTGCTGATTTATATACAACGCGTAGTTTTTTCTCATTAAGAAAGTATTTGACCAAGCAATAACCCGTCCTCTGATAGCATATCGGTAAAACTTTATGCATACTCTTTGATGTGGAACCGAGTCAAACGCTTTACATTACTGAAATATATGTACATTACATCAACCGGTACTGACTTCTCTATATATTCCGTTCATTTGTCCATGACAACTATAAGCTGAGTTACGCAACAACGATCTGATCTAAAACCATATCCATATTAAATATGGGCGAAACATGAGCATCCTTCCATCCAAATGGAACGGTACCAATTGCGAGTGACTGCTTGAATACAATATATAATGGATCCTGATTTCATATAAATCCTTTGATATGTTTATTCGTTGCCATGCTTAGCTTTCATATACTCTACATGTTCTGTGTGGGCATGTCAAGTACCAGCTTTAATATACTCTACATGTTCTGTGTGGGCATGCCAAGTACCAGCTTTAATATACTCTACATGTTCTATATGGGCATGCCAATAACAGCTTTAATATACTGTACATGTTCTATGTGGGCATGCCAAATACCAGCTTTAATATAATCTACATGTTTTGTGTGGGCATGTCAAGTACCGGCTTTAATAGCCTCTACATGTTTTATGTGGGCATACCAAGTACCAGCTTTAATATACTCTACATGTTCTATGTGGGCATGCCAGGTACCAGCTTTAATATACTCTACATGTTCAGTGTGGGCATGCCAAGTACGAGCTTTAATATACTATACCTGTTCTATGTGGGCATGCCAAGTACCAGCTTTAATATACTCTACACGTTATATGTGCGAATGCCAAGTACCAGCTTTAGTATACTCTGCATGCTCTATGTGGGCATGCCAAGCACCAGCTTTAATATTCTCTACATGTTCTATGTGGGCATGCCAAGTGCCAGTTTTAATATACTCTACATGTTCTATGTGGGCATGCCAAGTACCAGCTTTAATATACTCTACATGTTCTATGTGGGCATGCCAAGTACCAGCTTTAATATATACTCTACATGTTCTGTGTGGGCATGCCAAGTGCCATTAATTCAGTTGACGAGTGTCTCACCTACGAAAATCAAAGTCAAGGTTATCCGAATGACACTGGGTGCATAGTACATGTAATTAGGAACCCAATCAATCAAATAGTCACACTATTATTTTTATACTAGTCCATTTATAAAATGGGGGTATTTTTAGTAATATGGAAATTACTTACAAAAGGTGCAGCACCTGTGAGACGGTTCGTCACTAGCCGGATCATCTGAATCTGCACTGTTTACAAACACCACTATAGAGGTATGTCGATTTGAAAGTGTTACAGAAGGAAATGCCAGCATTGCTGCAGTCATGTTGCACATACTACCATGACAAATAAAAATAACGCACACATTAATACTGACATGGTATTGTCGCAGATCTTATTTTTGATACGTTTCTTGGTTCTTTATCTCAGGTGATAATGTTGTTAGTGATCGCAGAGCATACAGCTATGGTTCAGAACGATCAAATGCTTGGTCTACAATGAAACCACTCTAAGCCGGACACCCTGTGGTCGGGTATCCCAGAGTGTCCGGTTTAGAGAGGTTTCACTGTACTTTTAACCAATACAACCAATTTCGGTAGACATATCGCACGACTTTAGGTAGTCGCAAAACCCGTAAGCCATATTTCTCCATTCACAGCCAACAATGTGCTATGATTTATGTTTGTATACAAAACATAGTTATAGAGAATAATAGGTTAGTGCCGTGAATGGGAAAAAATATCTGGCAAGGCTCAGGAAACTTGATGGGCGAGGCTCTGCCGAGCACATCCCGTTTCCGTGCCGCGCCAGATATTTTTTCCCATTCACGGCACTAACCTACTATTCTATTTATCCCGTCAACACCTACAAATGGCTGTAAAATGCAAAAATATAACCCCAGCCAACGCACATATTCATACGCAGTGGTTAGGTCGTATTGACAGGATATCAAATATGTTTCACAGCAACGTGTTTCACGGCACATACGCACTGTGTTGACGGGATGAATCGCAATTATGTTCGTTTAATTTCCACACAGAGCACTAAAGCATACAACACAACCGCGCGTCTCTATTCTGTAAAGTACAGACTAATAACTGATTGTACATGTACCTGCATAGCGAGAACTAAATGTAGTAATGTTTGACACTGGTGGAATAGTTATACAGTTATATACTTATTTAACTCCTATAAAAAACATTGTGTACCTAATTCGTGACCCCAACGTTAATTTGCACGCAAAATTGCACAATTACAAGCACAAAAACGTTTAAACCCTTCACTTACTTGTACTCGATGTTACTTGAACTGACATTCGTGTAGCCAGTAAATCGCAGTAACAGTCACATATTCCATCACTTTTATCATCAGACAAACTCAAGAAAGCAAATGTTTCTCCGTCACATGACCACAGTACTGCGATTGTGTTACACTAATGCGGGATAACTTTCATGAAACACCGATCAGGTAGTGAATATATTCGCCTTCACGTTTAAACTCGATCCGTGTCTTTCACATCTGGTTACGTATCATTTTATTAAGGAGTCACATTTCACATGGGCTTATTTTCTTACCACATTCTTACTGAATTTATATAAAATACCAATAGTAAGGCAATCGCAAAATAAACCTGCTGAATATAGTCACAATTGCAAGCAAATATATTGTCTAAAATATAACAGTTTCAGTTGTTTTCTATATGTTGACAAGATCATAAGTTCAAATAAACTATGATTTTGGAAATTGGACAATGTCTGCCTAAGTTACTACACAAATTGGTAACCAGCAGAAAAGTCCTATCAAGGTGTGGGATCACGTGTTTCTGAACGGCGTGGCGTCTTGCTTGTTAGACGTGTTTACAATATACATTGTATTTCCATTTTTCTATTGGAATGACACGATATTTTTATGAAATGTACCGCATCAGATGAGGTACATGTTGCCTTTTATTGTATAACAATTCTGCAAAAACCAGATAGCCACTTTTCCGACAGTTAGGCAAATGGCCTTTATCAAGGAATTAGTTTACACTGAACGCTAAGTGGCATCCATTTCAGATTTCACAATGCTTTTGTTTACTCATAACGTCATGACGTCGTGACTTCATTGCATGACCATCACGACACCACAACGTTATAAAAGATGGTGGACTGCATAAATAATACGGGATTCAAAATTAATGTTAGAACAAAATGGTTGCTCAGCTGACAAGCGACATGTTGAAAATCCTGCAGACCCTGAAGACTGCGCGGGAGCGTATGTAACATATGAATTGCATATTATGAAATGCATATGAAAAGAGCCGATATGAAATTTATATGAGGTTCATATGAATTTTGTATGAATACTTTTCATATGCATTTCATGTGTATAATTTGCATATTAATTGCATATGAAACTTGTTCATATGAAATGTTCTTATGAACTTCATATGTTGCATATGAAATTCATATGAAAGTTTTTCATATGAATTGCATATGAAATGTTCTTACGAAATTCATATGTTACATATGTAATTCAATTGAAAAAAAACCCACATGAATTGCATACGAAATTTTCAAATGCATTTCATATGTTACAGGCAATTCATATGAAAATACCACATGTGAATTGTACATTAACTTTTCATATGAAATGCATATGTTACATAATTTATGTAATGCTTATTCATATGATAAGAGCACACAAGCATGTTGTTTCACAATATATGAATACAGTTATTATACAGATGTTCTATTCAAAATAATATGTATGGGTACGAAATGACTATGAGTATGAAATGACCAATCTGGGTACGAAATTACGAAAATGAAATGGTATGGTATGGGTGATAATTGACAAACAAAACTGGGTACGAAGTTACCAAATCGGGTACGAAATGGTATAGGGACGAAATGGTGTGGGTACGAATTGTCCAGGTACCACTGCCATTGTGTGTGCCTCGATGGGTAAGTCTTCGGAATTAAACTTATAAGATATGTTTTACTTTTAGTAGCATAAATTGAAGACAAAGACATGTTGATTAATGTAACAGCAGATACTTATCAATATAAATTAAGTGATACAAAAAATCACATACACATGTACACAAATGATTATAATCGAAAGTTATCTCTGGATTTGAGTATGTAAAGTCCCATTCCGACCTCATACATTTGTAGCGCGCGCGTCCATGCATCACGAGACGGTTGAAAATAGCCAGACTTGAGGGCGACGGGTGACTTATACAAAGCACCGCCTCTCGCTATCAGATATTCAAAGCTTATGACTATTTCCTGAACTATGGAAAGAAGCAGATGTATGTGCCGTGTATAAGAAAGGAGATCCAACAAAAGTCAATAATTATCGTCCTATATCCCTTCTAAACACCATCGAACAAATATTCGAGATAATCGTATTCAAATATGTATATAACGTTTTACCTACTCATACGATAATATCAGCCAGCCAGTCAGGATTTATACCTAATGACTCCACAATAAATAAGCTAACATATTTATACAATGCATTCTGCCATGCATTCGATGATGGCAAAGACGAAAAAGTATTATTCTTTGATATTAGTAAAGCGTTTGATAGAGTCTGGCACAGAGGACTATTAGCGAAATTAAGATCGATAGGGTTAATAGGAAATATACTCAACTGTTTGAAAGTTATCTTAAAAATAGACGTCAGAGTGTAGTTATCCCGGGTACCAAATATGTTTGGAATATAATAAATGCCGTTGTGCCTCAGGGCTCTATCCTTGGACCACAATTGTTTCTTATCTATATTAATGATATTGTAGACACCAAGCACTCGAACATACGTTTGTTTGCTGACGATACCAGCCTGTACATTGCTATAGACGATCCTAATGAAGCAGGGGAAATATTACAAACCGATACAGATACAATTACTAAGTGGGCAACAAATGGCTTGTTACGTTTAACCCCGCAAACACTGAATCATTGCTCATATCCCGCAAGATAATTACGCGACAACATACCCAATTGCGTATGTTTAATCAACCCATAAATGAAGTTGCTTGTCAGAAACACCTTGGTATAGTCTTAACAAACTCTTGTACTTGGAGACACCAGATCTCATCTATCGAAGACAAAGCTTGAAGTCTACACTCTCAAGAAAAACACTCCAAACCATTTCATTGCATTTATACCTCCTGTTCGAGAATACGGCAACGTTATTTGGGATAATTGTTCAATAAGTTAAAAACATGAACTTGATACAATACAACATGAAGCAGCAATAATCGTAACAGGTGCCACGAAATTGGTATCATTGACTGAGCTGTACCCGTAAGTAGGGTGGGAAAGCTTAGGAGAACGCAGATGAAAACAGAAAATAATTTTATATTACAAAATGGTAAATGGCTTAACATCTGAGTATCTGTCATCACTTGTCCCTCAGGCTGTTGGAAGCACCACTCGATGTAATTAAACAATATCAACTTACATCCACCTCACACACAAAATACACTGTACTCTAATTCTTACTTACCTTTAGTCGTTAGATAAAGGAATAATTTACCGCTACACGTCCGAGAGGCATCGTCACTTGCGAAATTCTAAACTTTTCTTTATTGTCCTTCAAAGATAGGTGCCAAAACACTACTACCATGGTATAAGAAAAACACAAATTCTACACACCAGATAGCCCACGAATTGTTGCTCTCTTAAATATGATCTCACGCAAACAATATTTCAGATTCTCCAATATGCCGTTGTGGTAGTATAGAAATGTACACCATTGCCTCCTTAACTGTCCATACTAACATGATTTAAGAGCAGATTTATTTCTAACCATTACACAAATACCCCATGAAAATCTTCAATTATTGATACATGGTACCTTAGAAATCTTAATGATTGGCAATAATGACATATACCACGAAGATAACGTTAAAGTCTTTCACACTGTGCAAATATATATCCTCCGAAGTAAAATATGTTTGTGAATCAAGTACGTATGTATTGTTATGCTTGATGAGTTTTTCATAAATCATTTTATATATGGCTATTTCACAATCCCATGATCAGACGACGTGGACACTCCCGTATAAAATGTATATATTTACAATATTGTTATGATTGTTATTTACTTTTCAGCTTTTAAGTTTTTATTTCCATACATATTCATATACAAACAATACATGAGTTACAAGCAGTGTAACAACATGCATTTATAGGTTACTCTCCTTGTATACAATCAACTATGAGTACATGTATTGTAAATCATTAATGAATATAACGTATTGTTCATACATGGTTAGGTTGGATTTATTTAAGAAAGTTATGTAGATGAGAGAATAGAGTTGAAAATGAGATATGGTGAAATAGGTTTAGTGAATATTAATTGAGCAACGCAACACGATACAATACTATTACGGTATATGCTGTTATACCTAACTGTATGATCAGAATGTTCGTGTATCTCTAAATGTATGATCAGAATGTTCGTGTATCTCTAAATGAATGTTAGTCTAATTGGATAACATTCCATGTTCGCTCATGAACTATGAGCTTATTTATATTCATTGCAATTTCTTTTTCAATATTTTGTGTTGGAGTTGACAATGTTACACTTATGTAAATAGTCGTTTGTAGCGAAAATTCTCATCAAAGATTTGTACAGAAAAATCCTAAGTTTAGAACTTGTAGTGTTTGTAAAATGATTTGTGTAGACTATCTTCCAATTTATGTTTTTATCCGCGAATTCGTCATCCATTTTGTCTTGGTTTTATGCACAATCGGTTTCTGTTGATTAAGAAACATGTAATATAGCTTCTTATTACATTTGGTCGTGGTTTTTATTTGTTCCAATAATAGTATATTTGTATTAATCGTGTTTATTCTTTCATTTTTAATTCGTGTTATCCAGTCTTGAGGAATGCACGAAATCAGTTTGAAGTATTTTTTTCATTTTTTTATTATATTTTTTTTTATTTTCAAACACAAACATGTACAAACAAGACATATTACTAGTAACATGCATGTGCATAATTACATTCCATTCCATATTTCTACATTACTAAGTACATTGTATATATATCTTACACATGTTATTACCTGTTTGTATGTGTATATGTTTGAAAAACATTTATACAGAAGAAAAAAAATTGTTATCAATTAAAAATAGAGAGAGACAAAATAAATAGAGTAAGTAAAAAAAAAAAGAAAAAAAGATTACACCCATAAACAAAAAGAAGAGTTTAATTATATAAGTACGGTAAGTACGAGCAGCATGATCATATGTTTGCAGAAGAATGCTAGAAGAAAAAAGGTTAGTCTAGCGGTAAACCGTTCCATTTTCTATTGTGCATTTCTGCTTTGTTTTTATTTATTTCTATTTGATGTTCAAGCTCTTTATTTTTGTTTAAATAGTTATTAAAGGCTGGGAAGGTCGGTTCAGTATTTTTAATTTACATCCATAAATAAAGTACTTTCCTGGTATAATACAAAAATTCGAGAATATATTGTCTGTTTCATACTGCTCTAAACTTATTGATTGCCAATCCAATGTAAAATTTATACCGTTATCATGTAAAAACGTGCTTAGCAGAGACCAACATTGCTGACTTTATTGGCATTCCCAAAATAAGTGCTTGTTTGTTTCTGGTGCCATACTGCATAAATCGCATAAATTAGAATTTACAATTCCGCATTTATATACGTAATCGTTCGTGACAATAATTTAAATCAAGCATTTGTATTGGAAATTCCTAAGTTTTGAAAATATAGTGCTTCTAAAATACTGTGTATTTAAAGTTTGAAGTATTCTAGGTAATCGTTATTACTAACATTAAATAGTTATTTTATTTCTATAAAATTAAAGAATGATGTAGTTCTATAATTGTATAGTTGTGCTATATACTTAATCCCTTATTAGCCCATTCCTTGTAGTAAAACATTCTTCCATTACCTTTACTTTCGAATTGTTCCATAAAATTTGCTTTGATATTGTTTCTGGATTATGGCAGAAATTTAGATTGCACTAAAATTTAAGAACATCTGTCAAAAACTTATTTTTTATCAACTGTTTTACGTCTGTTTGGTTTACATTTTCTTCAAACATATGTACACCACCAAAAGGCTCCAAATAGTTTAAATATAGTACTTTCAATTTTCCGTGATTGTCAGTTTTTGCAAGTCTTTTGACCCATGTAGCCTTTAGTGCATCAATAAACGATTCTAATTCTATCATTTTTAGCCCGACTTCTTCGAACGTTTTAACAATAATGTTTCTATTAATTCTATCAGGCTTTGAATCCCAGAGAAAATCAAACATAATGAGTATAAGTTGCTTTATAGTCTTCTGCTCTGGATTGTCTAGAACTGTTAAAGGGAATGCAAAACTTTTAATGACAGTTATTTTACCTAGTATGGTGAGCTTTCTTTTTTTCCATTTGCCTAATCTGTGCTGAAATTCGTTTATTTAAAGATCTATGTTTAAACTATGCACTTTATATTTATCATTACACAAACATATCCCTAAAGTTTTGGCCACATCTGCCGTCCATGAAAATGGTTTATCATCACAGTACGTAGTTGTAGAGTTCTTAGTAGAACCTGTTCTAAACAGTATTGACTTAGAATAGTTTAAACGTAAACCTGAAATGTTTCCAAAATTATCTATTGTAACAATTAATATTTCGAGAGATTGTCTGGACACATCCATGCAAAATGTAGCATCATCGCGAACATAGCATTTTTTTATTTCTTCACTATTTATAGTTTTTCCTTTTATTAATTGATTTTTTCGGACACTGTGCGAGAGTATTTCCATTACGATTATAAATACATACGGAGATAATGGACATCCTTGTCTTACTCCTCTTGCCAAGCAAAAACAATCTGAAAGATAGCCATTATTTGCTATACAACTCGATATATTATGATAAAACATTTCAATCCATTTGATTAAGCTGGGTCCGAAGTTTAGAAAGTTTAATACCATAATTATATACTCATGGCTTATGCTATCAAATGCTTTTTCAAAATCGGCAAAATGGGCGAAAAATAGGATTCCTGGTATAGTTTTATCATTTGCTTGTTCAATTACTTCGGATAAGAGCCTTACATTTTCTCAAATATATCTACCTTTAATAAATCTATTAAATTATTTAATACCTTTTTTATTCTATATGCGATGGCCATTGTTGCTATTTTGTAGTCGATATTTAACAAACGTATTGCTCTCCATTTGGCGAGGTGTGTTGTATCTTTACCTGTTTTTGGAATTAAATTTATAACACTTTGTTTTTGTTGTGTTGTTCGTTCGCCTTGTTCCATCGAAAACTTTAGTGATTTTACCAAATGGCTTTTTATGAGATTCCAAAACCTTTTTAAAAATTATACAGTTATTCCATCCGACCCAGGGCTCTTATTATTTTTCATTTCTTTTAAGGCATTATAACATTCGGCTTCTGTCAATATACCTTCATATTTACGTTTCTCTTCATCATTTAACTTATTATTATAATCATTTGGGAAAAAATTTATATCGGAATATGTACGTTCTTTTTTCTTATATTGTTTTTCATAATAATGTTTTTCTTCTAGTATAATTTGTTCCTTGTCTGTAATCAATTTGCTCCTGTAATTTATTTTTCGTCTGTTTTATCTTTTCTAATGCGTTTTGTAGTATATTTGATAGTTTCATTTCTGATGGTTCCTTTAATTAACTCCCATAAAGTGTTAGGGTTTGCTTCATGGTTAATGTTGGCAATTTCCGCTATATTGTTTTTAATAATTGTTTTATAATTATTTTCGAAAATAATTCAATTATTCGATTTAAAATATCCTGGGCCTGTAGGCTGATCATTGATATTTATCATGATTTGTACCAATTAATGATCTGTTTTTAACCTTGTTATTTACTTTTCATGTTTATTATTTTCAAATGTCCGAAAAATACCTTAAATTCTGATGCGAAACTGTACCGGCGGAACAGCAGAATTATGACATACTCTAAGAAATACACCTTCTGTATGTTCCACGTTTTGCTGCCGACAAACATTTGGCTGTTTAACACATTAAATCCAAAAACTTATTTAATAATAAGTACTTTTTCATCAATACCAAAAAAGTCACCCTCCCACAAAAAAGATAATTGATGAAATTCCATAAAATATTGATTTTATTGCAAAAAAAAAGAGAAGATTTTCCTCTGGGATTTGAACAAGGGGGCTAACAATATATTTTTTATTGATTTTATTGCGAATCTTTTTTCCTATTTATTTCAGTATCGTAAATAGGATGATGCACACGTTTCGATCGCCGTTTTATTGTATGCCCACGAAACGTCCGTCCGTTCCGAACCCTTAACGGGTTTCCTTACACTAATCTTTTTGATAGTTCACACATCATTGCTCTAATGGTCCTCTACTACCCTGTGACAAATCCACGATCGTCCCACACCCGCTAATCCCAGGGTCAAAGGTCACATACGTTTGAAACCTTAACGCTCGGATAATTGTTTTATATTTTTTGCTTCTTTGCACACATCTGCTTGATAATTCACACACGCATTGTTCTAGGAGAGATAATGGCGCACTTAATAAATTGTGAAGGACCATATGGTCGTTGCCAGTATGGGTCCATACTTTGTCCAAACTGCCCAGGAGTATGAATACAATGGGCCACAGCATTGTCTAAAGAGAAATACACTGAAATACACACGTGTCTACGCCTAAGGTCAATGTCACAGGGAAGTCAAATTTCTCATTTTGTTTCCGCTCTATATCTTCTAAACTGATGAATCAATTTTCAAATAATTTGCCGCAAATGTTTTCCATGATGAGACGGTGTGTCAAATGTTTGACACAATGTGTCACATTCAATACCCACATGCCTAGTCAATGTCACACATAGAGGTCAAAGGTAAAAGTAGGCATGACATTTTGATTCCGATCTATGAACTCATTCTGATATTAAATATGCTCTTGTATCAAATGGATGTTTACAGGGTATCGTGATCACTTCTGTGCTAGCCCTAGTTTAAAGATGTAATAATTCATAAATCTTTCTGTCTGCATGATGGGCACTCGTATGTTTTAAAACTAGTGGAATTGTTCGACACTTGTAGATCTACACTCATTTAATTAATGTGAACAGCTTTTGTGCCTAATTGATTGTACGCCCAACTTTAATGCGGTTTCATTAATAATAATGAAATGTGCAGTTGCAGATTTTGATTTATTTTCCTTGAATTCCTTAGCAATTTCAGATAATAAATAAAAAGCTCCCACTAGACCCAGAATGGAGGTTTAAATTAAATTAAGACTTCTGGTCAACTTTTCATTTTCAATGTGTTTCAAGCCCCACCCATGAAGTATTTATTTGGGAATTTAATTTATGGCCGTTTGAAAAATAACAATTCGTCCATACAAACTTTTATCAGCCAATCGTGTGTATCACATAACGTGATGAAACACATAACTTCAAATGACCTGGACATACTTTCACTTGAAACCGGCACATTTACTATATTATTGAGTTACAATGATTTTATATTTGTTTCAGCATTTTGGACACATCAATCCAAATGAAGTTAAAAGAGTGAACATCTAAGAGAGCTTAAAGAATAAAGAAATATACAGAAATTTGTTTTTGTAAATACATTTTTTTTCAGCCAGCCAAGGGCTCGCCCCTTCGCTCAGCCCCCTTTTCCCAAGCAATTATGTTTGTTCACGGTTTGTGAATAGCCGAGTATTTCGCTAATCGCAGAACATTACCAGCCGAATATCGATATAACAAACGGTGGTGTAGTGACAACGTTTAACTGCGACGGAAATCAACAGAATGTCGATATAACAAGCGGTGGTGTAGAAATTCTCTGAGGATGATTTTTTCCAGCATCTGCGGATGTCCCCTTTCAAAGCATATCCCATTCAGTATGGTTCGAAATTTCATTAGGTGCTAATTTGTTTGTACCAGGAAGATTTATATGAGTACATTGGATTAACAAGCGATAAGTATGGTGGGTGGCTGCGGGCATGTCTAGGCGATAATCACCATAAGTGGGTCGGGCCTCCTTTTAAACATACTCGTACTTTAGGTATACCTGAAGATAATGAAAGGTAATACAATTTGCCAGTGGCTCATTATAGGCTCCTCAGAGTTCTGCGGTAGGAGCTATTTGGGCGAGTATTGCAAAGTACGTCTCGCTAGGCTGAATAAAGGTCCAGGAACGCAGCCGTGTATTGGGTGTGGCAGAAGTTTTAAAATTAGCTATCTACTGCGCCAGGAATGTGGGTATCATCGCGCGCTCAAGCGAGATTGTATGCAGAGCGCTAGGGCCATCCAAAAAGAATTTGCCCAGTTGGCGGCTATAGAAATTTCCAATTAGAAACGTGTGCCCTGTTAGTTATACCCAGCCAGCATGGACGACTTGATCGAGCAGATGCTCGAGTATGAGCCAAGGTACATCCTTGACGAACCAATTCCAGAGGAGGTTGAAAGACGCCTCGACCGGGGGCTACAACTAAGACGGTCGTTCGACCTGGATACATAGGTCCCTCGCCGCGTAAGGCTCCCAGTCGACAAGCCATGGATAGAGATATTGAACGACGCTAAAGACGAGCTAGAATTTGATAGCGCCATCGCGGTCTTCTCTACGTGGAGGGTGGAATCAGATTTTCAGCTTGACATTGAGATTGCCGATGTGAGGGCCGGCCGACTAGCCCTGGATGCACGCATGACAGACGAGAGGGCCGTGCGGCTTCTATCAGCCATTCCAGAGGACGAGTTCGTCCTGAAAATCAAGTTCTTGTGAGTGTGACACACCGAAGGTGTAAACGACTGGGTCGTAGAAGACAAATTTGACCCCGTCCGAATATTTCGAAGGCGCCTTGAGAGGCCAGGGTCTGACCCCCACAAGGCGCCAGAAGATACAGGAATGGGAGAATAGTGTCCATGAAATCGGCGCTACGGTCGGCCACGTGGCTGAACTGGAGAGGATCCTCAAACGTGCGATATTCCTGATGGACATCGCTGGCGAAGATATCTACACTAGCGGTAAATACCAAAAAGGTGGGGGACGGGGTTCGAGGCAAAGTAGAACAACTGATCGTCCCCAACGGTCACGCCTGGAGCAAATACCTCCACTTCCCACAGTCCATGCAGGTCCGCGTCTACGACGGCGATGTCTGGCAAGCAATCAGAGAGGCCACACGGGAAGAACCACTAGCCCTATGGCTTCTTGGATGCGGAGACAACCGGCTCAACGTGGACCCGTTTGTGATTCAAGATGGCAGCACTTATAGGACACAGGAAGACCAAGACTGACTCCGGGGGGCCTGTGCCCAAATAGGTGATGAGTCTCTGGCAGAAAAGGTCTTCAGCATCAACCATGCTGCTGCGGTCATGGCCAGAGAGAAGAACGGCTGGAAGCTCACCCTGACTCCTTTCACAGATGACATCCATAATATCTGCATAGAACACGGCCACGACGGTCTTTGGACCACGATGGAGTACGATACAAGATGCAGCTTCAGCATCGACATGAAAACCTGTTACTCGGCGAGCTTTCAAGGTATGGGTGAGGCCAAGCCGTATTTCGAGAGGTTCGGACATACGACCCACCGCATGACAAGGGTCGGCATCAATGGCCCACTTCCTAAATACATTGGTACCAGCTTTGCCGATGTCCAGGAGTCAGAGTCTGCACCACAAATCCACCCAATCATCCCCACCTGGTTTGGGAGGCAGAGCAGGGCTGGTCCCTGACACCCCAGCTCGCATTCCTTGTGGAATCCGGACTCCTGAAGAGCCTGACAGTCCGTCAGGCCATCATAGCGTTCGAGCAGCAAACCGATGTATGGCTCCCAGATGACAGAGACCAGGGTTGAAGCATCATCGGCAAATTTCACGCAGGGCAGCAAGGCATGTGCCAAAAGGATCACCCAGAGGCTGCTCAATGACGCTGGTGAACTAGACTACTTGGTGAGAGACATCCGCCAGAGCGGCAAACTGGTTGGTGCACCTCAAAAATGCCCACTGGGCCACATCCTTAAATAATACGACGGCTCGCAGCCCCAGTACACCCATCTGAGAGCCAGCATGCTAGCGGACGCCCACATAAACCTCCTCGCTATGCTGGCGAGAATCGAACCCTAGGAGGCTGTCCGAGTGGCCAATGACAACATCTCCGTCCAGAAGAACGCGCTGTGCAAGCTCGACGAAGTCAAGGCTTATGTATCACGTCAGATGTGCGACTGCGGGCAAAACTCATGACCAAGCTGCCTCATAGGTAAGCCGTACCTTCCACCAGTAGCACTAGCCCAGTGGCACGAAAAAGGGGAGCAGCTGTACATACCGCAGGAACACGCCAACTATCTCGCCAACCCGGAATACCGAGCAACAGAAAAATACCTTGTCGGCGGAAAAACACCCAGCACCGCGCCATGCTACAACGACCCGCTGACGAGGCACTTATAAATTGAGCTACCTGAACGGCGGCGGCGGGAGCGGCAAGACAACGAGAGATTCTGGGCTCTTCCGGGCGAGAGTCCACACAGTGTGTACCTCGACTGACCGCCTTGCCAAAGAAATGAGAGCCCGACGCGTCAAAGCCCAGACCTAGCACAGCTTCTTTCGATGGTGTAGGTAAATAACAAATAAATATATGGGGAGGGTGACCTTTAACGTTAGCTGTTGATGAAGAAGTACTTACATTGAAATAAATGGAGCAAAGTAATCGGCAGCCAGCCAGCAAATACAAATGAAACCATAATGAAACTGCTATACTAATGAACTTACAATTCTGACCACATATGTGTCTATTCACGTCACGTCGATTTGAAAGTCACCAACGCAAGACCCATGTACCATTTTGAAGATTTTTCCATTACAGCCCAGATACATTTTTTGTGTGCATACACCTATTTTTTTCGGGCGTACGAGGTACGAGGTGCGACCATGGTTTTCTAGAAAAATATGATAAATAATACATATTTGTTGGCAGTATGTCATACATTAAGCAATGGAACACATATTTTTTATTACAACCGAGTGTAACGGAAACCCGTTTGTTTACACACCGGCGTCCATTTTACATTCAATAACTTTTTACTGACTGATGCCTCAGTGAAGACGGTAGTAGCCGTTTATCAGGGACACATACCGCTACCCCCTCGCCTATATATATTTTGCTCAAAATGTAAAGGTACATGCCCACTCAGTAGACACAAAATGTTCTTTATAGGAAGTAAATGAGTGTATAATTGTGTCACTATTCCATCAGTTCTAACTATTACGAGTGCCCGCTATACCAATATAATCATTTAGTAATATTGTATTTTCATATGGAAATGAGGCACGATATTTTTTAATTATTTATAATAATTAAATGCTTCACCTGCAAATATAATATTTTGGACAGATTATATGATCATTGTACATCAACAAATAAATACAGGAAATAAATAGTAATGTCCGTTAACATTTTAAGGAAACACTGTTATCGCCCCTGATATCAGTGTGGAAATTTACGTCTGATATAAACTATATAATAATGCCAATCAATATGAGGGGTAACCGTGAATTAATGTTTATTTTGCAAGAATATGTCTCGCGTGATGGCTCTGATATAAAAAACAGTGTGTGCCTACTGGGTAGTGGGCATGTACCTTTAATGTAAGTGTGATAATACTTACAAAATGTACCAACCTCTAGGTGCTGCTGCCACTGGGCATCGTTATTTTGAGACCCGTGCACATTTTTGACTCGCATAAGGTATCCATGTACCAACCATACGCCCACCCACCTGAGATTGCATTGCTGAAAGAAGTGTTCCGTGCCTTCGATGTGTCCGCATACTCAATCTGAGTAATCTGTCAATCTTTTGAGTACATGTGTGATTCCTCAGACGAGTGTATACTATGTCCGCCTGACGAAGTAGTACTTTGGAATAGAGACCTTAAGGAAAAATAGTTCTCGGTTTTTATGTTCTGTGACTTCTTCTATATATTCTTCTTATATGTATATATTATGGTTGACGTCATTTGGGTTTAATATATAGAGAATACCAGGCTAGTGTCTTTTGCTATCAAGTTTATCAGGCAAGGCTAGGAAACGCGTAGGAATTCCGAGGCTTTCCGAGGAATTCCTACCGTTTCCGAGCCGAGCCTGATAAACTTGATATCAAAATACACTAGTCTAGTATTCTATTTATCAGGTAACGTTTTATGCTCGAAAATGACCACAGATCACGTCGTTATCTATGGACAGAACGAGGACTTGTTTACGTTGCGTCATTAAACTGACGTCGTTCGATAACGTCACGTGACGTCAACCGACCAATGGAACGTCAGTTTTCACTTTGTTGTAACCCGAATGTTGATATCAGGTCAATACCTGATACAACAATATGTTATCAGTCATACATCAGTCAGTACGTATTCGGTCAATACAGGGCAGGTTACCTGATAAAACTCGCTAATAAGCGTACTCCGCCAACAAATAATACAGTAGGGAATAAAAGTTCCATAAAATTGACAACATGTTTGAATACAATTGATTTGTACTCTTGTGATTAATTCATTTAACGAGTGTCTAAACCACGAAAATCAAAGTCAATGTTATCCGAATGAATAAATTTGATTCGTATATGTTATAGGATTGAATGGCCTTTTTGTGGAATTTATCGGGGTATAAACTTGGAAAAGTCCCGGGAATACTGACCGAAGGCCGGAAGGCCTCGTCTGGTATTCCCGCGACTTTTCCAAGTTTATATCTCCGATAAATTCCACCAAAAGGCCATTCATTCCTTATAATTCCAACATTTGAAATAAATTCATCAAGAAAATGTGTTTATTTTGACAGACGGCAGCCATTTGTTTACATTGGCAGCACTGCCAGCGCACCTGTAGAAAGTAGTTCGGCGTGGCAGTTTACTGGGATATCAATTTTGGACAGAGACATGCTACGGGCCAATCAAATGTTAGGGAATTGTGTAAATATTTTTGTGCTGGAATTATGATGGAATATATGTAATCCAAATATGTTAATGTATCCTATACGGCACATGGAGTGGCCAACTCGGCAACCTTTGTGTATTCCAGCCATAAGCCAGTCTCTCATCTTCTGGCATTTGACAAAGAACTGGCATTGCTAAATATAACATATGATATAGTGTAGCTAATCATACATATACACAAGGACAACATACTCCTGTTGCTGGAGCACATACATATGACCGATTTGACCACTCCGTGTTTTTGTTTCTCCTTAAACATATGAAAATTACTTGCAAAAAGTGCAGCACCTGTGAGACGGTTCGTCACGAGCCGGATCATATGAATCTACACTATTTACAAACACCACTATTGAGGTATGTCGTTTTGAAAGGGTTACATAAGGAAATTCCAACATTGCTGCATACATGTTGCACATAATGCCATAACAT
This sequence comes from Conchocele bisecta, assembly GCA_029237695.1. Classification (NCBI taxonomy): domain Eukaryota; kingdom Metazoa; phylum Mollusca; class Bivalvia; order Lucinida; family Thyasiridae; genus Conchocele; species Conchocele bisecta. The sequence goes on along the minus strand of CM055275.1, from coordinate 54,944,606 downwards.
AAACAACGCACACATTAAAAGTACATGCCCACTCAGTAGGCACAAAAGGTTCATTATATCAGAGACATCATCTGAGATATTTTTTCTTTCGCAAAATAAACATTCATACACCATTATCTAATATATAGTTATACGTTTTGATTGGCATTATTATACATTTAATATCAGACGTAAATTCCAACACTGATATCAGGGGCGATAACCGTGTGTCCTTAAAATGTTAAAGGACATTGCTATTAAGTGTTTGTATTTATTTGTTGATGTGCAATGATCATACTTTATAATCTGTCGAAAACATTATTTTTTTCAGGTGACGCATTTAATTAGTACAAATAATTCAAAATGATCATGCCTCATTTGCATATGAAAATAACCTGATACAATCGCGGGTCATTACATGTATCAGTAACATAACTATTACTAAATGACTATAGCTGTATAGCGGGCACTCGTACTTTTTAGAACTGGTCGAATAGTGACAAAATTATACACTTATTTAATTCATATACAGACAATTGTGTGCCTACTGACTGGGCTTGTACCTGCATTGCATAGAAATGTATAACAATATGTTTGTTTAAAACAAACAATGATTTGCGTACGTTGCCCACTGACCTTAGCATTATCTTCCGTTGTCATTTACGGACAATATTGACATAAAAATCGCTATGCGATAAGGAACGAGTTAATACAAGACAAGCAATGTGATATTGTACCTAAGATGGAAAATATTAACAAAATTTACGATATTTTCCGCAAATGACGTAGAAATTTGACGAAATGTTCAAAGCAAATCCGAAATGGAATTCCAGATTTGCTCTGATCATTTACTCAACTTTCTACGTCATTTACAGAACATATCACAGTTTCTGTAAATATTTTCACGGCAAAGTCACATGACTTGTCTCATATGAATAATAAGGTGCCAAGCTGCACATCGTGTCATATTTATCCCGTCAACACAGTGCGTACGTGCCGTGAAACACGGAGCCGTGAAACATTTTTGATATTTAGCCATAGCCTCGCCCATCCCGTTTCCTGAGCCTTGCCAGATATTTTTCCCCATTCACGGCACTAACCTACTATTCTATATCTATTTTCCTTATTTCTGAACCAAAGTATATGTTGTGACCACTCATTTGAACCGTCTCGGCGAGACGGTTCCAATGGTGGTCACTACATATACTTCAGATGAGAAATAAAGAAATTATTGAGCCTTGCCAGATATTCTCTATATAACGTTCTTGTGACCACCATCTGAGTTGCACCTTGTCTTGAACCTCTTTAAGACCAACAACATAGTAGTTTTGCAATCATAGTTTATTGACTCACAATCGATCGTATAGTGGAATTAGCCTACATATGAGAGTCCCGGGTTGGCACCCGTGCCCAGACTATCAAACGGCGCCCCATGGCGACTCAGCGTGGGTTCGACCTTCTAACCAGCCAATTTGAGTGTACATAACGAAACGAGCAATATGTAAACTGATTAGACAGCCTCAACAGACGGCCTTATATATTGCATGGCTGACATTTACACAGCTTGCCTGGTTTCAGCCAGCCACAACTAGTATTATTTACCAAACACGTCTGTCATACCATGCATACCGGCGTGAACCGTCAAGAAACAGGTCATATCGTTACACATGCACTGATTCATCTTGTCAATTTCACTACTACAAATGGAATACTCGCTATGGAATATTAAGCGTCTGTCATGTACGATATGCTTAAAGGGTCTCTTTGCCATGATTACCCATAATTCTCGCGGGACCACAAACACTTTACTTCCACAAATCCAGTTACATGTAAAGTTCGTGCCCAGAAACAGGCTGCTATCTAAAACGGGGGAACGTTACATGCAAGTCAGAATCTTGGAGCAAACACGTTCACTCCTATGTATAGTGGAACCCTTATAAACTGGATATTTGTGGCCAGTCTAGCACCTGGTCTGTTACTGTGACTGGGGAAATGGGTCTATGCCATGTGTGGCCAGTGTAGCACCTTGTCTGTAACTGCGACATGTACATGTGTGGCCAGTCTAGCACCTAGGGGCCGTTCCACTAAACTTCGTACGACTAAAATGTTCGTAAGTGCAAACTTATCATAGTCTGTAAATTTCACATTAACAATGTTTTCTTGTAAATAATTTTTGGATTTACATTTATTGAGCAAAGGCTGCAAATGCAGCCTATGCTCAATAAATGTAAATCCATAAATTTAAATTTACAGACGATCTTATATTTGAACTTTAGTGAAACGGGCCCCTGGTCTGTTACTGTTTCCGGGGAACAGGGGATCTATGACATTTGTGGCCAGTCTAGCACCTGGTCTATTACTGTTACCGGGGAAATGGGGTCTATGACATTTGTGGCCAGTGTAGCACCTGGTCTGTTACTGTGACTGGGGAAATGGGCTCTATGACATTTGTGGCCAGTGTAGCATCTGGTCTGGTTTTTTTTGTGTTTACTGTTACCGTTGAAATGGGGCTCTTATGACATTTGTGGCCAGTTGTAGCATCTGGTCTGTTACTGTGGACTGTGGAAAATGGTCTCTATGACATTTGTGGCCAGTGTAGCACCTGGTGGCTTTGTTACTGTGACTGGGGGAAATGGGCTCTATGACATTTGTGGCCAGTTGTAGCATCTGGGTCTGTTAATGTGACCTGGGGAAATGGGCTCTATGACATTTGTGGCCCAGTCTTAGCACCTTCCTGGTCTGTTACTGTTGACTGTGTAAATGGGTTCTTTATAATGACATTTGTGGCCAGTCTAGCACCTGGTCTGTTACTGTGACTGTGAAAATGGGCTCTATGACATTTGTGGCCAGTCTGGCACCTGGTCTGTTACTGTGACTGGAAAAATGGGCTCTATGACATTTGTGACCAGTCTAGCACCTGGTCTGTTACTGTGAATGGAGAAATGGGGTCTATGCCATTTGTGGCCAGTCTAGCACCTGGTCTGTTACTGCGACTGGAGAAATGGGCTCTATGACATTTGTGGCCAGTCTAGCACTTGGTCTATTACTGTTACCGGGGAAATAGGCTGTATGACATTTGTGGCCAGTGTAGCACCTGGTCTATTACTCTTACCGGGGAAATGGGCTCTACGACATTTGTGGCCAGTGTAGCACCTGGTCTGTTACTGTGACTGTGTAAATGGGGTCTATTACATTTGTGGCCAGTGTAGCATCTGGTCTGTTACTGTGACTGTGGAAATGGGCTCTATGATATTTGTGGCCAGTGTAGCACCTGGTCTGTTACTGTGACTGGGGAAATGGGCTCTATGACATTTGTGGCCAGTGTAGCATCTGGTCTGTTACTGTGACTGTGGAAATGGGCTCTATGACATTTGTGGCCAGTGTAGCACCTGGTCTGTTACTGTAACTGTCGAAATGGGCTCTATGACATTTGTGGCCAGTGTAGCACCTGGTCTGTTACTGTGACTGTGGAAATGGGCTCTATGACATTTGTGGCCAGTGTAGCACCAGGTCTGTTACTGTGACTGTGGAAATGGGCTCTATGACATTTGTGGCCAGTCTAGCACATGGTCTGTTGCTGTGACTGGAGAAATGGGGTCTATGACATTTGTGGACAGTGTAGCACCTGGTCTGTTACTGTGACTGTGGAAATGGGCTCTATGACATTTGTGGCCAGTGTAGCACCTGCTCTGTTACTGTGACTGGAGAAATGGGGTCTATGACATTAGTGGATAGTGTAGCACCTGGTCTGTTTCTGTGACTGTGGAAATGGGCTCTATGACATTTGTGGCCAGTCTAGCACCTGGTCTGTTACTGTGACTGGAGAAATGGGCTCTATGACATTTGTGGCCAGTGTAGCACCTGGTCTGTTACTGTGACTGTGTAAATGGGGTCTATTACATTTGTGGCCAGTGTAGCATCTGGTCTGTTACTGTGACTGTGGAAATGGGCTCTATGACATTTGTGGCCAGTGTAGCACCTGGTCTGTTGCTCTGAAATGGGGAAAGGGGACTGGGAAATGGCTCTATGAGCATTTGTGGCCAGTGTAGCATCTGGGTCTGTTACTATGACATTTGTGGCCCAGGGATGGGCTCTATGGAAACTTTGTGGCCAGTGTAGCACCTGGCTGCTTACTGTAAACTGTGAAATGGGGCTCTTATGACATTTGTGGCCAGTGTAGCACTGGTCTGTTACTAACGTGACTGTGGAATATGGGCTCTATGACATTTGTGGCCAGTGTTACACCAGTCTGTTCACTGTGACTGTGGAAATGGGCTCTATGACATTTGTGGGCCAGTCTAGCACATGTTCTGTTGCTGTGACTGGAGAAATGGGGTCTATGACAAAATTTGTGGGACAGTGTAGCACCTGGTCTGTTACTGTGACTGTGAAATGGTCTCTTATACATGTGGGCATGAATTTGTCCAGTGTAGCACCTGGTCTGTTACTGTGCTGAAGATCTGGGGTCTAACATTTGTGGATAGTGTAGCACCTGGTCTGGTACTGTGACTGTGTGGAAATGGGCTCTATGACATTTGAGGCCATCTAGCACTGGTCTGTTACTGGGTAAACTGGGAGGGAATGGGCTCATGACATTTTGTGGCCCAGTGTAGCACCTGGACTGTTGGTACTTGGTTGACTGTGAAAATGGGGTCTATGACAATTTGTGGACCATTCAGCAAACCTGGGTCTGTTTACTGTGACTGGAGAAATGGGCTCTATGATATTTGGTTTGGCCAGTGGTACCACCCTGGTCTGTTACTGTACGGGAGAAATGGGCCTCCTAGAATGTGTTGCCAGGTTGTTAACACCTGACCTGTTTACTGTGACTGTGGAAATGGGCTCTATGGACATTTGTTGGCCAGTAGTAGCACCTGTCCTGGTTACTGTTACGTTCGGAAATGGGCTCTATTTGACATTTGTGGCCTAGTGTAGGGGGGGCAAACCTGGTCTGGGTTACTGTGACTGGAGAAATGGCCTAATTTGACTTTTGGGCCAGTGTGCACCTGGTCTGTTACTGTGACCTGTGGAAATGGGCTCTATGTTCATTTGTGCCAGTGTAGCACCTGGTCTGGTTACTGTTACCGGGGAAATGGGCTCCTATGACATTTGTGGCCAGTTTGTAGGCACCTGTCTGGTTACTGTGACTGTGGAATGGGCTCTATGACCTTTGATGGCCAGTGTTAGCACCTGCTCTGTTACGTTGACTGAGAAATGGTGGTCTATAACATTTGTGGATAAATGGTACACCTGGTCTGTTACTTTGACTGTTTGGAATGGCTCTATGACATTTGTGGCCAGTCATTAGCAACCCCTGGTCCTGGTTTTTTACTGTGACTGGTTGAAATGGGCTGATGGACATTTGTGGCCAAAGTGAGGGCTCCTTGGACTGTTACTGTGACTGTGGAAAAATTTGGGGGTCTATGGACCATTTGGACATCTAGCACCTGGTTCTGTTAACTGGTGACTGGAGAAAATGGGCTCTATGATATTCTGCCAGTGTAGCACCTGGTCTGTTACTGTTTGACTGAGGAACCTTTGGGGGGGGATGGGCTCTTATGACATTTTTTGCCAGTGTAACACCTGTCTGTTACTGTTGACTGTGGAAATGGCTCAATACATTTGTGGCCAGTGGTAAAGCCCGGGTGTCTGGGGTTACTGTTGACTGTGGAAATTTGGGCTCTATGACATTTGTGGCCAGTGTAGCACCCTGGTCCTGTTACTGTGACTGGAGAAAATGGGGCTCTATGACATTTGTGGCCAGTGTAGCACCTTTTGTCTGGTTACCTGTGACTGTGGAAAGGGCTCTATACTTTTGGCCATGTAGCCCTGGTCTTGGTTACGGTTTACCGGGGAAATGGCTCTAATGGACATTGTGGCCAGTGGTAAGCAAACCTGGCTGGATACTTTACTGTGGAAATGGGGTCTATTGACATGTGTGGCCAGTGGTAGCACCTGGTCTGTTACTGACGTGGAAATGGGTCTATGACATTTGTGCCATCAGCACCTGGTCTGTTACTGTGACTGGGGAAATGGGGTCTATGACATTTGTGGCCAGTGTAGCACCTGGTCTGTTACTGTGACTGTGGAAATGGGCGCTATGACATTTGTGGCCAGTGTAGCACCTGGTCTGTTAATGTGGAAACTGGGAAATGGGTCTATGACTTTGTGGCCACAGTGACACCTGGTCTGTTACTGTGACTGTGGAAATGGGCGCTATGACATTTGTGGACAGTCTAACACCTTGTCTGTGATTGGAGAAATGAGTCTTATGACATTTGTGGACAGTCTAACACCCTGTCTGTGATTGGAAAAATGAGGCTTATGGCATTTGTTGATAGTCTAAGACATTGTCTGTGATTGGAGAAATGGCGCTTATGACATTTACAGTCTGTCGAACTCTTTGTCGATAACTGTGATTAGGCAAATGACGCATTGGTGGCAAGCGTAGCAGCTGCTATTATGTTACTATGATTCGGGAAACTGGTCTAAATATCATTTGTGACCACCCTAACTCCTATTCTGTTACTGTGACTGGCGACATGACGCCTATGACCTGTTTGCTCACTCCAGATCCTGGTCTGGGAATAGGACATGGGCAATTGGGCTGACAACTTTGTATTCGGTCAAAGTTATGTGACATGTCTCATAATAACCCAACTGATACATAACATATCAAATATAGTATTTAAAATATTTGTGGTCAGTTTAGAGATATTGGCGGCCATCTTGGACGCCATTTGGATTGAATTACTTGTAGAAATTTTGATTAAATGTGATTTATTAGTTATATTATGTCTGTTTCGGTAAATTTTGTTCTGATTGGTTTAGCGGATTTTGAACTAGTTATACTATGTTTTTGTCAGTTTTGCGTACATTTTTGACGTCATCTTGGTTCCTGGATTAAGCTCCAGTGTTTGTTTATGGGGAGTTTTGATATGTTATTACTAATGATATCCTGAACATTTTCCGAAAATTTCAGCTTTGGCTTGTTGTTTTTTTCGATCTCAACCCTAATACTCTTCGCCTATACTATGGCAGAGAACTGTTGCATTTGCCGTTTTGCTGTCAATCTAGTTCTTGATCTGTGACCATGGTGACTGGATAATCTCGACGTTCAGTTTTTGTGACCAGTCTAGATCTTGATATGTGACTGGAGAAATTGGACGTTCGGTTTTTGTGGCAAGTCTAGATGTTGATATGTGACTGGAGACATTGGACGTTCGGCCTTTGTGGTTAGTCTAGATCCGGTTATGTGACTAGAGAAATGTAGTGTTTGCCTTTTTTGCCGTCAGTCTAGTTCTTGATCTGTGACGGGAGAAATTGCACGTTCGGCTATTGTGGCAAGTCTAGATATGGTTATGTGACTGAAGAAATGTAGTGTTTGCCTTTTTTTGCCGTCAGTCTACTTCTTGATCTGTGACGGGAGAAATTGGAAGTTCGGCTTTTGTGGAAAGACGAGTTCTTCACCTGTGACTGGAGAACTGTGGCGTATGGACTTTGCTGTCAGTCTAGCTTCTGATCTGTGACTGGAAAAATATGGCGTACGCCGTTTGTGGCCAGTCTAGCTGCTGATATGTGACTGGAGAAATGTGGCGTATACCTTTGTGGTCAGTATAGCTGCTCGTCTATGAATGGAGAAATGGATCTTATATCATTTGTGGCTGTGACTGGAGAAATGTGGACAGCATAGATCCAGATCAGCCGGTGAATCCGCACAGTCTAATTCGCTGTTCCATCAATGTTCGCCATTCCATCAATGAAACGCCCTTTATACGTCTAACACGCATTACAGACCATTATCAGGCTACATGAGAGTGGTATTTGATCAAGAGCTACACTGACCACAAATCACATAAGTCCCATTTCTCCAGTCACAGCCACATGTGTGGCTACTCTACCTCCGGTTATTAGTATGTGACTGGAAAAACACGATATCTTATATATTTAGTTTATTCAATAGAATATATAAATATCCATATAGTCTATTACAAATATATTTCATGTGAACACATTCAATTACGTCGATTACATTGTATATATGTATATACATGTATTTGTTATACAACTCTATAAATTGCCTCATTTATAGTCGTATTGCTGAATTCCGCCTTCAACGATTCCGAAAATAAACGAGGCAATTTCCGTAAATGATGTCGAAATTTTACGAGCAACTTGCTACATGATTAACCTTTTTCACCACAGGCATTCGGTGTGTTTCGGCTTTCATCGGTATAACTTTATATATATGAACAAGTTTTCAAACTTTGGTCGGACACGACCTCGTATCATAACAAAATAACATTTTTAAAATTGTAATGGTCTATGCATTCTATGTATTTCTGCAGGATATCGATAATTCTCAAATGATCATAACTATGAACGTGCCACTACAATATTGACGGTAGAGCCTTAAACACATTATTTAATTTGTTATGATACGAGGTTGTTTTCGACCTAGGAAAAGGAGCTGTAATTCGATATAATTTGCATAAATATGTTCTAACTATGTTATTTTAGCAAGATGACAATAATTCTCAAACTAGCATGTGCAATTAACGCCAAAATATCCACATTAGCGTTACTAAAATCGCGGAAGTGTCATGATACGATGAAAGCCGAGCTATACCGATGCAAGCCGAAACACGCCGAATGCCTGTGTTTCAACTCTGTATATCCTACATGTACATTGGATTTTTTAAAACTCATTTCGGACTATTTTATTAATAACAAAATGTGGATTGCTTAGCGGTGAATACTAGTGACAAATGCTGCAGATTCTCATGAGACAGCTCATTGATTGAGTATTGGTGTTTAACGGCCTATCAACAGGACATTTAAAGATACATGCCCACTCTGTAGGCACAAAATGTTCTTTATATCAGAGACATTATCTGAGACATGTTCTGGCAAAATAAACATTCATTCACAATTACCCAACAAATTGATTGGCATTATTGTACATTTAATGTCAGACGAAAATGTTCACACTGATATCAGGGGCGATAACCGTGTTTCTTTAAAAATTAACGGGAATTACTATTTATTCTCTGTATTTATTGTTTGACGTGCAATGATCATAATTTATAATCTGTCGAAAATAGTATTGTTTTCAGGTGATGTATTTAATTAGTATAAATAATCCAAAACAAATACATGTAGCATGCCTCATTTGCATATGAAAATAGCCTGATACCATTGCGCATCACTATCAGCAAAATAAATATTACTAAACTATTATATCTGCACAGCGGGTACTTGTAATTTGTAGAACTGGTGGAATAGTGACACGATTATACACTTAATATTTAATTCTTATAAAGAACAGTTCGTGCCTATTGAGTGCGCATATTTGTTTGTTAGTTTGTTTGTTGGGAGTTAACGGCCTATAAACAGCTAAAGTCATTTAAGGCCTTGTCTATTGGTTTAGTACTAAATCCTATATATTACCTGTAAGAGTACATGTACATGTTTAAGTACATGTACAAATGTGGGGAAATCCCAAAATCAGAACTTAATATTTACAATAAAAAAAAATATATATTCTGCCGTGAAATCAGAATAATACTGATCTGATGCCAGGTCCTCGCCACACCTGAATCACTTGACCCCCTCCCAAAAGCAGTAGGATCAATCATGTTCGCATACGATGCCACGTTTTGCATGCACGGCTCTAAAGAATCATTAGAAGCACTAATCAATACAATAGACTATTTCGGAAATATTTCGGGTCAACGCTTAAGTCAATCATTTTCAGGACAGGTTCCAATAAATATTCTACTACTACATACTGTGATGAAAAATAGTTTTCTTGGACAGCAGACAGGGATAAAACATTAGGTAAATATTTCTCTAACGATAAAAAGTCCATGTATATAAATTTAATTCCAAAAATAAAGGAATTTCAACAATATCTGGAAGTGTGGAAACATAGAAAGCTTACCACTTTAGAAATATAACAGTTATTAAGAGTTTTGCATTTCCTAAGCAGGTCTTCCCCTTACATGTAACTGTCCTAGATAAACCGAGAAAGGAAACCATGAAGGAAATAATTAATATCATGTTTGATTGTCTATGGAATTCTAAAACAGACACAGTAGTCGGACAATTATTGTTCGAAGTATTGAAAATGATGGACTAAAATGATTGATTTGGAGTCCTTTATTGATGCATTAAAGGCTACATGGGAAAAAACGTCTTACTAATTCAAAAACACATGGACAACGGAAAATATTATATTTAAATTTTTATGAAACGTTTTGGCGGTGTTCATGTCTTTTAAGGGAGTTTTAATGTGACTGATGCAAAACAAATTATGAAACAAATATTTTTGACAGAAATCCTTGAAACATGGGATAAGCTTAATTGTATAGACATTACAGAGAATATATCAAAACAAATAATATGGAATAATTCGAAGCTAAAAGGAAATGGCCGAATGTTTTCCTATAAAGAGTGGTATGAACGTGGAATTAAGTATAAAGAACAAATCTATTAATTCATAGATATAAAACAACTAGTATACAATATCAGTAATAACGATTAATATATATTACAAGATTATAGCAAGCATAAATACAGATTGGAGGAGACAGATAACAAACGAAGGACTAAATACAATAAACACAAACACACTACTAATAGAAATAATTAAATCTGCAAAAGAATGTAACACAATGCAGTATGCTATGCTTCTTAATCGTCAAACAAATGGAATGAAACATTCGTCGAACACACATTATTTTCAATGCACAATAAGTTCTAAACTAAGAAATTTTAAATACAAATTTCTAATGAAAATTGTAGCAACAAATGATTACTTGTACAAATGTAACATAGCAAATTCTAATTTGTGTGACTTCTGTCACATAGCCCAGGAAATAAATAAACATCTATTCTGGGAATGCAATAAACGTCAGCATTTCTGTAGTCAATTTCATCAAAATTTCAAAGTGTACTTATCTAGCAAAGTATACTTTGAGGGAGTAATCATTTATTTTTCCTGAAATGCATTATTTCATATAGAACTAACGACTGCATATAGTTGATGATTAAAAGTATGCAGACTTATTATACTGAATGTATGACATTATCACAGCCAAATGGTTGTGGTAATGTAATAAATTCAGCATAATAACACATAATAAATTAATCCTAAAATTGAAAAATTCTCCCTCAAAGTATAATTTTCTTGAAAAGCATACTTTGCAATGTTGGTGAAATAGGCTACTGGTCACATGTGGGTTCTTTTTTAAATGATCATAATGTTAGATGTAACCTAGATTGGCATTTAATAAGTTTTGGACAGTATGAACAGAAAATGTTATTATATACCTACCCATCAAATACATAGTTATACGATGTAAATACAAGTCATATGTTCTCATCGATGAAATAAACAACTTCCGGTGAAAATACGACTACTTCCGCTATCTATATTCATAACGCGCACCTGCAGAGCCGGATTGCAAATAGGCTGCAAATACACATTCATTACCGTATACAGTCTAAACAACTGCTAATTTCCATAGAGCGGTATATAATAAATATAATATTCATATTTATGCAACGAATATGACATATATGTTCATCTCGTGGTGTGAAATGTCCATATTTAACTCGTGCCTAACGGCAATCGGGAAATATGGACATTCCACACCACTCGATGAACATATATGTCATATTCGTTGCAAACATATGAATATCCTTTATATATTCTTAAACCTGTGCATTATACTTGGACAATATTTGATATATTCTTGTAAATTAAGGAATACAGAAGCATTTTTTTCTGATTTTTAAAGCTACATTATATAAAAAACAAGCGATATTGAGAGAGCAATAGCTATACATAAAAATAAAGTTGCTACACATGAACGAAAGGGGAACGGAATACAACTAGAATAACAATACAGTATGCACATATAATGCTCTCGTTTCATAGAGACCCGAAGTAGAAGACATACTAATGCTTATTACGACGTTGCTCGATCCAAATATGTCATCTCCTTCCACCTCTCTTTCATTTTCTATGTTCCCTCTAGCCTCAACTCTACTCCTAAAATCCTTGTAACCATTAACATTCTCAAATAATTATATTAATTTATCTATGCATGTCAATTCACATGGATACAGGTCAAGGTACATGACAGTGGTACTTTTATTGATGTTTATATAATATATATGTACATGTTGAATTTAAATTGTGTTTATACATAACCATATCTGAAAATAAAAACTACGAAATCAGGATCAGTAATAATCTTACTACTTTTATAATGGTCAAGTGCGCATGTACCTTTAACGGCGTGTCAACAGGTATTGTTACATGGTTTCCGTTGTTTGTACATATATAGCGCGTGCTGTTTGCATATGGCTTTAGGCAATGCTCATTCCGGGGCCGCGTGTAGACCAAGTGCCTTTATGACGTCACTACGCGGAAGTGTCTTCATGACGTCAATACTTCATGACGTTCATGACGTTCATGACGCGGCCCCGGAATATGATACCGAAAATTATCTACTTGAATGGGACGATTTATAAAAGTACTGAAAATACTGAATATAATGCTCAAATTACATCATTTTTTTGTTGGAAATGTAACAATAACGTTTGATCATGTCCAGCCGTGTGCAAACTAGGAACTGTTTGAACCCGCGGCCTTCGGCCTTGGGATTCAAACAGTTCCCTCGGGCCACAACAAACGTTTGCACACGGCTGGACATGATCAAACCTTATACTGTCATTTCAGGCCGGGTTAACGGGGTCGAATCCAACATTTCACCTGTTGTAGCGTGTGAATTCCAAGATCAGAAGTTAATATTTACAGACACAATATATTCAGCCCTGAAATTACTCGGTCATTTAGTTCCACTTTCTAAAAGTAATACAATTAGTACTAAGTTTACTGCTTTCATAATGATTATAACCGGATTCAACTGTTAAAGGTACATGCCCACTCAATAGGCACAACATGTTCTTTATAGGAATTAAATAAGTGTATAATTGTGTCACTAATCAACCAGTTCTAAAAATTACAATTGCCCGCTATACATATACATCATTTAGTAATAGTTATTTTACTGATAGTGACGCGGGGTGGTATCATGATATTTTCATATGCAAGTGAGGCATGATAATTTGTAATTATTTATGCTCATTAAATGCGTCACCTGAAAAAATAATATTTTCGACAGATTAAAATGTATGATCATTGCACATAAAATAATAAATGCATATAACAAATAATAATCTCCGTTAACATTTTAAGGAATCCCAGTTATCGCCCTTGATATCAATGTGGACATTTACGTCTGATATAAAATCTATGATAATGCCAATCAATACGTGGGGTAATTGTGAATGAATGTTTATTTTGCCAGAAATGTATCAGATGATGTCTCTGATATAAAGAACATTGTGTGCCTACTGTGTGGGCATGTACCTTTAAATCACACGTCCGGGTCCACATGGATTCAGCTCGCTTCGGTATTGTAATTATGTGACTGTGGTTAGAGTTGTGTGACCAGTGTAGCTCCCGATCAAGCAACACACTCCTGCAGCCGAGTTCACCAACATTGCAAAGTATACTTTGAGGGAGCAATCATTTATATTTCCTGAAATGCATTATTTCATATAAAACTAACAACTGCATATATTTGATAATTAAAATTATGCGGAATTATTACACTGAATATTTTACATTATCACAGCCAACATGGCTGTGATAATGTAATAAATTCGGTATAATAAAAATTAATAAATTTATCATAAAATTGAAAATTTCTCCCTGAAAGTATAGCTTTAAACGCGCCATGCGATTTTGTACATTCGGACATCTGCTTAATTTTATTAAATACGTTTACAAAGTTTACAATAGTTTTCGTGAATAAAGTCAAAAGCTGAAAAAACTTTCAGCATACATGCACATAATTCCACATGTATTTTGAAAATGCTGTCAGCTTTTGAGGCCATTTACGGTAAATATTGTAAATTTTGCAAAACATATTTCATGAAATTACGTCAATGTCCGAAGGTACAAAATCACATGGCGTGTCTCAATTATGACACCAACACACTGGCCATCAGTTCAAACACTTGTGGTCCGACTGGAGCTAGAAGCCTGGTTGTTCACATACCATGAATAGTAATACGGAAAAGGCCGAAAAACGCCGAATTCCTGTGAGTAAAACGACCATTGTACACGCACTGTGTGTATGTAAACAAATTTATCCCGTCAAGACAGTGCGTATGTGCCGTGAAAAACGGTACCGTGAAACATGTTTGATGTCCTGTCAATACGACCTAATCACTGCGTATGAATATGTGCGATTTTGAGGATGAGACTGGGGTTATATTTTGCATTTTAAAGCTATTTGTAGTGTTGACGGGATAAATATAATACATAATTATATATAATAGAATACAATATAACATATATGGCGCGGCACGGAAACGGGATGAGCTCGGTAGAGCATCGCCCGTCCGTTTCCTAAGCCTTGCCAGATATTTTCCCATTCACGGCACTAATCTACTATCTACACTTGCAAAGTACTCCACATGTCATAAGGTCTCAGTTCTACAGGGGACATATTTATTATTTTTTTCATTAATTCGTTCCCACGAAATACAAATTTGTTCCCTCAATTTAACAATTCGTTACCACGAATTAAAAATTCGTTCCCTCAATTTAACAATTCATTCCCACGAAATAACAATTCATTCCCACGGGAACGAATTGTTAATTCGAGGGAATTAATTGTTTATTTGAGGGAACGAATTTGTTATTTGGGAACGAATTGTTAATTCGAGGGAACGAATTGTTAAATTGAGAGAACGAATTGTTATTTCGTGGGAACGAATTAATAACAATTAATACAACAAAAAGTAATGTCCCCGGCGGGGCTCCGTACAGTTCTTATTAGCCGGGGTGCATTTAGCATTACTTGTTTGCGGTAATCTTGCCGATATATCGTTTAATCCTCATTTTTATTAGCGATCTCATCTCGTTATTTGGCAGTTTAATTGGATGAGCATGAACAGCTCAGGCTCACCCAATCAAGCTGCTTGATTTCGAGGACAATATTCAACTATTTTGATATAAAAAGATTGACAATATCAGCGCAGGCAGTGGTTTACACATACAAACAATCTGATATCGGTCGAAATACAGGGGCATCGTAGCTAGTTATCTCCCTTTGAATTTAATTATAGAAATCTGGTTCAAATTGTGCAGTTTGGGGCCTTATTGCTTGTAAAAAGAGCGAATGTAGAATGATATGATGTGTGTAAAATGCAGCAATTATAGTGATTTCGACTAGTGTTGATCCAGATCATACCACATATCTACGTAATCTGATCTGGGACTACATTATTTGCCAGATTCATATTTGCACATGTATTAATGTTATTGCAAACAGTGTAGACTCAGATCCGTTTTTCGCAAAACTGTTTGTGCTATTCAGTGATAAATAAACGCTGAAATACAGCATAGGACCGGGTCTCTATAAATAGATTTGCAAAGGGAAATAACTGACTACGATCCCTAGTTGAGAACCCAGGAGAATACCTGATACAACAATAAACTAGAGAAAGTCAGCAGAGGCTCACGTATACCCCCTGCCACCGCCTGAATCGACAAATAAAAACCTTAACGCAAATAATAATAAAAAAGAAGGTAATTTGACCTTTACGCTGGGCATGAAGGCAGCATGGGTGCGTTATGGAATGAAAATATTGATGATGATAATAAGGAAGTATACGAAGTTTGACGTCAATCTGACTTATAGTTGTAGAGATAAACGGTACCCAAAAACTTTAACGTGGACGTTCTAGAACCATGGAAATTGCCCCTTGTTATGAATAGAATAAGCCGGGGTCACACGGAATAAATCAAATGATTATTTTGTGTTAGGCTCCTCCCATTGGCCCCTTCCTCCCGTTTGGTTGCCCGGACCGACGAACGGACGGACGAAAGGACGGACGAAATTACGAAAACTATATACCTCTCGACATACTTAAATTTGTTACACTAGCGTCTACAATGGAAACTGCTTTGTGAATGTGTTGTTCATGTACATGTAGTATTATAAATTCACAACAGAAAATAATCCAATTTTTCGTATCTAATACCTTAACACTTCAATATGCGAACAATAACTTTCAAATTAAATGTGTATTTATTTGCACAGATGGATTTTCTTCATTATTAAATAGGGAACAAATGATCAAAAACAAATATAAACATTCAATATTATTTGAGTGTATTATTACTTATTCACTTAATTTATACTGTAATACAGTTGAAATTGTACTTAGTTGAGCTGCAAAAAACTTTTTGCAGCTCAACTATGTGAATTTTAAATTTTATTACATTATTTTCACTACTCAATTTGACAATCAATGAGTATTTTCACATTGCTGTGAGTATTTTGTACTCCCACTTTTCATGATCAATGCGTATTCTGCTAAATTAATATAGGTGCGTAAAGTTAAGCCAATACGCTCCTTATCTGGTGCTCTGTCACATATTGAATACACGAGGCATGATCTGAGACAGTCATGATAGGAATGAATGGCCTTTTTGTGGAATTTATCGGGGTATAAACTTGGAAAAGTCGCGGGAATACTGGACGAAGGCCGGAAGGCCTCGTCCGCGACTTTTCCAAGTTTATATCCCTGATAAATTCCACAAAAAGGCCATTCATTCCTTATAATTCCAGCATTTGAAATAAATTCATCAAGAACATGTGTTTATTTTCCGTTTTCTTAAGAATTATTTTAACTGCGCCTCACGGTTACGAAAGTAGTTCGGCGTGGGAGTTTTGGACAGAGACTTGCTACGGGCCAATCAAATGTTAGGGATTTGTGTAAATATTTTTGTGCTGGAATTATGATGGTGTAGGCTTATGATGACTCGACTTATATTCTACAGTGGAACCTCTCTAAACCGAACACAGAGAACAGTTGGATGTGCTTAATTTTGATATATTTCATTTTCATTTATCTCCGATGATAATGTATGTTCATGATTGCAAAGCATCCACGCGTGTCTTGCAGTAGTTATATACATGTTTCACAGTGGAGCCTCTCTAAACCGGACACACTGGGATGTCCCCATGGTGTCCGGTTTAGAGAGGTTCCATTGTACTATTATTTATAGCATTAGCGAAACCAGTATTTAGCACTTTAACAATCCAATAATTATGTGAACGAAAACATGCGTATACTTAGTCAGATTTATAATGCAGTCTCACATCCGAATATTGATTTTCCATTTCCTGTCGAACATGTAGTCATTACGTATTAAAGGCACATGCCCACGCAGTAGGCACAAACGCCAGTTATAATATAGGGAGATAGATAATTTGGTATATTCTGTAGATATGATATTTTCTGGCAAAATGAATATTAATTCGCCATTACCACGTATTGATTGGCATTATCATACATTTTATATCAGACGTCAATTTCCACACTGATATCAGGATCGATAACCGTGTTAACGGGCATTACCATTTATTCTCTGTATTATTTTGTGGTGTGTCGAAAATATTATGTTTTTCAGGTGACGCATTTAATTAGTATAAACAATTAAATAATATCATGCATTATTTGCATATGAAAATCGCGAGTCACTATCAGTAAAATAAATATAACTAAATGATTATATCTCTATAGCGGGCACTTGTAACTTTATGAACTGGTCGAATAGTGACACAAGTATACACTTATTTAATTTCTATAAACAGTCTGTGCCTACTGAGTGGGCATCAGAGCTCCAGATAAGCTGCGTATTTGCTTAAATACCCAATTCAAATTGCCAATAACCGAATTGAAATCAGAACTAGCGAGTATCAAAAAGCAATTACAATTTTGTGGTACATTTATCATGCTGCAGAAAACAATAAACAGACCACAAATATAGTATATTTTTCTTATTTTCCATGAAATAAGGAGATAATTCTAAAGAAATGCCAAGACATGTTTTCATTTCGAAGCAAACTATTCAATAGTTGCCGTCTGTTAATGGGTAAACAGTAGTGTGATTTTATATTATACAATTAAATTTTGAAATACCCAATTGCTTCAGAAATGATGGAGTGAAAATACTAAGTTACTAATTCCTTATCTGGAGCCCAGGGGCATGCAACTTTAAGTTACTATTCACATATTGGACTGAGATGCGACGGAGCGCTAGCGTTGCGATTGCCAAGAGACGTTCGGGAACGCGGACATGTGAGCACGTTTAAAGCAGGCTGTTATGTAAGACGGCATACAGTGCATATTTACAGCGTTACATGGGCATATCAGGATGTTTTGAAAAGAAAAAAACATAACATAAAAATAAAAAATGTGTTCCCAGTGATTAATGGTTTAATTGAAAATAAAAGACGATACTAGGACTGCTGGGTTGTTTCTATATTCACCGATATTGGTACATACATATACATTTAAGTATCAGACTTTCCATCCTGTTGAACGGAACAATATAGGCAATCCGATGTGTATGCACCTATATGGGTGACAATATAAACAACCCAGCGGTCCTAGTATCACCATATATCGTCCATTAAACCACTTTACACAGGGCAATGATGAAAACACGTTTTCAGTTTTTATATAATTCTTCCAAAATATTGATATTCCCCTTTAATCAGACAGACTTCAAAAGGCACCGGGATACACTATATAAGTAGCGTTACATGGTAGGTGAGCAAAAACACGTGAAACAGACAGTAACCATTGTTTTGCTTAATGCCGTTTAACGGCTTATCAACATCAAAGGTCATTTAGGCCGTCGTTACCATGCTATCATGTCCACTATCGTGGGATGTAAGGTCTACATGTGTGAGACTGAAGTTTGAGTATGTGGAAAATGAGTCCAGATACGCCACAATCGCCTGATAGCAGAACTGGTACTGATCCTGCAATGGAAAGAAACAGTTACTGTGTCGTAGTACATGTAATAGTTATAATATAAAAAATAAAAATGTAATCATGGCCCTGTGTATAGTGTTTTAATGGAAGATATATGACGATACTAGGACCGCTGGGTTGTTTCAATGTTCATTGATATCGGTACACAAGTATCATTTATTATATACCTACCCATGGAATACATCGGTATATGATGTAAATAAAATTCACATGTTCCCATCGATGAAATAAACATCTTCCGGTGAAAATACGACAGTCACTACTTCCGCTATCTTTATTCATAACGCGCACCTGCAGTGCAGGACTGCAAATAGGCTGAAAATACACATTCATTACTGAATACAGTCTACTGCTAATTGCCATGGAGCGGTATATACTAAATAGAACATTAATATTTTTGAAACGAATATGACATATATGTTCATCTCGTGGTGTGAAATGTCCATATTTCACTCGTGCCTAACGGCACTCATGAAATATGGACATTCCGCACCACTCGATGAACATATATGTCATATTCGTTGCAAAAATATTAATATCCTCTATATATTCTATGTTGTTGAACGCAACAGTATAGGAAATTCGATATGTATGTACATATACGTGTGTAAATATAAACAACCCAGCGGTCCTAGTCTCACCATACATCTTCAATTACATCACTTTACACAGGGCCATGATGAAAACACGTTTTTATTTTTTATATCATTATTTTAAAAAAGATTGACATGCCCTTTCAATCAGAGAGACTTCAAAAGGCACCGGGACACGCTCTATAACTAGCGTTACATGGTAGGTGAGCAAAACACGTGAAATAGACAGTAACCATGATGGTTTTGTGTAACGGCTTATCAACAGCAAATGCCATTTTAGGCTGTCGCGGCCATGATACCATGTCCAGTATCGTGGGGTATGAGGGTTACATGTGGTCGGTGAGACTGAAGTTTGAGTATGTGGAAAATGAGTCGAGATACGCCAAAATCGCCTGGTAGCAGAACTCGTACTGCTCCTGCAATAGAAAGAAACTGTGTCATAGTACATGTAACAGAAAATATGTGAACTATAACTTATTTATTGTTTACCCAGCCCATTCGCGAAGCTCCACCCCTAAAGGTGATTTCGAATCGCTATACTATATGTGATTGGAGGTGTGACGAAAAGTGAGTGTGTGTGTGGGCGGTAATATGCTTTGCGTCTCGTGAACTGATGACAACAAGACATACACTCAGTTCTAAATATAGCGCTGAACATTTAATTATCAATTGAATACATATAATAATTATATGCGATTAGTTGAGACGAAATGCCGTTCTTTCATTGGACGAGAAACTAGGGTAAACAATAAGTTTAAGTTATTGTTACATGACTACCACTGTTTGACACCGCTCGCACTTGCTGTTTGAACACGGCTGTAGACAATGCTCAGTCCGGGGCCAAGCCAAAACCTACGTAATGCATGTGTCTCATGACGTTACTAGAACGCGCCATTACGTCACCAGACCAGTTCACAACGGTCGCACTCTTAATTTTGAATTTGATGCGGTTGCTTTACGCGACGTGCAATGCGACCTCGAAATAAGTATGTGTAAATCAGCTGTTTGAATTGAGCAGATTATCTAAGTGCCGAAAGTACTGAATATATGCTCAAATTACACGATATTTCAGACGGAAATGTATCAATAACGTTCTACCATGTCCAGCCGCGGGTAAACGTTTACCATGGCACGAGGGAACTGTTTGAACTCTAAGGCCGTAGGCTGGACATTGTCCTTTTTATTATATATGTACAGTATTGTCAATGTATATGCGACGCGAAGCGTAATTCCGGCAGTGACCAATTTGAACTCACGAGACGTCAATATGAAAAAATAGTGACGTCTTGCGTTGTGTTTCAATGGGACACGGAAATACGTAATACTATATAATGAGGCATACTACATAAAGACTGGCCCCACCAATGATACATGTATACACTATATAACATGTTTGTTGTTGAGATATATTACTAAGTGTGGCTTATGGGATATGCTACCAGCGTAGCTCATGAACAAATAGCACTTTGATGTAGCATAATAATCATCGTTATTACATGAAAACCTTGTTATGACGGGCGGTAACCCATTTCACAAATGTGATATGTTACAAGAATAACACCTGCGGCGAATTTTATTGGCTGGGTGCATTCCCGGGTACCATAATTATGTGTTCGTATTATGTGCCAACGTTATGCCATTTGAATAAAACGAAGAAGAAGCAACGATGTTTTGAAGTTGACGTCATGCATTCTTGAACGTCGTTATCAGCGTCTGTGATTCAGTAAACTCATTACAATGAGCACCCGTTTGGTAATATGAAGTGCTTACACAGAACTGGAACCTATAATATGGCATACGTATGATGTGTTTATTGCTAGTATTAAAACAGTTTTTCTCTCTGGAGAATTTTCAACTCGATGCGAAACTAGTCAATGGCGGCTTCTCACAGAAACGTATCGGATATCTCCAAGTTTTCTGCTATTTGGAGTATAAAGTCGCGTGATAAACATACTTTCAAACTCGTTTCCATTTGATATGAGATTTATGAAACTCGTGAGCAATTGTATGCACCTCGACAGAGGTTCGGTGAATAAATTGTCCGTGATTCGTTTCATAAATATCATATCAAAAGAAAACTCGTTTGAGATCCTCTATATATTGCTTTTTAGAAGCATCATTAATGTTTCATTGATGGAATGGCGAACAGTGCACATCCTGCTATTAAGACTGTGCAGCATGCTTGGCTGAGCCTGAACTGAGCTACACTGGTCGCAGAGTACATAAGCCTCATGTATCCAGTCACAGCCACAAGTGTACATAGCCTGCACACATCCTACACTGGATTTACATCATTTAAAATATAGGTGTAGCATGTGTTAACAAAGTGTAGATTCAATGCCCTATGACTACTCTGGTGGTGGCTCAAAAGTCTCAGCCGACTTTGGAACTATACTATGTCATATGACAACTGAAATTGAAAGGGTTTAACGTCTTACCTAAGGTCATATAGAGACGGGACCACAGTTTAAAGTCTCATCTGACATACTAGTGAGATGAAAATGCTATGCAAGTATTGTTTGATGCCCTATGCTAGTTTTGAACCCACAACCTCCCCGGATTGAAAGTCAGGGGGCCGTTTCACTAAAATTTGTACGAATAATTAGGATCGGCCGGATAGTTTAATTGATGGATTTACATTTATTGAACATAGGCTGCATGTGCTTGCTCAATAAATGTAAATCCAGTAATTGTTTACGAGAACACATTGTTTATGTGAAATTTACCGTCTTACAATGTACGAACATTTTAGTCGTACCAAGTTTAATGAAACGGCCCGTCCCCAGGTGTTCTAACCCCATTAGGCCACAACCCATACCATGTCACATGACAAACTGTTCTGCATTATACTTGAATAATGATGTCAAAGCGACATACATAGCCTTGTGAAGTAGATTAATACAGCAATGTACAGGTTATGCAAGCAAACCGTGTCGAAATGTATAAGCAATAAATATATTGGTAATACCGAACATAAATATTGTATGCTATTCTGTGACGTTTCTATGGAATCGTCTTGGTGCCAATGCTAAAATGCATTTATCTCCAAATTAGGAGATACTAAGTCCTACTTAGGAGAAGGTATCCCCTACTTAGTATCTCCTTAGTATCTAATAATTAGGAGATACAAATATTTTAGCATTGTCACCAGGACGCTTCCATTAGTTTCTAGTTTTCGCGGCTATATATTTATATTGTTCGCGCCGCGACTTGCTGCTTTTAAAGGAGCATAACTTGGAAAAGTCGCGGGAATACTGGACGAAGGCCGGAAGGGGCCCGTTTCCCTAAACTTAGTACAATTAAAATATTCTTAAGTGCAAATTTAGGATCGTCTGGAAATTCTAATTGATGGATTATATATGCAGCCTATGCTCAATAAATGTGAATACAATACTTGTTTACAAGAAAACATTGTTAACGTGAAATTTACGGACTATCATAATGTTGCACTTACGAACATTTTAATGGTACGAAGTTTAGTGAAGCGGCCCCCAGGAGTTTTTTTAAAATTTAAAAAAAATAATACTATAACAAACTAAAAGGTGGTCTGTCGGCATACGAATTCCCCCGCTGACGGCCAAAGAAAATGTGTCACAGGGCGGAGGACAGTTAGAGCAATGTGTGTGTGAAATATCAAGCAGATCCGTGAAAGGAAAGATAAATTATGTATAAGACATTTACTCGAGTATTAAGATTTCGGGACGGATGGACGGACGGACGGACGGACGGACGCCAGTAACAGTACATTCACACCTCACCACTCGGTGGCGGGGGCATAACAACAATGTGTTTTCATCATGACCCGGTGTAAAGTGGATGAATTGAAGATATATGACGTTACTATGACCGCTTGGTTGTTTCTATTTTCACCCATATAGGTACATAAATATCGGATTTCCTATCACATTGCTTCAACAAGATACAAAACTGTTACTTATGTACCGATATCGGTGAAAATTGAAACAACCCAGCAGTCCTAGTATCGTCATATATCTTCCGTTAAACCACTTTACACAGGGCTATGATAAAAACACATTTTTATTTTTTTAGTATTTTTGTTAAATTAATTCAATTAAACACAGGGTGATGGTGAAAATACGTTTTTATTTTTATTTTTAAATCCGGATATGTTACTTATGCTCAAGTCGCAATCAAGTAGTTTGAGCGGTTGAGCCTGAGCTGTAAAAGAGCTCATGCTCAGAGTATCAAGCTGCAACTGTCCAAATTGTATGGCTGTATAAATAAATTAATGCAAAAACAATGCATTCTTCGATAATATTAACTTTTAGCAACATTTAGGAATGAACCTACTTTTATTTCGTGAAAATTGGTCCAATAAAGATTTTATTGCAAAAAAACAATTTCCACAATTTTTTTTTAATTTCAGAAATAGAGGACAGATTTTCAAAATCTAACTTTTGTTTTCTAAGTGAGCTCATTTCCAAACTATCTAGCTAGGTTTGAAAATCAATTTCCATTTTTTTTTTGTTTTATGACTTCTCCTCCAGGTTCCCCACCTCTTTTTCGCCATGTTATATTTCCATAGAGAACTCATTTTTCGTAATAAAATCAATATTTTACAAAGTTTCACGAACTAAAAAGAAGGCTCATTCTTAAATCTTTATAAAATTTAAGATATCGAAAACAATATAGTTTTTTCATTGTTTATATGGCCGTACAACTTTGGCAGGTTTCGTTAAATAGACAGTAGTGTCAAGATTAGCGCAGGCGGGGTGGTGTAGGCCAGCTATGCCGGATGAAGGCATGGGGCCGTTTCACATACTAACTTCGTACGATACAATAATTCGTCAATTTTAAAATATATTGTGTGAACTAGTAGATAATGACAATACAAACGACATGCAGAAAACCGCATGAAAACATTATAATCCGATTAAAAGTTATGTAACTTTTCATAATTGTACATAATTGTAATTGTACATTTTATGCAAATTTATGCAAATTTTTCCAACAAAATTAAATGAATGAAATAAGTATTTTTTTAAATTTTAAATTTTATTTAATCATACATGTATATTATCAAGTTCATGTAATAAAATAATGAAAAAAAATCACATAGACTTAATATAAATAAATATAAAAAATAATTAAAATGTTCAAACCTTAGTAACAATTTTACTATTTGTTACTTTTACATGCGGTTTTCAGCATTTATTTCATATTATCAAATTGTATTATTTACAAAACATGAACACAAACATAATTTAATAATTTTACCTTATTCGGAATGGCGGATCGGCGTCTTGACTTCACCTGGCGGAGTGTGTTGACCAAACTGACCTCGTGGTCAACCTGCATCTTTTCCACCAACACAGACACCGCACAATACAATCCGCACCGCTCTGCACCGTCCCTGGTGATACATGAGACACGCCATGTGATTTTCTCCCTTCGGATATCTGCGTAATTTCGTGAAATACGTTTACAAAATTTACAATATATTCCGTAAATGACGTCAACACATTTCAGTTCATTGACGGAATGGCGAACAGTGCAGGTCCTGATAAGACTGTGCCCACCAGTGCTATACACGCAGTCAGGGTTGGTTAGAAGGTTCCAGGTATCGCATTTTCAAACTACTTCCCCAGATAAAAGTACTCTAGAGTGTTTTGAAAATGGACAAAACACTCCCCTTCGATACACTGAGGGGAGGGGGGGAGGGTGTGTTATGAAAATGGCTAGTCGGGCCATTTTGAAAACACTCCCCTAAAATATAATGACCGGTGAGTTTAGAAAATGGTTATAGACTCCCGATTAATCTACGCACTTGGTTTATGTAAACAGGGGTCTACATTTGTCATCAGTATTACCAAGGTGTATGATCACGTGGTACTAACAACACCAACAAGTACCGATTCAAAGTACGTATTATTTTATAGTGTCCTTATTACGTAATGGATTTTACTGAAATATGGCGCATCAAACGCGTCTTGTTAAGCTGCATTTGGTGGTCTCTGTATTGTCGCCCAAACTTCTGTCGTTTTTGCGAAGAATCGATGTCCGTGTCTCCGGCACAGAAATCGATTCTTTGCAAAAACGACATAAGTTTGTGCCAAACTCCATAGACCACCAAATGCAGCTCATGAATACGCGTTTGCTGCGCCATATTTCATCAAAATCCGTTGAATATTAAGGACTATATCAAATAATACTTACTTTCGAGTGGGCGACGTTGTTGTTGTTGTAACCACGTGATCATGCACCTTGCTTTAAATCGAATACAGAAACCTTATGCTCACGCATCACGTTCCAACCTCGATACACAAATCGCACACCCTCAACGAAGACACGGCTACACAGTGGTACCTCTCTAAACCGGACACCGATAACACATTTGTTTATCTATATTGATTTGTTTCACTGTCATTTATATATGACACACGCCATGTCAGTTTGTACCTTAGGACATATGAGTTATTTCATGAAATACGTTTACAAAATTTACAATTCCGCAATATTCCGTATGTACTCTGAAAATGTTGTCAACTGTTGACGCCATTTAAGGAATATTGTACATTTTGTAAACGTATTTCATGAAATTACGCAGATATCCGAAGATACAAAATCACATGGCGTGTCTGATATGAGGTTATGTCTTGGACATGAGGTTATGTCTTGGACATAACCTCATGTCCAAGACATAATCTCATATCAGACACAGTGGAACCTCTATAAACCGTGAAGGTCCCACCGTAACTTACATGCAATAAACTATCACAGGTCCGTTATTGTCAGAGTCTGCACCAAGCCTGTCTATATCTTGGATCATGCGCAGTATCGTTTCCGGGTCAGGTGGGATGACGTCTGATGACGGCCAGCCAGTGTACGTGGTTTGCCACACCACATGTTCTTCATTTTCCTTCTAAAATAATTTATCAGGAAATGTAATTACCTAATACACGCTCAGAGCTCCAGATACGTTTTGTATCGATATAGTATTATATCCCCAGATTTCAAACTCAATGCATATTTTACTTTTATAAATGTTTTATTGATTTTCTTCCTAATTAAATAGGGAACAAATTATAAAAAACTAATAATTAAAAAGCAAACACTGTGCTAAACTGAGTAGATATTTTTAACTTTAATACATATTTTCACTACTCAATTGAAAGTCAATGCATATTTCACATTGCTGTCAGTATTTTATACTCCCACTTTTGATAATCAATGCGTATATTGCTAAAATAAGTACGTGAAATACGTCAATACGCAGCTTATCTTGATATCTGATACATGTCATAAAGTGAAACGCTGTCTGTGTTGGACATCTTTGTTTCATTGCATACCTTTACATGCGTGGATATAACTAACTTCCGGCGGATGGAGTACACTGTTGACGTCACTTCCGGACACGTGACTGTGAATATGCCATGTTTCATCGTGCCATTTTCTGACGGCCAGTATTTCTTCTCCAATGTCTAGAAATACAGCGAAAATATGTGGAAGGTCCTCAAATGAAACAAACGATTGATTTCATTTGAGTTATTGGTGTTTAACGGCCTATCAACAGCTAATGTCATTAAAGGCCGGGTCAACGGGTTCGATCCCTTATTTAACCTGCTGAATGGGGGGGGGGGGGAATCTCAAAATTAGAACAGAACATTTACATCGAAAAATAAATTATTCAGCCCTGGAATTATAATAACCTGACCTGGTGCCAGGTCCATATCACACCAACGTCATTTGGCCCTTCCGCTAAAAGTAATACGATTACGATACTCGCAATACTCACATAAGGGGTATAACCAGATCCACTGTCACATACAAACATGCTAAAGACGTACGTGAGGGCCAAACACAGAGACCCGTTTCACTAACTAACGCAGCAAGTACTTTTGTTATAAGTTATAATTTAAGTCCGGAGTACGTGCTTAGTCCGTTTCACAAAACATCTTAGCAAGAACGACAATCGAAATTTACGATGGAAAGCTAAGATAGGTATTAGCTAGCAGTCTTAAGTTATAACTTAAATATTTAAGACGTGACTTATGAAATAAACAAAGATGGCTATCCCATGTGCGCCGAGGTGGAGAAAACAATTCACTGACACTAGGAAAATGTTCACTTCATACGTACTATTTTAGCAATTATCTGCCATATAATACATTTATTTATACATATAGATGGCCACACCTTTGCTAGTTACCCATGTATTGCTATGTGTAATGTAAGTCATTGCGTTACCAGTATTCGGTATGCTCAATTATCGACAACATTTACAAATCACTTTCAATCCAGATCGCGTCGGACCGGGCATTAAACTGTTTAGGGGGCATATCCAGTGTTTACAAACAGGAATGACCCTTAATAAATAAGAAACAATAGGCTTTAGTGGTACGGAAAAAATCCATTATTTTATGTTTAATTAGGCCACGCCCCGAAATTGTGTCCGTCTGTCCCTCTGTATGTAAACTAAGCCAATGGTTTCTTCAGTGGTCATTCCTTTCTTTAAAAAACGATGAATATACCACCTAATGGTGTATCATGTATGAACGTCCGTCCATCCGTCTGATTGACTGTGTTGAATTGTGTTTGTTCTTTCATTACAGAACGTACAAACGATGGCAGCTATAATCCAGGCGCGCAATTTACGACGGGAACGAGTATTTAGGATCGAACAAAGCACCTACACTTCATGGATAACGAGGACCCAATATCTAAATGCAGGCTGTATCGAGATCTCATTCTACAAGTATGCGACATTGCACATGCTGACATTATAAGGTCAACCGTGAGATCACACAGTCTGCCAGTGTCATTGTCAGTGTTGACTGCATTGCGATTTTACATAACTGGTAGTTTTCTGGCGGTTACTGGAGATGTACACAGCATTAGCAAAGCAACTGTTTCTAGAAAGTGGAGTATAACTTTTGCTGACAGTGTATTGTCGTGTTAACCTGTGTTTCGTTACTAATAAGGGGATACATTGTTTTCAGACTAGATGGAGAAACAGTCCTGACGCATTTTTATACCGTCAACACAGTGCCGTGAAACACGGTGTCGTGAAACATTTTTGATATCTTGTCAATACGACCTACATGTACTCACTGCGTATGAATATGTGCGGTGACCGGGGCTATTGTGTTGCATTTAAAAGCAATTTGTAGGTGTTGACGGGATAAATAGAATAGTAGGTTAGTGCCGTGAATGGGAAAATATCTGGCGCGGCACGGAAACGGGATGTGCTCAGCAGAGCCTCGCCCATCCCGTTTCCTAAGCCTTGTCAGATATGTGTTTCCCATTCACGGTACTAACATACTATTCTCTATATCGTTTAGGTTATATTGTACGCGAAAACGATAGACTAAGTTTCGTGTAAATACCCTGCTACTAACTACATGTATGTAAAGGTACATGCCCACGCAGTAGGCACAAAATGTTCTTCATAGGAATTAAATAAGTGTATAATTATGTCACTATTCCACCAGTTCTAAAAATTACGAGTGCCCGCTATACAAATATAATCATTTATTAATTATCAATTTACTGTTAGCGACGCGCGGCGGTAACAGTCTATTTTGATAATGTGCGGGGACGACGACTTTCACATCAAGGCTTGCGGTGCGCATGCGCAGTATACTACGCGCGCCAGTAGGCTTCCCAATATGTAAACAAGAATATCAACATGTGGAAACGTCCAGGACGGAAATTGTATGAAACGGCGTCGGCCAAAAAAAAGGCGAAATGTCTGAGGGACAGGCAGTAGAGAGAGAGAGAGTGGTTAATATTGGCGACCAGATCACCAAATGGCGAGTTACGTGGAGATATAGATTTGGACTCGAACATATATTTTTCTTCTCAACTTCCAATACTTCACTGCGCATGTCAAAGATGTGATATGATTGACCGTGTCACGTGACGCGTATTGGTAAAAATAGCACGAGGTCGGAAAATACCCTTTCTGGTCGCGGCATATGAAATGCGATTGAACACCAATTAACACGTGCCGTAATTAAAAATAACTCGTGTAACCTGCTGTATGGGCATGTACCTTTAATAACCGCCTCTCATTTGTTCCAACGCACCATATTGTTGTTTTCTTCAACGCATGTCGTGTCGTGTACACAGCGGTTTCGTTTTTTTAATTACATAGCAATTTTTCTTTGGTTTAAACCTTCAAACAACGAAAATATCGTTTTCGAATAAAGAAAAACCCCAAACAACAGTAACATGTCACATAGGATTAGTCATTTATTGTGTTATGTCTTATCAATGAAAAATATGGAACAAGTGAATATGATTAACGTTACAGCGACATCTAAGGTTATATAGAGTCAAGACGAGAAACCGGTATGAAGTCTCACCCGAATGACTAGAGAGATTGAAATGCTATATATACACAACTACATGCAATATGATCTAAATCTACACTTGTCGCAAAATCTGTAAGTCCCAATTCTCGAGTTATAGCCACAAATTATTCTTCTACACCGTCATTAAGACACGACATGCGATTTTGTACCTTCGGACATCTGCGTAATATCATGAAACACGTTTACAACATTTACAATAATTTCCGAAAATGGCGTCAAAAGTTGACAAAGTTTGTAAACGTATTTAATGAAATTACGTAGATGTCCGAAAGTACAAAATCACATGGAGTGTCTCATTTACCGTAAGTGAGTCGTCGGCGTCCATGGACACTATACACGTGCATTTCTCCTGAACAATCATGGTCAGAAAGTCGACGATGGTCGTCGGCAATGGCGTCTGAGCCGCTATGAACATGTCTTTAGTCTTAAAGCCCTGAAACATACAATCTGATGGTGAATTGGAAACAGATTTAAGGTAGCTGTACCCTTCTATGTCTATGAAAATATAATAAAACCGTACTAATAATTTAAAAAAAAAACAATAGCAACTTACATATTTAATAAACCATATGAATGTGATATGTACGTCTTTATGCAGATACTCCTACATCATATGGTGGTATCATCTGCAAAACGACTTATTGAACACATATAATTATATGGTGTACTGGTGTAAGTAGCTATCGGTTAATGAGTAAGGGCAACACGAAGGGTAAAACTAACTTAAACTAGATATAACGATTACTCGGGTACATGCATTCATGGTAATACGTCGCAATACATAGCGCAACTGTAACAGGTGCACAGTGCATGCACATACATGTAGCGAAGCTAATACACTGCTATGAACAAAGTGAAACAGCAATACAATAGATGACGATGTGAAACAGCAATACAATAGATGACGATGTGAAACAGAATACAATATATGACGATGTGAAACAGCAATACAATAGATGAAGAAGGTGAAACAGCAATACACTAGATGACAAAGTGAAACAGCAATACAACAGATGACAAAGTGAAACAGCAATACGATATATGACAAAGTGAAACAGCAATACAATAGATGACAAAGTGAAACAGCAATACAATATATGACGATATGAAACATCAATACCATATATGACGATGTGAAACAGCAATACACTAGATGACGAACTGACACAGCACTACAATAGATGACGAACTGAAACAGCATAAAATAGATGACGAAGTTGAAACAGCAATACAATGGATGACGAAGTTGAAACAGCAATACAACAGTTGACGAAGTTGAAACAGCAATACAATACATAGCGGACACCAGGCTAATGAACATGTGTTTGGCTTTACTTATACAGCTCTGAAGACAGAATACTATACATAGAAAAGTATACTTATCTTGCTAACTACACGTTCAGGAAGAAATTTTCCATTTACGGATACTTGTTTATTTAATGAAATAAAATATTGTCTGACCAAATTATTATAATGAATGTAGTACATTATCACAGCCAGTTTGGCTGTGATAATGTAATACATTCAGTGTAATAATGTTGTATACTTTTAATCATCAACTATATGCACTCATTATTTCTATATGAAATAATGCATTACGGGAAAATAAATGATTACTCCATCAAAGTATACTTAGTTAGACAAGTATACGTAACAATTTTGATGAAATCGGCTACTGACTAATGCGTTGCTATAAACGTTTATTTGGCCTTAACGCTCTGAGAACGCGATATAATACACAGGTATTACACAGGGGATATCGGGCTAAGGCGCCGCTATGAACATGTATTTGGTATTACATCTCTGTAACAGCGAACTGAAACAGCAATACTGTAACAACAGATGGTGAAATTGAAACAGCAATACAATACATAGAGGACACCTGGCTAAAGCTCCGCTATGGACAAGTCTTTGGTCTTACAACTCTGGAACAGCAATAGCATCTACTTTATTATTAGATGGCGAACTTAAACAGCAACACCGTAACAACAGATCGTGAAATTGAAACAGCAATGCAATACATAGCGGACACGAGACTACTGCGCCGCTATGAACATGTATTTGGTATTACAGCTCTGACTACAGAAATACTATGATCAGTACATAGCGGATATCAGACTAAGGCTGAATTCTAAGGTGATTTAACATTTTGATTTATTTGCTAATTTCAGAAATAGTTGACCGATTTTCAAAATTTAACTTTTGTTTTCTTAGTTAGATCATTTCTAAGCTATCCAGCCAGATTTCGCATCAACTTTCCAACATTTCTACGTTTTACTCTGCCTCCAGCTCCTACACCTCTTTCCTCATGTTAAATTCCCATAGACAAATACATTTTTCGTAATACAATCAATATTATACAAAATTTCACGAATAAAAAGAAGGCTCATTCTTAATTTTTTATAAAATTTAATATTATCGAAAAACATATATTGTTTAAATGGCTGTAATAGTTGGGCAGGTTCCGTGAAACAGACAGTAGAGCCGGCTCATCTGGGTTTACACTGTTTTGCGAACATTGGGAATAGAGGCGTGTGGTGTTTAAAAGGGTAACTTACATAGCGAATACCCAGGTACATGTACATGCATACACCGCTATGATGTGATAAGATAGCGAAACAAAGACACTAGTCAATACAGTTATTATACTTAGCGAATACCAGCCTGAGGTTAATGGACCGCTGTAAATAAAATGTATTTGGTATTAAAGCTCTGGAAAAGGCACGTAGTATCTGTATGATAGCGAATACCCTGAAACAGCAATACTAATAGAAAGCGATACAAAAACAGATATAGAGAATAGTAGGTTAGTGCCGTGAATGGAAAACAATATCTGGCAAGGCTTAGGAAACGGGATGGGCGAGGCTCTGCCGAGCACATCCCGTTTCCGTGCCGTGCCAGATATATTTCCCATTCACGGCCCGAACTTACTATTCTATTTATCCCGTCAACACCTACACATAGCTTTAAAATGCAATACAAATAACCCCAGCCACCGCACATATTGATACACAGTGATTAGGTCGTATTGACAGGATATCAAAAATGTTTCACGGCACCGTGTTTCACGACACATACGCACTGTGTTGACGGGATAAAAACAAGTATTATACCAAGCGACTACCAGGTTAATGAGAAGCGCTGGACATGTTTTTGGTCTTAACGATATGAAACATTAATACAATACATTGTATATTGCGCGGAACATAAATATATATACATATACGATACATAGAGACATAAGGCTAGTGCGCCTCCAGGAATATATCATTATTGTTGCAAACCTGCAACAGTAATTCAATTGCAATATATAGCGATAGCGAAATTGGTACAACGTAGAGCACTTCCGGCGGAAAGCATGACATTTGGTACACATGGGTTTTCAAGTAACTATGCTGAACAAAATGCGTCGAGGAGACAAACGAAAACATTCTTCCTTACTCAAATGCATTCAATTTTAGTGCATATATAATGCTTTCAGAGCCACAAAGCGCCTACAATTGTAAAAATACAACTTTGCCGATATTGTCACGTTAAATTTAAAAATGGCCGTCGTTCCAATCAGCTTTTTACCATGATTCGATGATTAATAATCTTGCCAGTATAACACTATACTTTCCGCAAATATCCATGCCAGGATCATGCCAGTGAAACAATAAGAACTTTAAATATACCATATAATAGCTATATCAGTCCTTTAATTTCAAAATGACCGCCTATTTACAGGGATACAAACACCCAGCTTATTTGGTTTAGATGGCACGGTGTGCAGCTGATCATTAAACATCCACGTGGAAGAAATATAAATATATAATAAACAGTGTTTAGAAAATTATAGGAACATATACCATACACGTAAACATAACTGTGTACATGTATTCGTGCCTCATATATGAGAGTTTTCCACATGACTGAACAGCTGCCATCATTCATTTGCATCATGCAATACTACTCATACGGAGTTTGGATTTAAGACAATGACATGCATGTAGCAAGGACTATTTTGGTAAGCGGCTCGCTTAACACGATATTGTTGTGCTTCAGCTGTGGATTATGTAGCTGTCCACGAAAATATATATTTACTTACGGGAATTCACTATATAGCAATCTCTTATCGTACATCTGCGCGAAGTATGGTTCAATTTCCTTCCGACATAACATTAGATACCGCGCTAGAGAACTTGATACGTTGTTGATGACTGATATAAGATGTTACAGAAACAGAAAATGTCAGATGTTGCATGCCATTCTATCTAACGCCTGTGATGAATTTGATGATACATCATAATTATGCGAATAGTCAACCATATGCCAGCTCATACCATTGTATGCATCAATGCAGACGAATGAATGTCTGTTTTAATGTATATTTTAGCATACGATGTATGATGACAATGTATTGTTATCCCTGATTGATAACCAGCATGTAATGCGGAATACAGTTTTATCCCGTCAACACAGTGCGTATGTGCCGTGAAACATTTTTGATAGCCTGTCAATACGACCTATCCACTGCGTATGAACATGTGCGGTGGCTGGGGTTATTTGTTTGCATTTTAAAGCCATTTGTAGGTGTTGACGGGATAAATAGAATAGGAGGTTTGTGCCGTGAATGGGAAAAATATCTGGCGCGGCACGGAAACGGGATGTGCTCGGCAAAGCCTCGACCATCCCGTTTCCTAAGCCTTGCCAGATAGTTATGTTTTCCCACTCACGGCACTAACCTACTATTCTCTATATCGGCTCTTTGTCTTTTCAATGATCAACAGATGATCCCTCTGCTATAATGACAAAACGTTCCCACGGCCGATGGCCATGTAGAAGCTTGACCGTATGAATTTCATTGAATATGATTGCCTACGGCCTCGGGGTTCAAACATTTCCCTCGTGCCACGGTAAACGTTTACCCACGGCTGGACATTGTCTAACCTTACAATAGTGAATACAATGTACTCGGATGATGTGCCACTATGACATGTACACGTATTAGCGACAGATTAGGAATGTCATGGTCCCGTTTCATTAAATACGTACGGTGGAAAGTTTCGTTGGCCGAGTCGTTTCTAAAAAAATCACATTATCAAATGGAAACTCATTCGAGGTCATGCATGTATAGTTCATTATTTGTACATTATCTGTGAGAAAAACCCTTAATCAACTACTGTTACAATTATACACCGTGAAGAGAACACCCGTAATTGTACGCGTGATTTTTTGGAAACCAAGAGCTACCATGCAAAATGTTTACTCTTTATTCAAAAGTTATTTAACATCTTGGGTAAAGTCTCGACTAAGCTACAATATTAATGTCATTGAACACATTCCAGTCATGCACTGAAATATATATAGTTCATAAACATGGCTTCGTAATTTGAATTTCAAAAAGTTTACATAACGTCACGTTTGACCTAAGACAGTGTGACGTCAAAACGCAGGAAAAACGTCGTTGTGTAACTATTCATACACAAATCACAATGTATTGATTATAGCCACACAAATAGACTACATTTGCATATATATCTGCCTTGGAAGAGTAATAAATACAATATTCCATCGTACATGTTTGAATAGCGGAAATAATACAATTGTACGTGCAAGCAACTCGTTCGCTACGCTTTCGTTGCTTAATACGTGGAAGTCGAAGCACACTCGTGTATTATTTCCCGGTATTCAAAATATACGATGGAATATCATCAATACCTGCTTGATCTACTTACATTCAGACGGACTGCGTTGATGTAATTTGATGCCCCTGGTTTTCTGTTCATGATGAGCCTTGGTCGGTATCTGTCACCTGTAGCATGACGAAACTGTGTTTACTAGTTTATACAAAGGTGTATACAATGATTTATTATATTGTTACTTACTGTTAGGCTATCAGCTAAACCCTTAGAGTAGACTAAACAATATACAGGTTTCAGTTTCTTTATAATTTCTATTAATATTGTTTGTCATGGTGGCATTACACTGTAGTACTAGCAGTAGCCAAAATGTTAGCGGCTGGAAGCATCTAAAACAACAACTAACGGCCGAACGAAGTGAAAGTTCTGCATTGAAGAGTTGGTCTGCTCTTAGTGACTGAAGTGACCGAAGTGAGTTTTGTTTGTTTGTTTATTAGTGTTTAGCGGCCTATCAACAGCTAATTTCGTGTAAGGCCGGGCAAACAGGTTCGATCCCATTTTAACCTGCTGGATTGGGGGGGAAATCAAAAAATCAGAACGGAATATTTACATCGAGAACAAATATATTCAGCCCTGAAATTAGAATAACCTGACCTGGTGACAGGTCCATACCACACCTAAGTCACTTGGCCCCTTCCCCTAAAATAGGATTACGAAGATCGTAATACTCACATAAGGGGTATAACCAGATTCAACTTTCACATATAAAATGCCAAAGGCGTATGTGAGGGCCAAACCAGGTATCCAGTCGCAATTCCGGTAAGCATGAACCCCGATCGTTAAATTACCCATCGCATGCTCCCACCTGCCACCCACGACCGAAGTGAGAATCTGTGTTGCGTAATTCGTTATATATATACTGGATCTGTCATTCAGCCAATCTGTGGCCAGGAAATGTGACAGTCAGCCATTTCCTTGGTTGAAAATAGAGCATCATAGAGTTGACTGTCAAGTTTCCACCATATTGGATTTGAAAGTTACGTTTTCAGGCTTTATGCTGGATATACAGCGTATATAGCTAAGATATCGTGCCTGGCAGACCTCCAGATGATTATGCTAGTCACAATACATCAGGTAAGTGTCAAAGTATGAAGATAAACATGCAATTAATGAGTGACCGCCACACAGAAATGTTGCGTGAGTTGACAGTCAAAAAATGGCGGTCACGAAACTTTGCGAGCACTGCAGAACAAATAATTAGAATAATGGAGATATGATGACGTCTGAGATATGATCACCGATGCAAATACTTAGGAGAAGGGGGGTTGAGCTACCATCATATGTAGGTATGACACCATGGTAAAAAAATATCCTGCCCAAACTGGCACACTAAAGGTGGTCCCGTGACCTCCATAGAAGTGACAATCTGTGTCAACAGTCAACAAGGGCCACTGCATTATGTAGTGATACACACAGCAGAATGTGAATAGTATGGCTTATTTAGCAGTTATGTAGTTCATCACCCAATATATGCATCCCTGTGAATGTGATTATTAATAAGGTATTACAAGTCAAAAAGGGGGTATTAAATCTGATGAATAATGATTCCAAATTGACGTCTCTTGAGTTGATATTGGTCAGTGAACTACGTTTCAGCTCTTAAAATAGGTCCATCAAATTCATCACTAATTTATTTATTTTCTTCACATTTGGTATATGTGTTATGCAGATATAAATTGTGAGTACTGTTCGTCTATAATAAAAAGGTTATTTGATTTGTATGTGGATATATGCCACTCGTTCCGGCGCTCCTAGAGTCGCCCAATATCGTACGCTACGGAATTCGTGCATAATTACATACAAATCAAATAACCAAATTGAATACATATTCACGGCTTTGTTAGAACCATTTATCAGGTAACCTGCCCTGTGTTGACCGAATACGTACTGACTGATAACATATTGTTGTATGAGGTATTGACCTAATACAAACATCCGGGTTACAACGAAGTGAAAAACTGACGTTCCATTGATCGGATGTCGTCACGTGACGTTAGCGAATGACATCAGTATAATGAAGCAACGTAAACAAGTCCACGTTCTGTCCACATGTGTTTCTAGCGTGTCGTAGATGGTCAATTATTGTTTGTATATACATGTTTACAGGTGTTTCTAGCGTGTCTTTCCGCCAAAATATTTACATTTAATTTAGCGTTAATATATTTGCAGAATTTGTTATGATGCGAGGTCGTGTCCGACAAACGCTAGAACCCATGTTACTCATATATAGTTATAACTATAAAAGCCGAAACAAGCCGAATGCACGTACTACTTATTATATTAAAGGGGCATGCCCATTCAGAAGACACAAAATGTTCTGTGTATCAGAGACATAATCTGAGACATTTTCTGACAAAATAAACATTCATTCACCAGTACCCCACGTATTGATTGGCATTATTATACATTTTATATCGGACGTAAAGTTCCACACCGATATCAGGGGCGATAACCGTGTTTCCTTAATGTCTTCATTTTTTTGATGTGCAACGATCATACTTTATAATCTGTTGAAAATCCATTATTTTCATGTAACGCATTTAATTAGTATAAAAATAGTAGATACCATCCCGAGTCACTAAGAGTAAAATGAATATTACTAAATGCTTATATCTGTATAGCGGGCACTCGTAATGTTACAAAAATGGTGGAATAGTGACACAATTATACACTTATTTAATTCCTATAAAGAACATTATGTGGGCATGTACCTTTAAATATAACTTTTCAATATATACATATGTACCTGGAATGTCAGATCCGGTGCGGTTTTTGCCGACAAAGCTCCGATTGGTGCGAACACTGCTCTCTGTCTCCTTAGACATTGCCTCGCCCACGGATTGTAGTTGCTGTAATAGTAGTACGGTGTAACCTTTGTAAACCTGTAACCTGATACCGATATGTATTGCTGGTTAAAACATGACGGGTTTCATGTTGATGAAATGGCGAACAGTGCAGATCATAGTCAGACTGTGCGATTGCACAAGCTGATCTGGAAGTATAGTGGTCGCGACACCCATAACACCCCATTTATCCCGTCAACACCGTGCGTATGTGACGTAGAACATTGTTGATATCGTGTCAATACGATTTGGAGATGCGGCTGGGTTTATTACTTTGCAGTGTTAAGCTATTTTTAATGTTAAATAGAATAGTAGGTTAGTGCCGTGAATGGGAAATATATCTGGCGCGGCACGGAAACGGGCTGTGCTCGGCAGAGCCTCGCCCATCCCGTTTTCTAAGCCTTGCCATATATTTTTCCCATTCACGGCACTAGCCTACTATCATCTATTTCTCCAGTTCCAGCCACAGAATTGAGACAAGCCATGTGATTTTCTACCTAAGACGACATGAGATTTTTCCTAAAAAATATTTACAATAACGGTGATATTTTCAAATGTGACGAATATTGACGTAATTTTTCATAGCGAATTCGGAATTACATTCCGTAAAACACACATTGCATTTATAAAAAGTATATCAGTCCTTATATGCCTGCAATGTCTTCTCCGCTGGGATGGATTGTGGGGGCATACAAACCCCGCAGATTTGCAAACTCATACAATTTTATGTAAATGCTTGGATTTAAAGGGACATGCCCATTCAGTAGGCCCATGTTCTTGAAATTAATTAAATGAGATAGTTTTGTATGGTCTGTAGGTTTGTCATTTCCGGGCAAAATAAGCATTAATTCACTATTACCCCACGTATTGATTGGCATTATTATACATTTTATATCAGACGTAAATTTCCACACTAATAGCAGGGTATTTATTCTCTGTATTTATGTGTTGATGTGCAATGGTCCTACTTTATTATATGTCGAAAATATAAAAAAAAATTCAGGTGACGCATTTAATTATTATAAATAATTAAAAATAATCATGCCTTATTTGCATATGAAAATATCCTGATACCACCGCGAGTCACTATCAGTCAAATAAATATTACTAAATGATTATACCTGTATAGCGGGCACTCGTATTTTTTAGAACTGGTGGAATAGATACACAATTATACACTTATGTAATTCCCATAGTCTCTGCCTACTGAATGGGTACGGCATTGGCTCGATGACCTTGTATCTCGTCTCCCAAGAAGGGGAGAAAAGACGGAGGTGGATACATAGGAAACCTGCACCAGCTCTCATTAGAATAGTCCCCTCTGGTTGTTTAACATACCCAGACACTCATTCAAATCTGATACACGGGACCGACTTTTAAAGTCCATCCGAAAGGACTAGTAGAGCAGGAAATACAAAGTATCTCAAAAATACTGACGCCTTGACCGAGAATCGAACACGGGTTGCCAGCGTGGTGTTACCCCTCGGCCACGGTCTGCTTATATTGCAAACTTCCCGCCCCTCGAATTGTTAATATATTGTCTTGGGTGAGTTTGTGTGGCAAACGAAATTCAAACGGTAACAGGGAGGAGTGTTGCGGAAATATACAGTAACCTAGCAGAGTCTCCGGTAGCGCAGTCGGCAACACGTCCCGCTGCTGTTGGAAAGGACCCGGGTTCGAGTCCCTGTCGGACTGCAATTATTTCCGTTCCATGTCACAATATATTTATCGCAATATATTTATCGCAATATGTATAGTTATCCCGTCAACACAGTGCGTACATGTATGTGCCGTGAAACACGGTGCCGTGAAACATTTTTGATATCCAGTCAATACGATTTTTGCATTTTACAGCCATTTGTAGGTGTTGACGGGATAAATAGAATAGTAGGTTAGTGCCGTGAATGGGAAAAAATATCTGGCGCGGCACGGAAACGGAATGTGCTCGGCAGAGCCTCGCCCATCGTCTCGGCGAGACGGTTCAAATGAGTGGTCACAACATATACTTCTGATAGAAATAAAGAAATTATTGAGCCTTGCCGGATATTTTTTCCCATTCACGGCACTAACCTACTATTCTCTATCTATTGTTCACATATTGGATTGTTAAGCGACCGCAGCATTTATTTCCTGCAAAATCAATTTGTGAACAATAACATACTTTTAACGATCTATATGTTTTATTTATTGTTCACATATTGAATTTTTAAAGAATTAAATAAGGGGGGGGGTGGGGGGGGGTGCAATGTCCCATCCGAGTATTGATTTTCTATTTGATGTCGAATAGTTAATGAATAAATATGGTAATATGTAACGTATTGGGGTGAAACGTTGCAATATGTGAAATAAGTGAAGGACATTGCTGACCAGCGATTGGCTTAGATGTAATTTTACATGACGTGCACCATGTTAACCGCTTGAGCACGATCGATTCGGTGTCAAAACACCAATCACGTAATAGTATCGTAATTTAAAATGGTGTTTCTGGTGGTAGTACATTTAAACGAACATGTGCACGCGAATGTGTGGGCCAAAACAAGATAGATTAGTTCACGTATTGGATTTTTTAATAGAGAAATATCCTAATTCATATGTGAATTATCACTGTATATTACTTACACATATATACTGGTGTTCTCAGATTAACGGTACATATATGTGGCTCTGACTGGGCAAATGAGGCTTATGGGTTTTGCAACCAGGGTAGATACAGATCAGCCTGTGCATCCGCACAGTCTTATCAGGATGTACACTGTTCGCCATTCCCTGAATGAAACACACACCATGCTTCTGACAAGCAACACAGATCATTAATAGGCTACGGGAGGAATGTGCTACATATATATGACGTTGAACTACACTGGTCATAAACCCCATAAGCTCCATTTCTCCAGTCACAGTCCTGAATGATTACCTCAAACCGATTATCTAGTTGCGTCAGGCCACCCGGTTGTTCAGCAAGTAGATAGGCATAGTGCTGCGACATTTCCTCCGCGGGAATACTTCGGCAACCAAACGTGAGAGAATGAACAACAGCGTGGTGTAGATACTCGTATTGTTCCTGCACATACAAATAACCATCGGTTAGACAAGGCTGGAATGATGGGAATATGTCTGCCCGAGCTAATACGTCCGCGGACATATTCGCATGGCCAATAGGCGCGAATACGTCCGTAGGAATCGAATACGTCCGCTGTGTAAGCCGAATGTTCTAGCATAACGTATTGTCGCAGGGACGATACTAAACTACCGACTGCGCTACTCATGCCAATATTTATAAATTCCTTTATTTCAAAATACTATAAGCTTGTATTTGAAATAAAGCAGCTTGTCTGGCTGGATCTGAGCTGTGTTGAGATTGGCAATATATTTTCGGAGACATCTGGGCAAGATTAACGCAGGCGGGTTTGTATCTAATTTGGATTATTTGCTATACATACATTTTTGTTCAGTTTTAATTATTGTGATTAGTATTATCGAATGGTGTTTACATTGCTATTATAATATATAATAGTATATAAATACTGCCCTTGGTTTGGGGGAATATTATACGATTATTGTCGTTTGAGGAGGAGTAGCATAGAGGGAGTCAAAATGATAACAGCAACAATGGTTGCTGTTATCATTTTGACTCCCTCTATACTACTGGAGGTGACCGACTCAAAAGACAATACTTATTTTATTATATGACCCACAATACAGAACGTATATGATACATTAACGCACGGTATGTCTCATGCTTTCGTTAGTTTAAACATAGTTTATTGCATATACGTACAATAGGCTTGGGCTACAAGTTCTCACAACATTAATTACAGCCCTTACCCAAGTATTTCAACAATACAACAATTTAACAGCAATGGCGATAAGTATACAGGTATATGTACATGGGTGATGACAAATAATAATGCGGTATATATATTTGCACAATGTACGAAAAGAAAACTTGGATAGAAAGAGAGTTAAGGTAGTGAGAGAGGAGATTGGGAGAAAGAATGAAAGAGTTATGTGTCACAATGTACATATAATATATAACCTAATTCATCGATAAATGTGTACTTCAGTTGATTTTCAGTGTTCGTTAGTATCAGGTGGTAGTGGAAGATGTTGGCAAATGGAAAGCATTCGATAGAGCTTGCGTCCCAATTAAGACCGCTACATTTATTTCGAATTCTTGCATGCATAACTGACAGCAATCGATCTCCCTCTGTATAGTATGATGGCATAATATACTGAGAATATAGTTGTTGGGCGCATGGTGTTTTGAAGTGTCTAAGACTCTACATTTCTCAGTAACAGGTCAGTTTGATTCCAGAGTTGTACCAAAGATGGAATAAACGATTGTTTGTATACTTTCAGTCGTGTGGTGGGGACATTTAAATCAAATTAATTTCTGAGATTTTAACGAGATATAATATTAACAGTGGGTGGAATCAGGTAGAAATATAACTAGGTATTTGATTAATGTTGGCTTTGTACATGATCGAAAGCTTTTGAATACTACGTCGAACAGATAGAAGTTCCCACCCAACTTCTTGCCTTAAGTTGTCAAGTGATACTGACCGTGTTAATCCTGTTACTATTAACGCGGCTTCATTCTGATTTT
Organism: Conchocele bisecta; assembly: GCA_029237695.1. Classification (NCBI taxonomy): domain Eukaryota; kingdom Metazoa; phylum Mollusca; class Bivalvia; order Lucinida; family Thyasiridae; genus Conchocele; species Conchocele bisecta. Next base: position 54,901,628 of record CM055275.1, on the reverse strand, counting down.
TTTCCAACGAATCCTTTTCATATTCTGTACACCCATCCCAGACTGATGAAGCATATTCTAGTATAGGTCTCATATAAGATAGGTCTCATATATATATATATTTGGTTTAAATACTGTCTGCTTATCATAAATGTTAGGTTACGAAATATTCCCAATAGTCTCGCAGTCGAATTAATTATGTATTGTATATGTGTATGCCATTTTCCGTTATTGCACAGTGTTAAACCAAGATGCTTATGATCGTCAACAAAGGTTATGAACGTGTTCTGAAATATTAAGTTTACGGGTCGATCAAGTTATCTTAATGTTAGAAGCATCGTTTCAGTCTTTTTCGGATTGAATCTAACCAACCATTTTCAGCCCAATAAGAAATAATTAGCAGGTCATAGTTTATTATGCCTTCTAGATCATCAACATTCAGGAAAAGGACAGAGAGCTGTTGTCAGCAAATAATCGAACACTACTTAATATATGGCCAGTTATGTCGTTGACATATATTATAAATAGAAATGGGCCGAGTACCGAACCTTGGGGTACGCCAGCAGTAACTAATTTGGTATCTGAGGTTGTCGACTGTATTGATACGGACTGTTTCCTATTCGACAAGTAGTTTTCGATCCAGTTTAAAATGCAACCATCTAATCCATGCTTTGGTTGCGTGATCAGTGACACCCGCATGCTGCTATACCTGAATATCAGCCTCGGACTCGTCTCACGCAACGAGACGAGTCCGAGACTGGTATCCAGGTGACTATCATATATGTCCACAATCATGTGTCCTGAATTTGACATCTCATTTGTTGAAATTGTCAGTCATATAATAATGTGGATTATCTCCCCGATGAAGCAATATCTCCTTCTGCGGGAGATTATCCAAAAGTCCTCTCAACCAAGAGGGTAATTAATTTATTATACGGAATAATATTAATATGAACATGACTAAAGACGCTGTTTCAGAATCAGAAACAGAAGCAACACGCTTGCTGGCTGGATAATTAGCCATATTGTTTACAAATGCTGGGCTGGTACCCGGTCTATGGTAAAACTACACCAGCAATGGCAAGAACGGCGTACCAGCCCATCGTCTGTTGTTATCTCATGTGTATGCCTTCGCACTTTCGTCTTCAAAATTGGATAAACGCCGAGGCAGTCCAACCGGACTTCGGTTGTTTTGGTAAGTATGTTTCGGTTATTATCGGGACGGGAGGGTAATATTGTAATATTCCCCTCTAATATTTCCCGCTGCGTTGTGAAGCGGTGACACGGTAGAATATTTTTATCACGTAATATGAAGTTGACAAATGCATCGCCTAGAAATTGCAATGAGGTATAATAATAAACAATATTATTACATATTTTGCTACATGTATGTCATTCAAATGCATAACAATTCAGTTACTAAGCAAGAAAGTCCAAAAGGCTTGTTATATATATACGTGCATTATTACAATTGTATACAAAGGGGGTCTTAAACTCGTTTCAATTGATATGAGATTCATGAAACGAGTCACGCACAGTTTATGCACCAAGCCTCTAGTGAGGAACATGCAATTATTGACTGGCTTGAGACTGATATATCACATGACTTCATCCCCACAAAGAGCAAACACCTTGGAGATAGCCAATACCATTCAGTGAGCAGACGCCATTAACTATTTTCGCATCTAGGTGAAATGTACCACTGAGAAAAATAGGTTTACTACTATCAATATACTATATTTTATATACATTGTTCCTGTTAGTTCTAAGCACCGGCTAGTATCAAACGGAAGCAAATTCTAACAAAATAAGCCACAGTTAGATCACGGTTCTTCCACATGTACGAGGAGATAATCCGCGAGCATTAGCGAGCGGATTATCGATCGTACATGCGGACGAACGTGATCTAACTGCGTTATCACATCCTCATGCCCATAAATGGCCCATGTGATGTGTAAATGCGGACACAAAACTCGAAAATGTATCAAAGATGTGATAAGTGCAGACTTTTACTGAGTCACTGAATACAGATGCTTTTAATGACGTTTAAGCCATGCTGACGTCATCATGAAAACATCATAGCTTTGTCACGCCATTAGGACGTCATTGGGAGCGTCTACATATTATTTATTTGACTTAACGTTGGCGCATAATACGAATAATATGAATACGTAATCAGCCAATCAAGTTCACCCCAGGTGTTGTTTCACGTACGCCAATATCACAGTTATGAAATGGGTTATGACACGTCATTACACGGTTTGCCTGTGATAAATGTAATTATCACATCTTTCATACATGTTCGACTTTTTGTTCTGCATTTACACAGCACATGGGGAATGTATGGACATGAACATGTGATAACACAGTTCTATCACGTTCGTCCGCATGTACGATCGATAATCCACTCGCTAAAGCTCACGGATTATCTCCTCGTACATGCGAACGAACCGTGATCTAACAGTGGCTTATTATTATTATATATATTATCTCCCTTGATATAGCATATTGTGTCACGCACATTTCAATGGGGCAGTCATAAGCGTGTTGTGCATAAACGAAAATAGTGCCCTGTGGCAACCTATCCTATGGCGTTGTTTTGTCTTTCTTGCTTAGTAACTAAAACTCTACATATACAATTCTCTATAGTTTTCACAGTTTTGTGCTCAGTTTATCAACTAAATTCTGAAAGATATGGATCAAGACAATTCGTGCGGCTATTATATCTATGTCTCACGAGACAGTACGAAGCTAGCAGTAACGTAACAGGGGATGGACGATTTTCTACATATATTACAGTACAGACCTGCACGTTACACCAATTCGTTTTACAATATTAACTTACCCCACACACCGATCAGTTTCAGTACTTGCTGTACTTTGTTTACTGTTATTATAGAATGGTAGCATTTTTTAGTAGTATATATTACTGTTTTTGCCACTTGTATGACATTCACATGCACACTAAGTATTGTGCATTTGGCTTGCCACATACATGTATGTGTATTACTATAATTGTAAAATGGCCCTTACGTCCGTCTGTACGAGGTTGACCCTCTGACCCCTCATGGCGAACACGCAACCAAATATGTCCACTGTCGATTCGTCTTCGCCCGATCGCGTTAGCGTATCAAGGGCGATAAACGTGCCAGTCCTGCCGATACCCGCACTGAAACAGAGTTATCGTTCGTATGTTACTTTGAGTATTTTGCACATCATCGCCTGCGCTAATCTTGCCAGTATTTGTAAGTATTATTTTCTTATTTCAAAATGCAAGCAGCTTGATTGACTAAGCATGAATTTGCCAATATTTGTTTTATTTCAAAATACTTGGATATTGTTCTTGAAACATAGCTCGATTGATGATAGAGAAATGAGAGTTCTGCGACACCCCGACCCGCACTATATGTTGTATAGTAAAACCCGCATTTTAATCGGTACACATTGTGGGTAGATACAATTGTATAACCAGTACACAATTCGCGTCGATATGTTAAACCTGTACAGGTAGTTGCGTAATCAAACCTTCACGATGTAGAAGGAAAAGTGTTTTATTTACATAAAAGCGCTTTTTGAGAGAAGCAGCCAATCAAATATTATTACTACAGCACTCTTTAGAACATCAGCCAATCAAATTGTATCTTTGTGTGCATAGTTATCATATACAATTGCACCAATGTGAGTTCTGGATTTCATATAAAATGAAACGTTACAAATATTACATCAGTTTGCGAAGATAATTGCGAAGATGAGTAGAAGCCATACGAAGGTGGTTACAGAATGTCGACGCCTACAGTCTACAGCGCCCACTACGCGACAAGTTCAAAAGAAGAAGAGTGATATCTCAGGGACTCGATGCCCTGTGTGATGTTGATTTTGCTGACGTTTCCAATATATCTAAAGACAACGATGGAACCCGTTATTTGTTTGTGGCAATCGACGTCTTTTCGCGTTATATGTGGGTAGCACCGTTAAAGAACAAGCTTCGCGAATCGATAATTGATCGATTTAAGGAGATATTTAAAAGTGGACGAAAGCCCAAAGAAGTCAGATCGGATCCGGGCAGCGAATGGAAAAAACAGATAGGTGAAAGCCTTTCTAGCCAGGCAAGGAATTGACCATTACGTTACCCATAATGTCACCCATGCCAATTATACCGAGCGAGTTATTAGAACATTGAAAGTGTTAATGTACTGTTACTTTACGCATTGGCGGATATATCATTATCTGGATGCACTACCGAAGATAGTAAACAATTAAAAGTGAAGACCACACAATATCCAAGGAAATCAACAACGACAATCAAGCAATTACATGGAAACACCTATATGTTGACACTTTGAAATCGAAACGCGTTAAGAATAAGAGAAATATTAAGTCCTTCAAAGTGGGAGAGTTTGTACTGATTTCGCAAAACAGACGTACGTTTCAACGAGATTATGAACACAAATGGACAGAGGAAGTATTTGTAATAAAAAACTATATACATTCGTCAAGTCATACCTGTATACAAGCTTGTAGACTACGACGGGGATACGATAGAAGGCACTTTCTATTCGTGTGAACTGCAGAAGGTGGATAAAGGGCGAGACGATATATTTAAGGTTGAAAAAGTGCTAGATAGATGTAAAATAAATAGAATAAAGGAGGTGTATGTGAAATGGCTCGGATATCCCAAGAAATTCAATAGCTTGATTAAAGAAGGTGACTTGAAGATCATTTGAATTCATATGGGCCGCGCTCTGTGAAAACCAGCCTTAATGACAACGTCATGAAAGGCTAAAAATGACGTCGCAAAGATACGCATAAATTTACCAACGTCACGTCGGATTTTGACAATTGGAATTGTTGCGTCATTGCAATAAGTTGTCCTATTTATCGCCGTACGCTTTACGGCCCACACATACTTTAATGTTGGAGATGCGTGGAAGAATTGTACAGTTGTTTTCATAGTGGTTCAGATAGTTGTCTTTTTTTTTCTTCTGTTTCCTTCAAGGAAATACGTAGTTATTTTGTCGATTATTTTGTATGCAAATGGGCATATTGCATTTATTAATTTTATAATATATTATACGACTTGTGAAATGACATTTGAAACTAAATAACCATACGACCGGTATTGTTAGATAACACATAACAATATCAGTATTATGTAATCATAATGCTAATATTTCTTTTAAACTTTATTTATATATGTATATAACAGTTACAAACGAACGCGAGAACAATTTTACTCGGCGTAGATGGAGGCGTCTGCATGTTTCTTAATTTGGGTTGAAACCGGAATACTCACAGAAAACAAACTTATCCTGTCTGGCGACCACCATCAGCTATACATGTACATAGAACTTTGAGATCGACCCCGGTGTGCGCTCTTTACTAATTATGCTATACGGTCCCGTTCAGATTAGAGCGGGGTCGGTATTTTCGGCCGTCTAAGGCGGAACCGTACACACGGTACAAACCCATGGGATTTATTTATAGATTACATCGCATTACGCATTTTGATGAGTAACGCTAACCTTCATTTGAACGTGACAACCGATTTTCGAAATATGTAGACACACTCGGGTAACACTGCATTCATGTATTCATGACTTAATTATGTGTCTACATATTGCATGGTCATATTTATGAAAAGGTCTTGGTTTACAGATGTCGTTCTATGGAAAACGATTTAATTCATAATGGAAATACTTTCTGCACTGTTTGTCGCAACTTTAAAACTCACGGGGAAATGAACATGCGCAATATAAGATATCAACATGGGTTTAAACGTGTTTACTGATGGGGGCGGTTAGTGCCGACGGCCGGTCGGACCCGGCCCCGCTCTACGTGAAAGTGTGCCCGCAACCGTTACTTTTATTAAAGAAAATGTAAACAGTTGACTCATTAACTGTGACAAGTATTCTGGATAAAA